>CM031576.1:20967676-21536236 GCA_018467065.1 Ephestia elutella | reverse complement strand
TTTGTGCATACATTTATATTTAGTATTAAAGTAAACAAATATTACTGATAAATTATTTTTTAGTTTTTAGTTTGAATTTCACAACATATTTTCTGAACGTCTAATTTAATCCTATAACTTCTAGGGCACGAATTATCGATATTTTGAAGTATCGATAGGTATTGGCTCTGTGATTTATTTTAATTATTTTTTTCCGATTTTCTTCATTTTATTTAAATAAGTGCTTATTACTTTCTATGATTTAAATACATTTCATTGTGTGATTAAGTATGTATTGACCGTTGGCAGTGCGGAAGCTAATCGATCAGCTTCGGATAATTTTATTTTATATTATTAACAAATTATCAATTAAAATGTAACTAAAGGTACCTGTGTATTACTTTCGTCACTTTATGCATAAAATACGCATTTATTATTTGCAGATTTATTTTTGCATATTTAAAAACGATATTAATAATTTATATCAATAATAAAAGATATCGATATTCGTGGTGGTATCGATATAAGTCTACACTACATAAGTACATATCTATCTATCTCGGACGACGCCGTCGCGCCGCGCCGTGTTGTATTGTTGTATGGAAGTTTCTTTTTTTGCAATAGATTTTTTCAGCTAGATGTGTTACGTTACGTACGTAGGTTATTATTTATTGATAATATTAAAGAATATTGGCTACTAGATCTGATAGGAAGAGATATCAGAGGCATGTAGGTATATTTTGGCCCACCAAAGACTAGGAAGCGAGTGCTTGGAGATTTGAAACGATATACAGATTTGACGTAAGTAAGTTAAAGCCCTAAATAACATAATTCACAGGGCTCTTGCCACCGTCCATTTGCCAGCTGTTTTAGAACCAAGCGGGCTGGCTAGGGACGATGGTAAGAGACCGGATGGAATGACCCTTGTGCCCTGGAGGCTGGGACGGCCCCTTGTATGGGATGCCACTTGCGTAGACACCCTGGCACCGTCCCACCTCCCGGCCACTGGGTCCAAGGCCGGCGCAGCAGCGGCTGCTGCAGAAAACCTCAAACGGCGCAAATATGTAGGCATAGGTGATTACTACATTTTTGAGCCGTTTGGGGTTGAGACCTTAGGGCCGTGGGGACCTTCAGCCCATAAATTATATGGCGCCATTGCCCAGAAATTGGTTGAGGTTTCTCGTGACCAGAGGGCTGGCATTTATCTCGCTCAGAGATTAAGCATTGCCATCCAACGTGGCAATGCTGTCAGCCTTCTGGGCACGTTACCTCATGGCAACGAATTGTCGGGACTGGCGTTTTTGTAAATATTTAATTATAGTTTTATTTAGTTTATTTTTAGTTTACTTATAGTTTTTATTTCAGTTTAAATTAGTTTATATTATAATTAGTTTTTAGGTTTTTATTCTTCTAATTAATAGTTTGTTTTTTCTTAGTACAATAAAATAATACTACCTATTAAAAAAAAAAAAAGTTAAAGTCTTATTGAATAATACATTAAAAATGCAAAGACATAAATATATCACACACGTATATATCACCGCATTGTAAAAGAATTAAAGTTTAGCATTTATTTATTGAAACTGTTAGTAGATACTTATTATCACAATTTGTTCCAGGGACAATAATTATGTGGCAGGAAATGCACAGCACAAGTGTTTCTTTATACAATAATTCTGTAATACAAATACAAAAACTGTAACGGAGGTTTGTCGTGATGAAGAATGTATCATCATCATCCATCGTTCCAAGCAATGAAGGAGTCATCGTGCACAGAATAACGACTGCAATATTTAACAATTTATGTGGGAAAGGAATAACTATAATCTTTTTTTGTTTTCTTTAATAAATGAAAGTTCGGAAAAGATCATTTCATTACTAAAAATAAAAGTCAAAAATGTGTAGGTATAGCATTTAGTTTTATTTAAAAAAATATAAACCTAGTCATACAATGCAATAGGCAAAAGTACATTATGACCATGACGTCTGCGGTGATATTTCCTGCTACCAGTCATGGTATCAAGTTAGATTGATTTGAGAAAATGGGTGTTCGAACTATTGATAGATTTGTGTTGGGAATCTAAGAGTGGTGAAATTCAAACTGCTGAAACTATTGGTAGATAGGTATTTGCATTATGTTGTTCGTGAACTAATTAAATTACAGTTTATTACTAATTATGATTTTGCACTATTGAACTTGAAGTTCTTCTTCTTGTAGTGCCTCTCCGTTACTGGAGGCGGCCGTCAGTTTCGCAAACTCTTCTCTGTTCGCCGCTATGCAAAACGGCTCCTCAACCCTGGTGACTCCGGTCCACTCGCGTATATTACTCAGCCATGATTTTTTGTGTCTTTCAGCACGTATCTTGCCTTCTATTTTGCCCATCATAATAAGTTGAAGCAGCTGATATCTGTCGTGTCGTAAAACGTGTCCCAAATATTTAACTTTGCGCTTTTTGACAGTTTGCAACAACAGTCTAGACATTGCAACGCGCTGGAGAACTTTTTCGTTGCTGACTTTCTGAGTCGAATTGATACGAACTTGAACTATATAGGTATTAATTCTCATAAATATATTTGTTTGCTTTCTTACAAAATATGACAATGACAAGAAGAAATTATAGGTTATTTTTTCGCTCTTTGTTTTTCTCTTTTTAAATTTATTTTTCTTTTTTCTTATGCTGCCAGCCAGTCCGATAGGCATTATTGTAGTTAGATACTCTTTTTTAAATAAGTGCCATCTAGTAGCGTATTTTTAAATTTATAACAATGCTTTGCGCCATATTTAATGTCATTTTGAAAGCTCTCGTCGTAGTGTGAGTGAGTGTAGAGATACGAAGATTCATGGCAGATTCTATTCTAAAGCTTTTTTTCATTATGTTGACTGAAATAAAATCGTAGGCCATAAAATAAATAAAAGAGTATGTTTCCCGCTCGCCAATTCAAAATGTTTGCCTATAAGTACTGCAACAACGCAACAAAAAAATAAAAACGGAAAATGTTGCTATCAACGCCATCCAGCGGAAATTGTTTAATGAACAGCCCTTCGCTTTATCCTTAAGGCCGATGGACAACTGTATGTCTTATTAAACTGTGGTATTAGCGTGATTGTGTGGCAAGCATGCAAAAAGTGTGAGTGGTGCAGGTGTGGTGTGTACAGGTACCTGGTAGGGCGGCCACACGGGCAGCCGGTGCACGTCGCGCCAGCTGGGCAGGCGCGCGGGCGTGTCGTTGCGCGGTTCCTCGGCCAGCACCAGCGTGTAGGCGGTGACGTTCCCGTTGGCCGCCGAGAACAGGTCCTGGCGGAAGCGCACGGCCACGGCGGAGACGGAGCGCGAGCCGGGCACCTCGGCCACGCGCGCGTGCGGCGCGGGGGGCGGGGGGGCCGCGATGGGCATGTGCTGCGTCAGCCGCGTCGCCGGGCCCGCGCCCGCGCCCGTCTCCGCCCACATCGAGAACGTGTACGTCGCGCCTGCGCAACAACACTACTACATTACTGCTTCTACTTGATGGACCATGAGCGACGTCTATATTGAACACCTGCTGTGGTGTAGTGTAGTCAGAATAGAGTTCTTATTTGTAACAATATTTTATAAAAAAATATTCATATAGAAATACGAAAATATTTTAGTAAACGCATTATAAAATTTGTTGGTCTTTCATATAAATTTAAAATATAAATTTTAATTTTCTTCTTCATGTCGAGTTGGAATGACTACTCAAATTAATTTGGACCAATACTTGACCAAAAGGAGCCTTCCCGAGTGACGTAATGAACCCCCATACGTCCGACGCAACCCTGGACAACAATCTGTGAGGTCTAGTCGGTAACGCACGTTGGCCGATCCTTTCACCACACTATGGTCATTAAATTTTAATGCTAACTTATATTTTAAATACAAAAGTGAGTTTGTTTTTCTATTTATTTGTTACCTCTTTATGTTTTATCTACTGAACCAATCTTCTTGAAATTAAATTTTAAAATGAAACAAATTCTATTAGCTTTATCAATGAGGGTCCATAACAAAGTCGTTACCAGGCGAGAGTCCCTCGACGCGTCCGCTGGTGGCGTCAGGCGCGAAGTAGACGGTGGTGAGCGCGGCGGGCGCGTGCGCGGGCGCGTACTGCAGCACGAAGCGACGCAGCACGCCGTGCCGCGCGGCGGCGGGCAGCGACCACGCCAGCGTCAGCGCGCGCGGCGCCGTGTCCGCCAGCCGCAGCTCCGCCAGCGGGCCCGGCACCGCCTCGCGCGTGCTGAACGCTGCGGAGAACGCGCGCGACAGCGTCTGGATCGTGCCGCGCGTGCCCGCGCGCACCTGCACCAGGGGGACATCATGAGATAATGTAACACATGAGATCATGTTTGTTGTGGTCTGCGCGCACTCACCACCACGGTGAAGGTGTAGAGCGAGTGCGGCCGCAGCTCGGGCACGGTGAGCTCGGTGTGCGCGGTGTAGTGCGTCTGCAGCTGGTCGGCGGCCGCCAGGTACTGCACCTCGAAGTCCGTGAAGTCGCCCGCGGGCCGGTCCCACGCCAGCGACACGAAGCGCGCGCCCAGCTCCGTGGCGTTCAGCTGCGTGATCGGACGGGGAACTGCGGATACGTGTACCAGATCAATAAAGTTTTTCAGACAAATCATCAATTTGTGAACTATGTAGCGAGAGCTCAATGTGCTGCTCAGCCGCCATCTTGGGGAGACCTTAGTGGCATACAAGTAGATACTGAGACTGTACATAATCTAGTGTATGTATAAAGATAATAAATAGCCCCTTCTGGCATGTCAGGCGACAAGAATGCTTTATAAGTTTCTTTCGGCATTTCTTCTCAGCAGTAGTCGTTCCGAAATGCAAGAGTTAGTAACTTTGAGACGTAATATACTTTGATTATATAATTAGTTTTTAACTAGAAAAAGAGGCACCAGCTCGCGGAACACCACGTGCTGCGAGCCATACAATATACTGACAGAGGCGGGCCTGGCGCTGCACGGGATGCGAGGACACGTTGCTGGCCACGGTCCACATGGTGACGTTGTAGAGGCGGCCGGGCACCAGCTCGCGGAACACCACGTGCTGCGAGCCATACAATATACTGACAGAGGCGGGCCTGGCGCTGCACGGGATGCGAGGACACGTTGCTGGCCACGGTCCACATGGTGACGTTGTAGAGGCGGCCGGGCACCAGCTCGCGGAACACCACGTGCTGCGAGCCATACAATATACTGACAGAGGCGGGCCTGGCGCTGCACGGGATGCGAGGACACGTTGCTGGCCACGGTCCACATGGTGACGTTGTAGAGGCGGCCGGGCACCAGCTCGCGGAACACCACGTGCTGCGAGCCATACAATATACTGACAGAGGCGGGCCTGGCGCTGCACGGGATGCGAGGACACGTTGCTGGCCACGGTCCACATGGTGACGTTGTAGAGGCGGCCGGGCACCAGCTCGCGGAACACCACGTGCTGCGAGCCATACAATATACTGACAGAGGCGGGCCTGGCGCTGCACGGGATGCGAGGACACGTTGCTGGCCACGGTCCACATGGTGACGTTGTAGAGGCGGCCGGGCACCAGCTCGCGGAACACCACGTGCTGCGAGCCATACAATATACTGACAGAGGCGGGCCTGGCGCTGCACGGGATGCGAGGACACGTTGCTGGCCACGGTCCACATGTGGTGACGTTGTAGAGGCGGCCGGGCACCAGCTCGCGGAACACCACGTGCTGCGAGCCATACAATATACTGACAGAGGCGGGCCTGGCGCTGCACGGGATGCGAGGACACGTTGCTGGCCACGGTCCACATGGTGACGTTGTAGAGGCGGCCGGGCACCAGCTCGCGGAACACCACGTGCTGCGAGCCATACAATATACTGACAGAGGCGGGCCTGGCGCTGCACGGGATGCGAGGACACGTTGCTGGCCACGGTCCACATGGTGACGTTGTAGAGGCGGCCGGGCACCAGCTCGCGGAACACCACGTGCTGCGAGCCATACAATATACTGACAGAGGCGGGCCTGGCGCTGCACGGGATGCGAGGACACGTTGCTGGCCACGGTCCACATGGTGACGTTGTAGAGGCGGCCGGGCACCAGCTCGCGGAACACCACGTGCTGCGAGCCATACAATATACTGACAGAGGCGGGCCTGGCGCTGCACGGGATGCGAGGACACGTTGCTGGCCACGGTCCACATGGTGACGTTGTAGAGGCGGCCGGGCACCAGCTCGCGGAACACCACGTGCTGCGAGCCATACAATATACTGACAGAGGCGGGCCTGGCGCTGCACGGGATGCGAGGACACGTTGCTGGCCACGGTCCACATGGTGACGTTGTAGAGGCGGCCGGGCACCAGCTCGCGGAACACCACGTGCTGCGAGCCATACAATATACTGACAGAGGCGGGCCTGGCGCGGCACGGGATGCGAGGACACGGTGCTGGCCACGGTCCACATGGTGACGTTGTAGAGGCGGCCGGGCACCAGCTCGCGGAACACCACGTGCTGCGAGCCATACAATATACTGACAGAGGCGGGCCTGGCGCTGCACGGGAT
Organism: Ephestia elutella; assembly: GCA_018467065.1. NCBI lineage: Eukaryota > Metazoa > Arthropoda > Insecta > Lepidoptera > Pyralidae > Ephestia > Ephestia elutella. The sequence goes on along the minus strand of CM031576.1, from coordinate 21,529,708 downwards.
GCGAGGACACGTTGCTGGCCACGGTCCACATGGTGACGTTGTAGAGGCGGCCGGGCACCAGCTCGCGGAACACCACGTGCTGCGAGCCATACAATATACTGACAGAGGCGGGCCTGGCGCTGCACGGGATGCGAGGACACGTTGCTGGCCACGGTCCACATGGTGACGTTGTAGAGGCGGCCGGGCACCAGCTCGCGGAACACCACGTGCTGCGAGCCATACAATATACTGACAGAGGCGGGCCTGGCGCTGCACGGGATGCGAGGACACGTTGCTGGCCACGGTCCACATGGTGACGTTGTAGAGGCGGCCGGGCACCAGCTCGCGGAACACCACGTGCTGCGAGCCATACAATATACTGACAGAGGCGGGCCTGGCGCTGCACGGGATGCGAGGACACGTTGCTGGCCACGGTCCACATGGTGACGTTGTAGAGGCGGCCGGGCACCAGCTCGCGGAACACCACGTGCTGCGAGCCATACAATATACTGACAGAGGCGGGCCTGGCGCTGCACGGGATGCGAGGACACGTTGCTGGCCACGGTCCACATGGTGACGTTGTAGAGGCGGCCGGGCACCAGCTCGCGGAACACCACGTGCTGCGAGCCATACAATATACTGACAGAGGCGGGCCTGGCGCTGCACGGGATGCGAGGACACGTTGCTGGCCACGGTCCACATGGTGACGTTGTAGAGGCGGCCGGGCACCAGCTCGCGGAACACCACGTGCTGCGAGCCATACAATATACTGACAGAGGCGGGCCTGGCGCTGCACGGGATGCGAGGACACGTTGCTGGCCACGGTCCACATGGTGACGTTGTAGAGGCGGCCGGGCACCAGCTCGCGGAACACCACGTGCTGCGAGCCATACAATATACTGACAGAGGCGGGCCTGGCGCTGCACGGGATGCGAGGACACGTTGCTGGCCACGGTCCACATGGTGACGTTGTAGAGGCGGCCGGGCACCAGCTCGCGGAACACCACGTGCTGCGAGCCATACAATATACTGACAGAGGCGGGCCTGGCGCTGCACGGGATGCGAGGACACGTTGCTGGCCACGGTCCACATGGTGACGTTGTAGAGGCGGCCGGGCACCAGCTCGCGGAACACCACGTGCTGCGAGCCATACAATATACTGACAGAGGCGGGCCTGGCGCTGCACGGGATGCGAGGACACGTTGCTGGCCACGGTCCACATGGTGACGTTGTAGAGGCGGCCGGGCACCAGCTCGCGGAACACCACGTGCTGCGAGCCATACAATATACTGACAGAGGCGGGCCTGGCGCTGCACGGGATGCGAGGACACGTTGCTGGCCACGGTCCACATGGTGACGTTGTAGAGGCGGCCGGGCACCAGCTCGCGGAACACCACGTGCTGCGAGCCATACAATATACTGACAGAGGCGGGCCTGGCGCTGCACGGGATGCGAGGACACGTTGCTGGCCACGGTCCACATGGTGACGTTGTAGAGGCGGCCGGGCACCAGCTCGCGGAACACCACGTGCTGCGAGCCATACAATATACTGACAGAGGCGGGCCTGGCGCTGCACGGGATGCGAGGACACGTTGCTGGCCACGGTCCACATGGTGACGTTGTAGAGGCGGCCGGGCACCAGCTCGCGGAACACCACGTGCTGCGAGCCATACAATATACTGACAGAGGCGGGCCTGGCGCTGCACGGGATGCGAGGACACGTTGCTGGCCACGGTCCACATGGTGACGTTGTAGAGGCGGCCGGGCACCAGCTCGCGGAACACCACGTGCTGCGAGCCATACAATATACTGACAGAGGCGGGCCTGGCGCTGCACGGGATGCGAGGACACGTTGCTGGCCACGGTCCACATGGTGACGTTGTAGAGGCGGCCGGGCACCAGCTCGCGGAACACCACGTGCTGCGAGCCATACAATATACTGACAGAGGCGGGCCTGGCGCTGCACGGGATGCGAGGACACGTTGCTGGCCACGGTCCACATGGTGACGTTGTAGAGGCGGCCGGGCACCAGCTCGCGGAACACCACGTGCTGCGAGCCATACAATATACTGACAGAGGCGGGCCTGGCGCTGCACGGGATGCGAGGACACGTTGCTGGCCACGGTCCACATGGTGACGTTGTAGAGGCGGCCGGGCACCAGCTCGCGGAACACCACGTGCTGCGAGCCATACAATATACTGACAGAGGCGGGCCTGGCGCTGCACGGGATGCGAGGACACGTTGCTGGCCACGGTCCACATGGTGACGTTGTAGAGGCGGCCGGGCACCAGCTCGCGGAACACCACGTGCTGCGAGCCATACAATATACTGACAGAGGCGGGCCTGGCGCTGCACGGGATGCGAGGACACGTTGCTGGCCACGGTCCACATGGTGACGTTGTAGAGGCGGCCGGGCACCAGCTCGCGGAACACCACGTGCTGCGAGCCATACAATATACTGACAGAGGCGGGCCTGGCGCTGCACGGGATGCGAGGACACGTTGCTGGCCACGGTCCACATGGTGACGTTGTAGAGGCGGCCGGGCACCAGCTCGCGGAACACCACGTGCTGCGAGCCATACAATATACTGACAGAGGCGGGCCTGGCGCTGCACGGGATGCGAGGACACGTTGCTGGCCACGGTCCACATGGTGACGTTGTAGAGGCGGCCGGGCACCAGCTCGCGGAACACCACGTGCTGCGAGCCATACAATATACTGACAGAGGCGGGCCTGGCGCTGCACGGGATGCGAGGACACGTTGCTGGCCACGGTCCACATGGTGACGTTGTAGAGGCGGCCGGGCACCAGCTCGCGGAACACCACGTGCTGCGAGCCATACAATATACTGACAGAGGCGGGCCTGGCGCTGCACGGGATGCGAGGACACGTTGCTGGCCACGGTCCACATGGTGACGTTGTAGAGGCGGCCGGGCACCAGCTCGCGGAACACCACGTGCTGCGAGCCATACAATATACTGACAGAGGCGGGCCTGGCGCTGCACGGGATGCGAGGACACGTTGCTGGCCACGGTCCACATGGTGACGTTGTAGAGGCGGCCGGGCACCAGCTCGCGGAACACCACGTGCTGCGAGCCATACAATATACTGACAGAGGCGGGCCTGGCGCTGCACGGGATGCGAGGACACGTTGCTGGCCACGGTCCACATGGTGACGTTGTAGAGGCGGCCGGGCACCAGCTCGCGGAACACCACGTGCTGCGAGCCATACAATATACTGACAGAGGCGGGCCTGGCGCTGCACGGGATGCGAGGACACGTTGCTGGCCACGGTCCACATGGTGACGTTGTAGAGGCGGCCGGGCACCAGCTCGCGGAACACCACGTGCTGCGAGCTGGCCGCGGCGGGCCGCAGCTCCTCGCGCGGCGGCTCGCTCTCCGAGGCCGCCTCCAGCCGGAAGCGGTACCCATCGAAGCGGGAGGCCGACTCCGGAGTACGCGTGTATATCACTTTCTGGAATGGACACGGGAGAGATATTTTGAATAAAAAAAAATGCCAACATACTTCTTTTCTCAGCCGAAAGACGTCCACTGCTGGACAAAGGCCTCCCCCAAGGATTTCCACAACGACCGTTCCTGCGCTGCCCGCATCCATGCGCAACCCGCGACCTTCACCAGGTCGTCGGTCCATCGAGTGGGAGGCCTGCCAACACTACGTTTTCCGGTTCGTGGTCGCCACTCGAGAACTTTTCTGCCCCAACGGCTATCTGTTCTGCGAGCTATGTGCCCCCCCCACACCATGTTGACCTCTTTCTCGAAGTTGGACTTACCTAACTGAACTGTTTGTCCCAGGTATACATAATTGTCAACAACTTCGAGTGTAGAGTCTCCAACCTTTAGAGGAGTGGGTGCGACACGGATATTAGACATGATTTTCGTCTTGTCCATGTTCATTTTTAGACCCACTTGTTGAGAGGCTCTACAGAGGCCATCGAGCATTGTGCCTAGGTCTTCCAAGGTCTCAGCCATGACTACGATATCGTCAGCGAATCGAAGGTGAGTGAGGTACTCGCCGTTGATATTGATACCGAGTCCAGAAGCTTGAAGACATCTTCCAGGGTGGCGGTGAACAGTTTCGGAGATATAACGTCTCCCTGTCTCACCCCTCGCTTCAACTGGATAGGTTTCGAGCCTTGATCCTGGAGACGGACCAACATGGTGGCGTTTTCGTACGCTTCGATATATCGATAGTCAATTTGGCACCGTTGGAGAGACTGTAGCACAGCCCAGGTCTTGATCGAATCAAAGGCTTTCTCGTAGTCCACAAAAGCCAAGCATAAGGGCTGATTATACTCCAGTCTTCTGTATAATCTGCCGCAGCGTATGTAAGTGGTCTACGGTACTAAAGCCTTTTCGGAAACCGGCTTGTTCGGGAGGCTGGAAGTCGTCGAACCTGCGAGCGAGACGATTTGTCGAAAACAGTTTGTAGACATGGCTCAGAAGTGAGATAGGCCTATAATTCTTCAATAAGGTTTTGTCGCCTTTTTTGAAGAAAAGTACCACCACACTTCTGTGCCATGCAATAGGCGTTTGTCCCTCGAGTATGACGGAATCGAATAGCTTCTGAAGAGCTTCTAATACCGGTGTTCCACCTGCTTTCAGAAGCTCAGCCGTGATTCCATCATCACCCGGTGCCTTATTGTTTTTTAACTGTTTGAGAGCCATTCTAATCTCGTATAGGCTGACGTCCGGGATATCTTCGGTGTAGTGTCGGGTCAATCTGGCTCTTGGATCTTTGGCCAGATTACTGACAGGTGCGCGTACGCTGGTGTATAATTGTCCGTAGAACTTCTCAACCTCTTCCAACAGCTCTGGCTTCGACGAAATGATTCTGCCATCCTCAGTCTTCATCTTGGTCAGCTGGCTTTGACCAACAGACAGATCCCTTGCAAACACTTTTGAGCCCTTATTTCGCTTAATCGCCTCTTCAATACGGTCAGTATTGAATTGGCGTAAATCGCGAGTTAGGGACTTGGAGATCTGTCTATTTAGACGTCGATACTGAGCAGCATCGTCAGAGGACTGCAGAACCAAATTTCGTCTTTCTTTCATGAGTTTGTTGGTGAGGTCCGAGATCTTTTTGGTTCCTTTTGAACGGCGGGTTTTGAAGGCCTTAGACCCAGCTGTTTGGACAATTTGCACAAACCTGTCATTATAATCGTCCAGATTTTCGCAGTCTCCCAGGCATTCGAAGCGATTCTGCAACTCGAGCTGAAAGCTCTCGGGGTTTTGGAGCTGGATAGGCGCTGGTCGAAGCGTAGACTTCATCAGTCGACACCTTTCGAGTTTTATTCTAAGATTCAATGTGCCTCTTACCAATCGGTGTGCTTCCTGTTTTTACGGCATTGACCACAGAGACATCATTAAATATGTGCCTCTTCGTCGACAAGATGAAGTCAATCTCATTTTTTGTAACGCCATTAGGATGCAACCATGTCCACTTTCGCTGTTTTGGCTTTTTGAAGAAGGAGTTCATCATAAAGAGTCCCTCCTTCTCCATAAAGCCGGCCAGCAGATGACCATTCACCAGCATTCCTCGTTCCATATCCAAAATTCCCCACTCTCAGCTCATCATCGCTTCGTTTGCCCAGTTTCGCGTTAAAGTCCCCCCATCACAACTGTATAGTGGGCCTGGGAGTTATGTATGGCTCTAGAAATATCCTCATACATAGTCTCTACCTCGTCGTCGGAGCGATATGAGGGCGGTGCGTAAACTTGTATTACCTTCAACGAATACCGTTTGGTGATTCTGAGTACAAAGTACGCTACCCTCGCTGAAACACTCTCGAACTGGACCACGTTGTTGACGAGGGACCTGTGGACGATAAACCCGACACCACCCTGGGACAGTTGGTCGCCCTCCCGGAAATAGAGCAGGTTTCCGGATTTGAGGATCATGGTGTCCTCCCCCTCTCTTCGGACTTCACATAATCCTACAATATCCCATCGTAACCTGCTCAATTCTTCCTCCAGTTCAGCGAGTTTCTCGTCGGTCCGCAGTGTGCACGTGTTGTAAGTTGCCAAGGCCAAGGGTCGTCGGGGTTGGTAGCCTGGCATCTGCCGGGGATTCTTAGCACCCCCTGCCCCGCCGTTACCGTGACCGCTACCAGAGTCCGGGATAGCGGGGCCGCCGGGGACTAGGAGCCGTGTTGTGGGTGTTTCAACCATAGGGGGGTTTTGCCGTAATCGCCACGCTTGGCAGGCGGGTTGGCGATCGCAGTGTGATGTCATAGTACGCGGAAAGATGCTGCTGCCCATCCTCCGGTGTTTTAGATCCCTTAGTCGCCTCTTACGACACCCACGGGAAGAGATGGGTTGGTGCTATTCTAGGGCCACACCACAGGCCAACATACTATGGCTACCCAAAGAGAGAAGCTCTCTGTCGATTGTCCTGTCACTGAGCCAGCATAAATCAGTTTCTTCATAATCTACTCCTGTGGCCACTGGGCCACAGAGACTTCAGTTCATACTTAAGAAAGTCATATCAAAATTGCAAAAAGAAAGATCAATCCATGGAAGCGCGCTAATTTGGACATAATAAAAATGATGCATGACGTTTTCTATTGAATCAAAATCAACATTAACCATGTTTCCGTAATGAGGACCAGTGGCCCCCAGCAGTGAGGATATTGAACTGGCTATTTTTTAAACAGAAGTACCCAGTAAAGAAATCGTGGAAAGCTAATAATAATGATGACATACTAGAGTAGCGGAATACGTCTCGTTCTCAGCATCGGGGTCGCCGGACTCGTTGACGATCGTCATTTCCGACTGGATCAGTGGCCCTGAAACAATCGAATTGTCATCACTTTTATATAAAAAGAGCTGAATTGAATCGGAACATTCAATAATTTATTTCTCCATATAGCAATCAGCTCACTGGTCCTTGTGTCCATGGTGAAGACGTCACTGGTGAGGTTGTAGGAGTGCGCCACGATCTCCAGCCGGTAGCCGGTGCCGGGCTGCAGCCCGTCCAGCACCGCGCGGACCGTCTTGCCGGACCCCAAGGTCAGGTTGCGCTCCTAGGAATACAAAAAAATACTGTTTTTACAAGTTAGAAGATTGTCAAGGTAACTTTGAAATAAAAGGACAGAACTCCGTCGAGTTTGGGCACGTTTTGTTCGTATGACAAGGCTTTTGGTAGTAGATAAACAAATTGTCAAATTGTTTCATATTTAGAACATTCTGAAATTGGAAACAGCCAGCAAAATTTAATATTTTTTTGTGTTTTGTTTCCTGTTTTAAGGTCACCCTAAAGGGTGAACAAAGGTTTGATTCCACCAGACGTAATTGTGTCCAGCAGAGTCAATACGTTACCTGTGCCGGCAGACTGGCGTCCTCGGGTCCAACGGCCGCCAGCGCAGCTCGTAGCGCTCGGCGCGGCCGCCGGGGCGCGGCCACTCCAGCGTCATGTTGCGGGTGTCCACTAGAGCGGCCACGTTCGACACCGGGTTCGGACCTGATTTTTAGAAAAACAAGTCTATTGAATGAACGAACGTCTGAGTCTGACGCGTTATTGGCTATTTTAAAAGGAAATGAGAACAAAAATGATAGCGGGAACACAAGTCGCAGTGTGTCGTGTGTACTCACGCACGGTGTGCAGCTGCGTGAGCGGGCGGCCGCTGAGCACGCTCTCGCCGCCGGCCGGCTCGCTGCCCGCGTCCAGCGAGATCAGGTAGTCATGTTGCTGATCTGCACAGCGTCGCCTCGCCCCGACCGGAACACAACAGTCGCAGTGTGTCGTGTGTACTCACGCACGGTGTGCAGCTGCGTGAGCGGGCGGCCGCTGAGCACGCTCTCGCCGCCGGCCGGCTCGCTGCCCGCGTCCAGCGAGATCAGGTAGTCATGTTGCTGATCTGCACAGCGTCGCCTCGCCCCGACCGGAACACAACAGTCGCAGTGTGTCGTGTGTACTCACGCACGGTGTGCAGCTGCGTGAGCGGGCGGCCGCTGAGCACGCTCTCGCCGCCGGCCGGCTCGCTGCCCGCGTCCAGCGAGATCAGGTAGTCATGTTGCTGATCTGCACAGCGTCGCCTCGCCCCGACCGGAACACAACAGTCGCAGTGTGTCGTGTGTACTCACGCACGGTGTGCAGCTGCGTGAGCGGGCGGCCGCTGAGCACGCTCTCGCCGCCGGCCGGCTCGCTGCCCGCGTCCAGCGAGATCAGGTAGTCATGTTGCTGATCTGCACAGCGTCGCCTCGCCCCGACCGGAACACAACAGTCGCAGTGTGTCGTGTGTACTCACGCACGGTGTGCAGCTGCGTGAGCGGGCGGCCGCTGAGCACGCTCGCGCCGCCGGCCGGCTCGCTGCCCGCGTCCAGCGAGATCAGGTAGTCATGTTGCTGATCTGCACAGCGTCGCCTCGCCCCGACCGGAACACAACAGTCGCAGTGTGTCGTGTGTACTCACGCACGGTGTGCAGCTGCGTGAGCGGGCGGCCGCTGAGCACGCTCTCGCCGCCGGCCGGCTCGCTGCCCGCGTCCAGCGAGATCAGGTAGTCATGTTGCTGATCTGCACAGCGTCGCCTCGCCCCGACCGGAACACAACAGTCGCAGTGTGTCGTGTGTACTCACGCACGGTGTGCAGCTGCGTGAGCGGGCGGCCGCTGAGCACGCTCTCGCCGCCGGCCGGCTCGCTGCCCGCGTCCAGCGAGATCAGGTAGTCATGTTGCTGATCTGCACAGCGTCGCCTCGCCCGACCGGAACACAACAGTCGCAGTGTGTCGTGTGTACTCACGCACGGTGTGCAGCTGCGTGAGCGGGCGGCCGCTGAGCACGCTCTCGCCGCCGGCCGGCTCGCTGCCCGCGTCCAGCGAGATCAGGTAGCGCTCGCCGTGCGTCATGTTGCTGATCTGCTCAGCGAAATACACACATTTATTGACATTGGTTATATACAAACTACAGTTTGTCTATAAAGTCGTGACATTAATGTTCGAGGAACTAACATTGATGATGTGTCTGAGCGTCATAAGTGCAGTCATACCACGAAGACTTTATAAAGGCCTAGCCTTAATGGTCATAATGCCTTGTAGATTCTGACTGCACTTTTGCCTCTTGACTGTACATCAGCTGTCAATTCTGTCAACGAAATTGAATCGTTTTCATTTTGTATTTTTATTGTTTTGATTAAACTGCAATAAAATAAGACCAAACTACGCAGAAAAGTTTGAAAAATGAGTAAAGTAAATCGGGACGCACGCGGGAATTAATTTTTAAAGTTTTCCAGCGATGTTTTGCGGAGTGCAAGGCTGGACGAATTTTGTGTGATTCCGATGATAATTATGGACGAACATCATCTATTATGGGTATGTAATAATGTTATTGTTTGTTTTTAATTTACCTAAAGTTACAAATATATTGAATTTACAATTTTTACAAGAAAAAGAAAGGTATTGTTTACATTGTACACTTGTTCGGTGCAACCGAACACCTTTGTGACGTCGGCCGCTCGGTCGTCGCTATTACCTAATTAGTGCACATTTTGCTACGCCACTGGACGGGTGCATTCAATTAACATTATTTGTGAATTACGTGTAAATATAGTGAAGTGCAGTTACATCTGTCTTTCTCATCAACACAACATCCACAAACGCCTCACTCCCCGAACATTGGTCCTTCGAAGCCTTTTGGGATATCCTTGGTAAGTTTTTTGTGTGTTAGCAATCGGTTCGTTGGCCTCCCACAAGCGGGTCTCACCAACGGATTGAGACGGTGCTTTAATCACACTTGATCTTACCAAACCATCTCAAAAGAACCAGCATAACATAACATAGCCCAGATAGCATTTTTTGGTAGCCGTTACGAAACTTGTCGACACTGAAAAGTCGACACCAGTAACATTTTTGGTCGCTGCTACGACTATGTTTCGGTCGCTGCGCCTAAAGTGGGGCAAATCTCGACACGGTAACATTTGTTTAAGCACAGACCACCTACCCAGTGGGGTAGGTGGTCTGTGTTTTAAGTTACGACGCTGTATGGTAACAATGCGTCGACTATTTCAGAAATTATTCGTTCATTCGTCAATTCTCTTCATTCTTTTGCAACCTACGAGAGACAAATAAAATGTCAAAGAAAACTCATGCAATATGAAGATTGAAGACAAATTGAAAGGTCCGCCATAATTATTTTGACAGCGTAAGTTTATTTTTGAAATTAATTAGTTTTAAATGTGTTGTGATATTGTGATTTTAGTGGGAAAAGAAAGGACTTCGTTCAAAATGTATGGGAGCTTGGCTTACTGCGGACAGTTCGTTCAATAAATAATAGTATTATCATTCACCATAATTAATGTCAAATAGATTTTCGGATATATATCTTGGAGTATGAATATTCGTAATTAAAATATACCATTAAGTAAGTATTGTTTGCGTTTCCGTTATTAAAATCAAAGATGTCGGCCTTCACGTTAGGCCCTAAAACGGGATGCCATTATCTAAAATAATATCACATTTAAGTAGTATATTTTTTATTCTTTGATGAAAGATTGGATTAATTAAGTATTTTTTAGCATATTATTTTTAGTTTTATATTAATTACATGCATATCATTTCATATTTATATTTTAGAATGAATTATTTATTTTAATTTTTACTTAATTACTTAATTCAATATTGCATTTTCTTTACCTGGTAACCCTCGATTCTTGAGCGCGGCTTTATTTTGACGTTGACAGTTGTTGACAAGTATCCAAGTGTCAATGTCGACCGAAGACAACATGTCAACGTCAAAATAAAGCCGCGCTGAAGAATCGAGTGTTACTAGGTAAAGAAAATGCAATACCTATTGAATTACTTAAGTAAAAATTAAAATAAATACATAATTCTTCATTCAAAAATATAAATATGAAATGATATGAGTGTACTTAATACATAAAACTAACATATTATGCTAAAAAATTATTTAATTAATCCAGTCTTTCATCAAAGAATAAAAAATAAACTACTTAAATGTAATATTATTTTAGATAATGGCATCCCAGCACAGACGTAAGCCGACATCTTTGATTTTAATAACGGAAACGCAAAAAATACTTACTAAATTGTATATTTTAATTATAGATATTCATACTCCAATATATATTAAGAAAATCTATTTGATATTAATTATGATGAATGATAATACTTTTATTTATTGCACGAACTGTCCGCAGTAAGCCGGCGATGAACAATGTCTTTTGTCGTATTATTTAACAAAATACATTGAAAATCATCGATGGGCCATCATATAAAATTGCAATTTAACCAGTTTATTGAAATGTTTACATGGTTTTCATTAAAAGTTTTGTTATTTTTTTGGACTCCAGACCTTTTAGTTTAATCAAACTGTACACTTTTTATGCTAATAATATGATATTTAATCAAAAATAATCCATAAACTTACAAAAACATTTATTTTTTAGTGAAATTATACTAGTCATATTTGGTAAAAAAGTTACGACACTGCGTCGACTTGCAGACACAAAGTTACTAAATTTTTAATATGGTGTCTATCACTTTATTCTTTCCAGCGGTCCTAAAAACTGTTGACAATGCCTTTCTCAATTGCAGTACATGCGTCGAAAAATCTATTTTGCATTTTAATAGGTAGTTGAGAAGATATGAGTTTGGCGAACTGGAGAAGAATGAAATGCAACATTAAAGTACAAGGCATAGCGACTTTTTGCCGAAGGAATAAAACTAAAAAGAAACTTTAAATAACTACAAGACAATTTTAATTAATTATGTTTTAAGAAGAAATAATGATCTACGTATAATATATTATAATTATTATTAATTATAAATAAAGTACTCGTTATTACTTACTTGGAGTTTCATTTTGTCTTACTAATAAATTGTTGATTTTCCTGTAGTCATGTTTAGTTGGCATACAATTTAGAAATATTTTGAGAACCAGGTGCAGCTGGTTGATATTTTTATGCTTATTTTGGTAAAATTTTGTTTTGGAACTATGACGTAACATTACGAAACTTTGTGTACATGAATATTATTCTAGTAACAAAGTTGCCGCACCGTTACAACACAGTTAATCTTTGATCGTTCGCTTGTTGAAAACTCAACGCAATGTGTATGAAATAAAGTCGACACAAATCCGTACACATTATGTTGACTCGTCGACTACAAAGAGTAACTGAAACACTTTCCGGTCAAATGTGTAAACACTGTTACAACACATACAAACCAAACTGAAGTCGTTACAAATGCATACATATTTTGTCGACACAACGACTACAAAGAATTACTGAAACACGTTCCGGTCAAACTGTGTAAACACTGATACAACACATATAAACCGAAACGCACACAGTCGCATTGTTTCGAAACAATAACGGAACTTTGTCAATTTGTTACTGACTTAAATATTTTGCGACCAAAAAATGCTATCTGGGAGGGTGGTGAGAAGTTCAACATTTTTAACATTAACATACCTACTTGTGAGTTATTAACATTTTAACAACAAAACGAGCGACATGGAGAGTCTTTTGTTATCTCAAGCAGAGATTACATCAGCTATCGAGAAACTTTTAACAACATTTAAGAGAGATAGTTACGAACGTAGATATGCTAACGCAAGGAGGAAACTTGAAGAGTTACAAACGCTTTTCATTGATTTTCAACATAACCACACTCGTTTGTGTCAATATGAAGATCAGACTCACGAGTATTTTACGGGGAAACACTTTGAGTCAATGAAACAATACTATAGCAATGCAGTGGCGTTTATACAGAAACATTTGAAGTCCGAAGAAGTGGAACAGGAAAAAGACAAACCCAAAACAACAACAGTTGTCCCAGAAACACCTGGAACAAGCAAACAACCAACATCGGCCGCGACGACGGTCGCAACACAACAAACAGAAGAGATTCGGACATCACTTTCTAACAGTTTGGACGATAAGTTAAGGAGACAAGCTGCCAACTATAAGGCATTTCAACGGACAATTTCAAACATTAACATAGAAACATTAACAGAGAAATGGGAGTACGACGATGCACTAAAAATTCTGGAATCTCGCTGGACAACAATCGACACCCTTCACTGGGAAATAGAGAGTGAATTACATACAAAAAACAAAGGAGAATTGGAGTCGTTATTTAACATGTACGAAGAACAATACTACAACCTAAAGAAGAACATTAACAAGCGAATGTGGTCGGAACAACACAGGAATAAAACAACCCCTCAACTTGACGTCCCATTATTTCACGGAAATTACAACCAGTGGGTTTCATTCAAAGACTTGTTTTGTGAAGCCATTCATAACAACCCATCGCTGTCCAAGGCCCAGAAGATGCAGTTCCTGAAGTCCAAGGTACGTGGTGAAGCTGAACGCTTAATCCAACATTTGAGTATCAGCTCCGACAATTACTCGGTGTGTTGGGAAATACTCAATCACCGCTACAACAATAAAAAACTAATTTTCTCTTCACACATTAACATTCTTCTGGATTTACCTATTATGAAACAACAATCACTAGTTCACATCAAGCGTATGCATGACGTCACGATTGAGTGCCTGAATGCAATCAAAAACCTGGAAGTGGACATCACTACCTGGGACCCACTGATTGTTCACATTTTAGATCAAAAACTGGATGCCGAAAGTCATTCTGAGTACATTGATTCATTAAAAAATCGTCGGGAACTACCTATCCTAAAGGATTTTCTGGACTTCTTGGAAGGAAAATTCACAGCTATGGAATCTGCACGTCGTAAGACTGATAACTACCAACAATCGTCTAGATCATATAACAGTCAACAACAACAACCTTCAACATCCTATGGGAGAATACCCCATAACAATCCGAACACTAACTGGAACAAAGGAACCAGGGTAATGATGCCCAAATCAACATTTAACACTTTATCTATTATATGTCCTTTATGTGAGAATAACCACGGATTATATAATTGCAGTAAATTCCTGGAACTATCGAATGAACAGAAACTTAAAACCACACGTGAATTACGCGTGTGTATCAATTGCCTATTTACTCATCGCGGTAATGAATGTACCTCAAACAAAACATGTCGGAAATGCACGAAGAAACATAACACTCTTTTACACGACGCGTTGAGTAAAACTACGCCAGTAAGATCCAACTCAACTAAACATCAAGATAACATAAACAACAATTCCCATGTGTCACAACTTCAGGAGCAAAACCAATCGATGGAGGTTTTGTTATCAACAGCTATGATAAGAGTAAAAGGAGCCGATGGTACCTACCATAACATGAGAGTTTTGGTTGACCCTGGGTCACAAATTTCTTTAATAACAAGTAGAGCAGCTCAGATACTGAACATTAAGAGACAGACGTGCAAAGGAACAGTGGTTGGAGTAGGAGAGAGAGAAAATAGTGGAAAATGATTAATAACAATCGAATGCAGCTCTATTTACAGCGAGTTCAACTTTCGGACGGAGGTCATTATTATGAATAACTTAGTTGGATGCTTACCTAACAAAACATACAAAAAGCCGGACTGGCCTTTTATAGAAAACATTTCTTTAGCGGACCCTGAGTTTTACCTCAGCCGTCCGATAGACATACTATTTGGAGCAGACGTTTATTCATTTATTGTACTTGGCGGTATCATCAAAGGAGAGGACTTGAGTCATCCTATCGTGCAACAAACAAAACTTGGATGGTTACTATGTGGAGGAACCAAAACATACTGATGCAACGTGTTGTTGCATAACATAGATGACATTAGAAAATTTTGGGAAGTAGAAGAAATTACAGAGGAATCTCAATTGTCAGTCGAAGATCAAAAATGCATCGATTATTATTCAGCAACAACAAAAAGATTGGAAGATGGACGTTATGAAGTAAGATTACCGTTGAGGGACGACATTTACGACAAGCTGGGATCATCTAAACAATCAGCATTAGCTCAATTCCGAAGTTTGGAGAAAAAGTTTCAAAGACAACCAAAATTAGAAAACGATTATAAGGAGTTTATGAATGACTACGAAACAATGGGACATATGAAACCGTCGACCAGTGACGCAACGCTTGAATATTACTTACCGCACCACGGCGTCGAGAATTTGAACTCTTTGACGACTAAACATAGAGTCGTTTTTAACGCGTCCTATAAAACATCCACAGGTTATAGTCTCAATGACCTGATGTACACAGGACCCAACCTACAAACAGACATCCAGATGTTATTACTAAGCTGGAGACAATTTCAATTTGGATTCGTAGCCGATATTTCAAAAATGTTTAGAATGGTCTTGGTAAACGAGGAAGATCAAAAATTTCAAAAGATATTCTGGAGAGATACTACTGAAAAGCCAATACAAATATATAACCTTACAACAGTAACATATGGAACACGACCCGCCCCCTTTTTGTGTATGATGACATTAAGAAGGCTGGCGGCAGACGAACGTAACAAATACCCGGAAGCAGCAGAGGTAGTCGAGAAGGCGTTTTACATGGATGATTTGGTCTACGGGTCGGAAACAATTGAATCGGGAAAGACACTAATAACAGATCTTATTTCTTTGATGCAATCTGGAGGTTTTCATCTAAGGAAATGGTCGTCGAACGAAGAAAAACTACTGGAAAACATAAAAACACAATTTAACAATTCAGAAGAAAACATTTACACTTTCAAAACGGATAGTGTGTCAAAAACATTGGGCTTGTGCTGGGATTCATCTCAAGACAATTTTACATTTCAGTACAAACCTTCTCAACAAACATCAACAGTAACAAAACGAATACTCCTATCGGAGATATCAAAGATTTTTGACCCTCTTGGTTGGATGGCACCTTTATCAACAAAATTAAAAATACTTTTCCAGAAACTATGGAACTATGATTTGAAATGGGATGATGAAATACCTGAAGAACTATGTAGAGAATGGGTGAAGATAAGGAATGATCTTCCTAACATTAATCAATACAAGGTGCCGAGGTGGATACGATGCTGTAAACAGGACGTCATAGAACTTCATGGATTTTGTGACGCATCCATTGAAGCCTATGCGTGTGTCATCTATGCCAGAGTGAAAGGTCAAACAAAACTAACATTGATGGCAGCGAAAACAAAACTTGTGCCCCACAAACGAGCCATAACACTACCCCGATTGGAATTACTGGGTGCACATTTATTATCAAAACTTATGGACAAAATTAAACAGGCTCTACCCCAACATCAACATGAAGTGTATGGATGGACGGATTCAATGGTGGTCCTTGGTTGGCTACAGGGCGAACCAAACAGATGGAAAGCATTCGTATCGAACAGAGTGAGCAAAACTACTGACGTCATGCCTAGCGCGTGCTGGCGCTACGTGAAGTCGGAGGAAAATCCCGCTGACGCGGCGAGTAGAGGCTTATACGCACAACAACTGAAAGAAAATAAGATGTGGTTTGACGGACCGGAGTGGTTAGCAACATTTAACGGAGAACAACAACCAGAGAGATACACGACGAAGGAAGAAATTAAATTGAAAGTATCTAACGTTACAAAACAACAAGAAAATCATTTGATTGATATGTTATTACATAAATTCAGTACATTTAACAAGGTAGTACGAGTAATAGCTTGGCTATTAAGAACATTTGCACCGGAGCGCAAACAATTGCCATCGTATCTCACACTACGAGAACTCACGGCCGCAAAAAATGCTGATTATTAAACATGTGCAACAAAAGGAATTTAGAACGGAAATTGACAGTCTTACGAAATTGTATAAACTTAACAAAAGTAGCAACTTATTATGTCTCAATCCAATTATTGATAAATTTGGAATTTTACGCGTGGGTGGAAGACTACAAAACAGCAGTTTGAACATGGAGATGCAACATCCGAAGATCATCCCTCGGGATAGTCGTCTAACTGAACTTTTAATAAATGAAGCTCATCATCATACATTTCACGGGGACCTAAATTAACATTAACTAACTTGAGACAACAATATTGGATACCTGGAGGATATGGAATAGTGAAAAAATATTTACGCAACTGTGTAACCTGTAGAAAGAACAACCCCGTGAAACAACAACAGCTGATGGGAGATTTACCTTCAGCTCGCACCGAAATCGCTCCACCTTTCTTCCATACTGGAGTTGATTATACTGGATCCCTGGAAGTGAAAGCCAACAGAACAAGAAATGCTGCATCTATGAAGGGATATGTAGCCCTTTTCATTTGTATGGTTACCAAAGCCATACACTTGGAGTTGGTTACTGACATGAGTAGCGCAGCATTCCTGGCCGCGTTGAGGAGGATGGCAGCTCGACGTGGAACCCCTCGATATATCTACAGTGACTGTGGAACTAATTTTGTCGGGGCGAATAACATTTTACAAGAGGAAACAGAACGGATGAAGCTAACATTTGATGAACATTTCATGAACGTGATAACTAGCATGGAAATACAATGGAAATTCCAAGTTCCAAAATTTCCAAGCTCCGGAGGCCTGTGGGAGCGTGCTGTAAGAAGTGTCAAGTTTCACCTGAAGAGAGTAGTGGGAGCGCAGCGTTTAACATTTGAAGAATACTCAACACTCTTAGCGCAACTAGAGGCGTGCCTAAACTCCCGGCCGCTATGCGCTATAACAGAAAAATATTGAAGACCTTGACTGCTTGACCCCAGCCCACTTCCTCACTGGACGAGCTGGAGTCACTGTCATTAAAACACCGGAAGATGGGA
Organism: Ephestia elutella; assembly: GCA_018467065.1. Lineage (NCBI taxonomy): Eukaryota > Metazoa > Arthropoda > Insecta > Lepidoptera > Pyralidae > Ephestia > Ephestia elutella. Next base: position 21,512,037 of record CM031576.1, on the reverse strand, counting down.
GGACTCGATGGCATTTAACAAACGAACTATTTAAACAAATATGGAAGAAATGGAGATCGGAATATTTGACAGAGTTGAATGTACGGAATAAATGGCGTCAACAGCACAAAAACATACAGATTGGAGACCTGGTAACCATACAAGACGAAAACCTTCCCCCTGGGAAATGGCCTATGGCAAGGGTTGTAGAGTTACACCCTGGTCGAGATGGTCTTGTACGAGCGGTCACGCTCAAAACACCAAATGGTTACTTAAAACGGCCAGTAATAAAACTATGTGTATTGCCCATCGAGCAGAAGCAACAAGAACAAGATATACCACAACAAACATCTGACAGAGGAAGGAGAAACCGTAACAATTCATCACCGACGCTGTATAAGATTGCTATGGCATTATTATTTTTCATGTCATTATTTTCAAACTCATTAGGATCAACCAACATCACGAAATTAAACGACAGTCAAGCCCTTTATTTTGACCCAATGGCAAAATTGGAATTGATACGAGATCAATGGATATTAGTTGCATACTATGACATGTCACCATATTGGGAAGGAACTACTGCACTTGAAAAAATATTAGACTATCTGGAAAAAACATGCAATACATTAGAAAGAGACAATAAATGCAATTTGATTACATCACAACTACTTCACGAGTGCACCGAGTTCCATCACTACAACGGGTTACTGCTTAGTGTTGCAACGGAACTGGCATAACGGAAGCAGAAACGAAAACAGATGTCAAAAGTAAATCTTAACAGAAGCGGAAGCGGAAACGGAAACGGAAGCGTTAACACTATGAAAAAAAATCACAATTTTGCATTTTAATTTTTTTTATTAAATTTGTACTTTAATACTTAGTTTAATATTCAAAATTAAAAAGCGGCAAGTTATATTTTATGAACAGTAACTTGGCCGCTTTTTCGCCTTTAAGCCTATTTCTATGTTCGTCATAAATTAAACCAGCTCCGCTGAATAATTGTTCGCTGGCTACACTGCTGGGTGGAGCTGATAAATATTGGCGTACAATTGGTAAAATGAGAGTATTTGTGCGCATTACCACTCCACCAATTAAGGGGATCCTCATGAAGAGGCAGTCTTTTTTCTTTTTTGTATTCCCCAAGGTGTGACTGTATTTTTGAATGTAAATTGTCACCATCGTCATCGGCTGTAGAGTCCTCCTGGTCTTCATTAACACATAACATCGATTCCAGTTTTTGCAAAGAAGCTGAAGATTTGGAAGTAGAAGGCTGCACTTCAATGTCTTCAATTGCAATTTGAGTTTGAGTTCGGCTTCTTTTGGGGGAAGGTACTACGCAGTCATCATCTTGGTTGGAATTTGATTGTCTGGTTCTAATAGTGTTCATGTTAATGTTAATCGTCATATTAAGTAATTTGGATTCAACCTGCTCTGCAATGACGCTGGTGAAAAAATGCGATTTGTATCGCGGATCCAAATACGTCGCAATAGTGTACTTGTCGTCTTCGACCAGGTTCAAGCATCAATCACATTCGACCACTAGGGCACGACCTCACTTACTCAAAGTTAGTAAAGTAAGTACTAACTAAGTACCTAATAAATAAAAAATAACTGACCATTTGTTTTTTCGTTTCCGATGAAAGCTTGGCAGCATCATTTAACTTCTCAAACTCTGCAAACCATTCGGCATGAATTGCTTGTAGGTGACTCTTCAAAGCTGTAGTTGTGCGGCCTTTTCGCGAATACACTTTTTCACAAAGTTTGCATTTGGCACTCGAGGCGTCGATTTCATCAAAATAGTTCCAAATGGGACTTGATTTTGGTTTCATGATTGCACTCTTATTGCACTATAAAATATAACTAGGTATCATGCAAACAATAACAGAAGAAAAAACAACTGAAAATGTCACTACTCAAAGTCACGGGGCGCGGAGATGCGCATAGTGAAATAAAAACAATAACAAAGTAAACGAACTCGTTGTGACATGTTTGTCGTTTGTTTACCGCGCGCGCCCCTCCCCGGAAGGGATTCGGCAATTATCGGCAGCATGCGCGCCTGGACGATCGTGTACGTACATTCGTATTTCGTCCACGCGTGACCCCGCAACCGCCCCCGCGCGCCGTGCCGCCGTCGCGTCTGCTGCACCACTCGTCATCGCTCTCTCCCCGCTTCCGTTCTGAGTTCTGTTATAAAGTTTGCGGAACCAGAAGCAGAAACGGAAGTGAAAAATCATGCGGAACTTCCGCAGTTGCGGAAACGGAAACAGAGTTCTGTTGCAACACTGTTACTGCTAACACAGCACTTTCTCGAGCACTCCAGACAGCGTCGGGGACCTTATCAATGCCGTGGGATACCTCGCCAACAGCCTGTTCGGGGTATTGGATCAACAATTCGCAGAACAATACGCTCGAGACATTGAGCTGATTTGTTATAAAACTATTTGGTTTTATGTTTCTTTTTATAGTCTTGTAATGAAAAAGAATTTGTGTTCAGATTGCACTTCAAAATAAAACTGTCAACAAGCAACATGCCTATATTTTTCTCTATTTTATAACAATTCGTTATCAGCACGAGGCTCTTTAAAATTTATAGGCATTTATAGTGATTTTATTTTGTTGCTGATATTGGAAAAGAGATCGAGGATGCATCTTTAGCAGCTATCCTATTAGGAGGTTTGTCAGCCAGATATGATCCTCTTGTAATGGCACTAGAAAATTCTACGATTCAGATTACAAGTGAAATTGTTAAAGGAAAATTATTAACAGAATTTTCGAGAACATCTGTAACTGAACAAAGCTTACCCGATACTGCCATGAATGTTCAATACAAGAAAAATAAAAAGAGAGAAAGGACATAATTTGTTTCAACTGCAAGAAACCTGGACATAAGAAACCAGATTGTCCACTGCTAAAGAATAAAACAGTTGAAGAAAAAGGAAAGTCTTTGAATTTATTTGAGTGCATTGAACACAGCAAGTGAAGTCAATAAGGATAAGTGGTTCGTAGATTCTGGTGCTACTGCACATATGTCTAGTAGATCTGATTGGATGAAAAATATAAGAGATTTTCCAATCACAGAAGTAGCCATTGCAAATGGTGACATTTTAATGAGTGCCGGAGTAGGTGATGTACCTATTAAGTCAGAACTTGGTAAAGTTAAAAATATATCAAATGTAGTATTAGTTCCCAACTTAAGTACTAATTTGGTGTCCGTTAAGAAGGCAGTCGAAAACGGATTTACTGTTCTGTTTGATAAAAAAGGTTGTACATTTTTTGATGCTCTTACTTTTTCTTATACAGGTGATGCTGTGTTGCGCGGGTCCTGTTGTGGTGGATTGTACTCTTTGGATTGTACTGTAAGTTTACCCAGACAGTTATCAGCATTCAAAATACAGTGTGATGTATCAAGCTTTCGTTTATGGCACAAACGTCTTGGTCACTTATGCCGTATAGGATTAGATACACTCAAGAATAGTAATGTTGGGATTGAGTACATGAATGTTGATAAGGAGCCCTGCATAGCGTGTATAGAAGGAAAACAGGCTAGGAAACCTTTCAAGCTAATAAAGTACCCCAGAGCAACGTCTAAATTACAATTAATTTTCTCCGACCTCATGGGTCCTTTTCAGGTAGAGTCATTTCAGGGTAATAAATATACTCTAACTTTTATAGATGATTTTACTCGTATGATTTATATTTATTTTATTTCTTCTAAAAGTGAAGTGAAAAATAAATTTTGTGCTTTTAAGAGCATGGTAGAACGTGAGACAGGTTTGCAAGTCAAAACTTTGAGGACAGATAACGGTACTGAGTATGTTAACAAAGAATTTTCCGATTACTTAGAAAAGGAAGGGATCAGACACGAAACTACAGTCGCATTTAGTCCACAACAAAATGGAGTTTCGGAAAGAACAAATAGAAGTATAATGGAAAAGGCACGTTGCATGCTTTCGGATAGTTCTCTGCCCAAAAGTTATTGGCAAGATGCTGTACAGGCTGCGGTATATTTAAAAAATAGATGTCCACATGTAAAGCTGAATGGCAAAACGCCATTTGAAGCTTGGTACAGTAAAAAACCTGATTTATCACATTTAAAGGTTTTTGGTTGCAGAACAATGGTAAAGATTCCAGATTTTTATCGAAAAAAGCTTGATCCTAAGGCGCAAGAATATATTTTCGTTGGATACTCAGAAGATCCACGGAGTTATTATTTTCGCAAACCAGATTGTCCAAGAAGGCTAGTTAAAGGTAGAGACGTAGTTTTCTTTGAGGACACCTTCTCAGATTTAAAGTTTCAAGAAAAAGAATCGCATCCTTCGACGTCATTTGATGTATCTTTTTTGGATACACCTAACAGCTACAGAAATAATCGAGATTTGTCAGAAGAAAATACTGTGGGTAATGTAGCTGAACCTTCTACTTCGCGACCGGAGTCCGTAGTAGATCAGCTTCCAGGGGATCTTGATCAGATATCGGATCCAGGTGTTTCAGATTTTCTTACTGCTGACGATAGTTCTGACGTAGATGATTCAGGAAATCAGACAATAGTGATTCCTGAAGAACGATATCCACTCAGAAATCGACTGGTTAGACGTGATGATGCAAATATCGTCTCTCATACGGGTGATGTCGATGAACCCCAGAGCTTCAAGGAGGCTGTTGAGTCTGGAGATAGTTTTCAGTGGCGATCGGCAATGAAGGCTGAATACGATTCGCTAATTAAAAACAAAACCTGGACGTTAGTAGAAAAACCAAATAAAAGGGTTGTACCTTGCAAGTGGGTGTTTAAAATTAAAAGGGATGCAGATGGGGCAATAGCCAAGTATAAAGCAAGGCTAGTTGCAAAAGGCTTTAATCAAGTTTATGGCATCGACTACAATGAAACTTTTTCGCCGGTAGTTAGGAATTCATCTCTGCGTACTCTAATAGCTTTGGCGGCAGAAATGGATTTAAAGATGCGACATTTAGACGTAGACACTGCGTTTCTAAATGGTGATTTGGAAGAAGAAGTATACATGCAGCAACCTGAGGGTTTTTCCGAGCAAGGGGCAGAAGGGAAAGAATGTCTGCTCGGAAAATCTATTTACGGTTTGAAACAGGCAGCCCGTGCCTGGAATTTAAAATTACATCAAACCTTATCTTCTATAGGTTTTACACAAACTTCTTCGGAACCTTGTATATATTTAAAAAAGGTTGGTAGTGAAACCATAATGATGGCAGTCTATGTTGATGACATAATTATTTTCTTTAAAGAAATTATGTCATTTGACAAAGTCAAAAGTGACTTAATGAAATATTTTTCTCTAAAAGATTTAGGTGATTTATCGTTTTATTTGGGTTTAAATATTAGAAAATCAGAAAATGGAGAAATATTTCTTAGTCAAAAAACGTATATTGAAAATATACTTGAAAGGTTCGGAATGAGTGAGTGCAAGACGGTTTCAACGCCGTTAGAAAATAACAAACTCCAGAAGAACACAGGTATAAAATCGTCCTATCCTTATCAAAATTTAATAGGATGTTTATTATATCTGGCAAATAGTACTAGGCCGGATATAGCATACGCGACTAGCTATTTAAGCCAGTTTAATAATTGTTTTGATAAGTCTCACTGGTTGGCGGCCAAGAGAGTGTTGCAATATTTGAAGGGTACAAAAAGTTTCTCTATTGTCTACAGGAAAACAGGTAAATATTTTTTGGTCTTACGGATGCAGACTGGGCGAATTGTATGAGTGACAGGCGGTCATACACTGGGCATTTTTTCATGCTTGCGGGTGGGCCAGTTAGTTGGGAATGTAAGAAACAGCCAACAGTAGCTCTGTCCTCAACCGAAGCAGAGTATATGGCCTTAACGAGTGCCGCAAAGGAAGGTATATTTTTGCGGAGGTTAGTGGGTGACATATGCGGAAGGCTTGATACGGTCATTGTGTACAATGACAGCCAGAGTGCACAGAAAATTGCGCTCAATCCAGTCCACCATAACAGAACCAAGCATATTGATACAAAGTATCATTTTGTCCGAGAAAAAATCTCAGAAGACATAATTAACGTTAAATATTTGTCCACGGACAAAATGAGTGCTGATATACTTACTAAGCCACTTAGGCGTATTGCACATTATAGGTGTGTAAAAGGTATGGGTATAATAAATAGATAGGAGAATATCTATTGTTTTTTTGTTAATATTATTTATGCGATTATATATTAGTTTGGTTCTGTGAATGTTTAGATTCTTTTCATTAAGGGGGGGAATGTTATAAAACTATTTGGTTTTATGTTTCTTTTTATGGTCTTGTAATGAAAAAGAATTTGTGTTCTGATTGCACTTCAAAATAAAACTGTCAACAAGCAACATGCCTATATTTTTCTCTATTTTATAACATGATTAAGCAAAATCAAGCTCATCTGAAACAACTATGGAACAACCAGACGTCGATAGTAGAGTCGGAATATAATTTAATAAAACGAACAGAGGAAATTATGAACAAACAGCACAAAATTATTAATAAACATTTAAACAATTTGGACGACAATATTGGAACATTACAAAGAGAAGTTAACAGAGTAAGCCTAGGAGAAGATTTTGCCCTCACAGCACTGACTGCTAGCAACATGGTGCAACATTTAAAGAGTATCCAAAATTTTTATGTTAAACACCATTTCGGATATATATCATGGCCAGTTTAATCTACATTTATTGCCGCCACAACAATTGCAAGAGCAATTAAATATCATCGCTGGACTTCTGAAAACTGACATAACATTGCCAATCGACATTCATACTAACTTACATGATGTATATAAAATATTGAAGGTGAAGGCCAGAATGACTGAACAATATTTTCTATTTGAAATACAAATCCCGCTCATTAGCCGAGAGACATACGATCTATATAACATAATACCAGTCCCGAAGTTGGTTGAAAATAACATAATAATGATTACGCCAGTTTCCGAGTATGTGGCTATTAACATACAAAAGGATAGCTATGTACCAATTTCACAGGAAAATCTGGAAAAATGTCAACCTCGAGATAGCTTCACATACATGTGCCTGCCACATAATCCAATCTATAAAATGAAGACAGATAGAGATTTGTGTACCAAGAACAAAAATAATGTATGCGACACGAACAAAACCGAATGCAAAAACATGTGGATTGGACTAACAAAAATAAATACATATCTTTACTTTTGCTGCGAGCAGTGTCAAGTCCGAACAATATGCGGCGCTCAGGTTACCGCACATGAGCTTGCGCATGCCAACATTATTTCCCTGGAAGACGACTGCGTCATCAAGGCGAATGACTTCATGATTCATGGACACAAACGCCATCAAAGTCAGCTGAGCGTTGTTTATAATATCGAGAAGCCCGTAGTGGCGCCTATCAACCACATTATCAACATAACAATTGATCAAGAGAAAAACAGCGACTCAAATGTAACAGATATGGAATATAAACAGTTGTATGAAGACATAGACGAGAAATTTAAGATCCTAAAAGAAAAAGCTATGCCATCGCAGGATATACACCACATTCATCACTACATTCTAATATATATAATTGTGGGAATAATATTATCAACAGCGATAGCCATTGTGCTTCGCCGAAACTGTAGAAGCTGGAGTACACCGCACGAGGACGCGCCAGCGCCGGCCCCCGCCCCAGTCGTCGTGGAGCTGGAGCCTCGCCCCGCACCGCGCGTCAAACCAGTCTTCAACAAAATGGTTTTTGATGAAGATTCGGTCTAACTTATTAAACTTTTACTGTTTTTTTTTAACCTACTCAACATTTAACTTTTTACTGTTTTGTAACAATTTTTTGCTTTGTAAAGGATGCACCCCATCCTCCCACACCTTTGCCCCTCGGGAACATGTTCGGTGTAACCGAACACCTTTGTGACGTCGGCCGCTCGGTCGTCGCTATTACCTAATTAGTGCACATTTTGCTACGCCACTGGACGGGTGCATTCAATTAACATTATTTGTGAATTACGTGTAAATATAGTGAAGTGCAGTTACATCTGTCTTTCTCATCAACACAACATCCACAAACGCCTCACTCCCCGAACAACACTTTTAGGTTAGACTGAAATTGTAAATATTATAGTATGACCATAACTTTTTGATACATTATGATATTACATCTCAGTGTAATCGGCTTTTCTACCAATTTTGAATTTATTTGTTTCTTTTGAATAAGTTATTGTATCTATTCTGTTATAATTTTTATTACTTTTTTTTAGGAAAATCAAAGAGTAGAGTTAGGCGGATAGTCGACGAAGCAACTTGTTGAACAGGCCTTCAACAGCATCACATCTGAATATGGAAAAATTGCTGCCATTACGTTGAGATGCTCAAAAAAGTGTACTATGAGCGAGGACGTTACCTGTATCTAGATATATACGAATTGATTGTTCGTTTAGGCGATGATAACAGCAGTGGTGACAATAGCTCTAGTGATGACGGTGCCGCTGATGAAAGTGGCAACGAAACGTTTCTTGTTGTTGAATATTTGGATTCCGATGATGAGTGAAAGTGATCAATCTTAGTAATTTAACTATAAAAAATTTATTCTGGTTAAATTAAAAATGTTTAGCAAAACTTTTCATAAGCACAGGTACCTACTTTACTGTAAATAAAACGGAAACTTCTGTCTTATTTATTAACTCACTCAAACGAACTGCTAATATCAAAATAATTTTGGTCACACTATAAAGGGTTGCTAGCTGCATACCAGTGGCGCCATCATTTAATTTCACGACTTTATGGACACACTGTACACTTAAACACATACGTTGTTTTTCGTCATTTAAAAAAACATACTATTTATTTTCTAGTGACAAAATTGACAAAAAAAAATAAGTGTATAAAATGTTATCATCGTGGGGTGTCCGTGGCCCACCTGTCAACCTGTGTAGACGAACATTTTACTATTGATAAAGTGCAAAGTGTAGGACATAAAATATGCAAGTAATCTAAGAAAGTGGTCGCTTTCAAATTGCAGGTGTAGAAAATTATGGAAAGGCTAAAATGAAAGATGTATAATTAGATTCTAGTAATCAATGAATTACAAGAAGTGTTTTTTTAGTTTTAAGATCACATGTCGGTTCTCCTTGAACATGTAAAAATAAAATAAACAAATAGTAGTATACCTCCATGTGCGTGGCCGTGGCGGGCGCGGTGAGCGTGCGCACGTCCCCGCCGGCCTGCGTGCGGTGCGTCAGCACGAACTCGCCCAGCGCGGACTGTGCGTCCGGTCCGCGCCAGCGCACCAGCACCGAGTTCGACGTCACGCGCTCCACGCTCAGCGAGCGAGGCGGCAGCGGACCTGAGGCACACGCACACAACCCTGGTTACTCGATACCATACCTGCATCACTAACTATAATCGGGCCGAAACCTAAACTCCCGTATGACGTATTTCACTTTGACAATAATAGTAATGTACCTAAACGCGAATCGCTGCGATTATTTGATGTTACTTAAAAAAACAAATCGAAATAAAATAATTATTTTTATTAATCAGAAGTCTGAACCTGAGTCTGAGTCGCTGTCATCGTCAATAACATGGATAATAAATTCATTGTGAATAATATTATCTACTTGATGTCACGATTCGATACGATTGCGTGAATTCTTGTCCCTTTTACTTTCTTTTTTGTATTACTTTAATGTTAAATATTTTTAATCTTAGAACTCAATTATTTTTATATCCAGCATTCACAAACCTTGTTAAATAAATCGATAAATTAAACGATGTATCGCGATTTTTTACATTTTCACTATCGATTTGATGCAATGGAACTCCCTAAACGGGCAAGCCGGAAGCTCAAGTACAACATTTCCGCGCATAGATTGAAAAATTAAAAAATTCGTAACTTCTGGGCTTGACCCTGATGACACCTGTCATACGGGAGTTTAGGTTTCGGCCCGAAATATTATAAGGTTGGTTGGCTGAAAGTACACAATTTGAAAAACAAACAAAACTGCTTGACGAAAATATAGATAAATCCAAAGTAGCTCACGGGGAGAATGAAATAATTTTTTTTAGAAAATTCTCTTATTAATCGTATGTGTTCCGAATATAATAATGCCTCTACTCAATTTGACATATTTAAAGATCTATGCTAATAATGTAAACAGTAAAAAAAAATCCTTCAAAATCCAAAACCTTTCAAATGTCCAAAATTTTTGTTAAATAATTTAAATTTTAATTTTTCAGAATGCAGAAATATATTTTTGTGTACATGCCGTTTTCACATCAAGAAGATTTAACACTTTAAATGAATCTTGTTATGTTTTTTAAGTGTGTGTAGAAAAAAAAAAGCAAGTGTTGGTTTTTTGTATACACAAATAATGAAACCCGCAGTGAACTCAATACTCACGGACTGGCTTGAGGATGGTGTGCGGCTCGCTGCGCAGGCCGTGGCTGATGGCCACCACCTGGATCTCGTACACCGCGCCCGGGAACAGGTCCTCCAGCTTGGTGCTCGTCTCCACAGACAGAGACGCAAGCACCTGCAGTGAACTCAATACTCACGGACTGGCTTGAGGATGGTGTGCGGCTCGCTGCGCAGGCCGTGGCTGATGGCCACCACCTGGATCTCGTACACCGCGCCCGGGAACAGGTCCTCCAGCTTGGTGCTCGTCTCCACAGACAGAGACGCAAGCACCTGCAGTGAACTCAATACTCACGGACTGGCTTGAGGATGGTGTGCGGCTCGCTGCGCAGGCCGTGGCTGATGGCCACCACCTGGATCTCGTACACCGCGCCCGGGAACAGGTCCTCCAGCTTGGTGCTCGTCTCCACAGACAGAGACGCAAGCACCTGCAGTGAACTCAATACTCACGGACTGGCTTGAGGATGGTGTGCGGCTCGCTGCGCAGGCCGTGGCTGATGGCCACCACCTGGATCTCGTACACCGCGCCCGGGAACAGGTCCTCCAGCTTGGCGCTCGTCTCCACAGACAGAGACGCAAGCACCTGCAGTGAACTCAATACTCACGGACTGGCTTGAGGATGGTGTGCGGCTCGCTGCGCAGGCCGTGGCTGATGGCCACCACCTGGATCTCGTACACCGCGCCCGGGAACAGGTCCTCCAGCTTGGAGCTCGTCTCCACAGACAGAGACGCAAGCACCTGCAGTGAACTCAATACTCACGGACTGGCTTGAGGATGGTGTGCGGCTCGCTGCGCAGGCCGTGGCTGATGGCCACCACCTGGATCTCGTACACCGCGCCCGGGAACAGGTCCTCCAGCTTGGCGCTCGTCTCCACTGTCTCCAGCTGACGAAATGTAAGTACAAGTCACGTAAAAAGTTGAATAAAGGCAGAAAAAGTAAGAACCTACATACCATGGACGATTATACAAAGAGGACGTGCCCTAATGACATTTCTTTTTTGCGGCTCCGCCCATATTAAATAGCAGAACGTCATAAAGCACTGAATTTCCGGAATTTCAAAAAGTTCACTACTGATCAATAGATGACGCTTAATTTTCGACGGTTTTATTATAAAAATATCTTTATAGTCCTTTAAATTACAGATACTCGTATTATAACCACCTACAACATTTTATTTAAAATTTTAAAGAAAAATTATTCGAGTCATTTACAAAAAAAAACGCAGAAGCTCACACTCTGTGCACAGTTCTCTGTCTGTCCGCTGTCGACACATGTCCTGACATGTATAATAATTATTTAAATAAATTTAGAAAGCAGATCAAGCATATCCTCAACCTCAACAACACAAATAACTCTTAATTTTCATTTTTGTTTTTTTTATTTTATTTTGTGTTTTATTTTAATAGTTATTTTTTATAACTGAGAGCACCCATTTTGTAATAAAGTTGCATACATTTTGTAATTTTCCTACTTAATTAAATTTTAGCATAACAATAATATATTTAGTTGTAATTGGTTTTGTATATCATGCTGTGTAAACACGCCTAGGATAACAAATAAGTTTACAAGCTATACCTATTTGTACATCTATATCTGTCTGTTATCTGTTATGTTTTCCTAAATAAATAAATTAAAATTAAAGTTGAGCGAGAAATCGCACGTACGGGGGCAAGTATAAGTAGGTATACTGGTGAAATAAATGATTTTTTCGGGGTATACCATACGTGACGTCGGTGCACCATTGACTGTAATAGTGCACCATTCGATACACCGTGTCCTCTTTGTATTACGTCCGTGCTACATGCACAGTCAGTACCATACCTCTCTGTAGCGCTCGTGCTCGTGCTCATGTGTGTGTGTGTGTGTGGAGGCGTATCGCAGCAGATAGCGGTCCTGGCGCGAGTTGACGTCGGAGCGCCAAGCCAGCGCCAGCGCGCGCTGGCCCGGCTCGGCGGCCAGCAGCACGGGCGCCAGCGGCCGCGTCAGCACCGACAGCTGGCTCTCGTTCGACTCCACGCCGTGGGACACCGCACACACCTGACAATACACACTTCCACATGAGATCCATCATCATGTGCCTTCCGCGGACTTCCACAAACACCGGGTGAAAGCGGCTTGCGGTCAGCGTCTTCTTGATACTTTAACGTATCGTCCGACTTTGTGGATGGTGAATGTCCTACGGTGCGCTTGCCGATGCTTCTGCCCCAACCAACGACCATTGCCGGCGAGAATAGATTTAGTAAAAGAACATCCTTACTAATTCACATCCAAACTATCGCATTTATAATATTAGTACGAAGTAGGATGGTATTAAAATAATAATTACAATTAGAACTAATATTATTCGATGGCACGGAACCCTAGGTGTGTTATATGAGTTCAACTCACACTTGATCGAATTTATTTTAAAAAAGATTTTTGTTAAATGTAGGTGCACCGCAGTGATCATTTGAAATTTAAAATAAATAATGTAAAGAAAACTTGAAGCTAACTCACAGTGACAGTATAATTTCGTCCGGGCAGCAACGCCTCCAGTGTAACGTTGTTGGTGGGCGTGGTCAGCGTGTTGCTGTCGTCGCGCGCCGGCCCCGCCTCGTGGTATGACACCTGCAATACAAGTGTATACGTCACAGATCGGGAAAAAAGTTCTTCGCCACACCAAAGAAAAACTCACCATTCGTACATGATACTAGGCGTATTTTCAGCAGTAAATGTGTTATATTATAGGTGGATCAATAAATGATCAAGAGCAAATCCATTTTCAATAAAAAAAAGAAAAACAAAAACAATTAACTATTTCAAGTCCCGGCCCAGCAAACATTTCTGGTCGAAATTATCATAAAATTACTTATTTATATCAACAATAGGTAATTTTATGGTAAATTCGACCAAATATGTATGCTGGGGTAATGAATGATTTTATACTATACTTCAAATGCAACAAAGAGTATATCAAACTACATAATGAAAACGATACTACAAAACACTCATCCCAACCCGCTGTCGCCACAATTGAGGCATATCATCTTTTGGTCTCTGGATGACATTGACAGGAGGCGTTGGCGGTCAATAAAAGAAAAAGAAGAGTGTAATTATTTAAATGTGAGAGAGTGAGATGGCAACATTAGTACCAAGTTTGGCCACGAGCCCAATGATTCTTGTCGGACTGTAGTTGATGTAGCACCACAGGGCGGGCGCTTCATAGAAACGGCGCGTCAAATATGCCTACTACTACTACAAATGAAACTGTATATCCGTGAACACGTCAGTAACACGTCAATGTGTGCGTTTTCATAGTCGAACGTCCCACAGTTACACAAGAACGGGGGAGAAGTGCGGAAGGAGCGGGGGTGCCATATTGCGGGAGGGGCAGGGAGTTTCCTTTCTGTACGTAGTACTAATATTAATTCTGTGGTAGTACTCCACTTGCGACCGGTACGTACCTTGTACTCGTCCTGCGTGCTGCCCTGCGCGGGCGCCCACGCGACCAGCACGCCCTCGCCGCCCGCCACGTGGCGCCAGGACAGCTCGCGCACCGGCAGCGGCTCTGAGGGGATCGGTCACATTCATGTACTCCATACCGTGCGACACAAAGGAGTACAAAATGGATTTAGGATGAATCACAATTTCTTATTATATCGGTCACTAGCAGCCCGTCCCGGCTACGCACGGGTGGAAAGTTATTTTTTAAATACTTGAGAGAGTAAAATATACTTTATGCAAATTCAGGATATGTCGCATTTAAGCAATTTTTTTTAAAAGTCGAAATAGTAACAGAACATTTACCTATTAACTACTTAAAGTTAACGCTCGGGACCTGGACTAGGTATTTCCCTATTATACCGAGCGCGTCCTCGCTAGCGTTTAGTGGCTTCGCGGTGCATACCCGTTCTTTAGATAACTCGTATTATTTCGAATATATATTTTTCCCTGTAGTTTTTGTGTCCCACTGCTGAGCAAAGGCCCCTTTTTCTTCCACTCGTCTCTCTCTATCGCAAGTTGTGGCCGCTCAGGTAAGAATTTGTTTATGTCGTCCCACCAACTCCTTCTAAGTCTAAGTCTACCTTAATTTTACCCTTATGTCAAATTATAGAAAACGGGGAAATTTTTCCCCTAAATTTACTTAAAATATCTACTAGAGTGAGAAATAAAAAATAAAGTTGTTAATAGGAAAGCATGAGAAACATGTAGTAGATACTGACTGAGCGTGACCTCAGCGGAGGCGGGCCAGGAGGTGACCTTGCCGGACATGGTCTTGACGGTGACGGTGTAGCGCGCGCCGGCCTCCAGCCCGTCGAAGGCGGCGGCCGGCGTCTCGTTGCGCGCGCGCAGCGCCGGGGCCGGCCGGCGGGACCCCGCCGCGCCCGACACCGACACCTGGTAGCGCTCGAACTCGCTGACGGACGGATCGATACATACATTAATAAAACTGTACCTGGCCTGTGTCTGTCTGTACATAGGAGTTATTTAAGAAAAAACTATGAGGGGTAAAAAAATTGAATAAGGATAATAGAAGCCGAAACCTGTCTGTATGTTTCTACGCGCATTATGCAAAATCTACTGGATCAAATTTGATGCGGTTTTCACTGTTGTATTGTAGAAGGTCTAACTTAAAATCTGGCATACATTTCATCTTGACACGTCGCGTCGTTTAGAACCAGAAATATAAACATTAGAAATATTTATTTGCTATAACATGATACATAAGATTTTTAAAATATATACATAGAAGAATAACATGAGTAGATTACGCCACAAGCTAGTAAATAACTATGTAAACATATGCGGACAAATAACACAGACTGAATTAGCCCCAAATTCGATACTTAAAGCCCATTAAAATGGTGCAAGTTTCTTGTACATACAAAAGCAATAATTGCACAACAATTGACTATGAACAATTGCAAGCAATTGTTTAACAACAATTGCTTGTAATTGTTCATGCATGTATTTACTTGCTTTAATTTAATTGTATGCAACAGGCAAGAAACTTGCACTGTCTAAATAGGTCTTAAAAAACGAAAAAATCATACAGATTGAGTTAGCCCCAAAGTAAGTTCGAGACTTGTGTTGTGGGATGCCAAATCAACGATACTATATTTTATGACAAATACATATATAGATAAACACCCAAAACCTATTCTAGAAAAGATCATTTTCTATCTTATCCCGACCGGGGATCGAATCCGGGACCTCTGGTATGGCAGTCCGACGTGATAACCGTTAGACCACGGAGGCAGTCAAGATATCGTGAGGGACACCGATGATGAGAGGACACTATCAACTACACCAGATTTCAACACCTAGACGTGAGTGTCAATGCTGTGTTGTCCATGATTTAACACATAAAGACACTAACATAAGAACAATACAAATGGTAACTATTCCTTTTTGATGATGTCTCTAATTGTAGGACCATATAATTATATTGTTATTCTTGATTAATAGTAACTCTTAATAGCGTGTTTTTTGTAGTTTCCACTTTCGTTATATATTCTGTTTTTAACTGTGAGAACCGTTAAATGGCTCATTTGTTAATCATTCTATTTATACATTTCAATTTAACTTTGTAGCAGTTGGTCTTCCAAAAAATAATAATAAAAAATAGTACCTTTCATCCTGCGGCGGCAGCCAGGTGACCCGGAAGCCGGCCTCGCTGAGCGCTGTGGCGTCGACCGTGACGTTGCGCGGGCGCAGCGGCACCGTGCGGTACTGCGCGGTCGTGGGCGCCGAGATCTCGGGCTCCGACACCGTCTGCACCGAGATGTTGTAGGGCCGCCCCGGCACCAGCCCCTTGAACGCGGCCTGCGCCGGGCCCGGCGGCTCGCCCTCCTTCTCCACGTACTGCTCAGACTCCAGCGCGTCGGGTGGCACGATCGACACCTGCCATAAGGAAATAATATAATCATTCATTTCTATAATGTGACAATTAGGTCACCACAAATTAATTAACATTTAAAAAAGCGTAAATACTATTTAATATTAACTCATCTGCAATGAAATATAGACCATATTTTATTGTAAATATGTCATTTAATTACCTGTAAAATGGCGATAAAATTATATAATAATGAGTCGTTAAAACCTACGCAAACCTGCATGCGTCAATTAAAATTATAATCACTTATTCAGTTGCAATGTTGAGTAATAAAAGTAATTACCATGCGCTCTACAAGTAATAATAATTGCCACATAATTCACCATATCCTCCATATACAAATGGAGCATTTTATTTAAAAAATACTATTTCGTAGTTCCAAATGTTACGATAAAATACGAAATTTGTATTCAAGGTAAATTCCATACAATTTGAGATCAAAAAGATGTAAGAAAACAATGAAAATTTGAAAGGGCGGTCAAGTTGGCGGATTAAACACTCGCACAAGGTAGTGAGGGTCTACTTTAAACTAGTAATGTATTAACCTATTCTCCTGAGACAGGGACAAGACAATAAAAATAGCCCTTATAAAAACAAAAAGCCAGCCAACAAAGAGTACATGTATAGAAGTAGTAATAGTAAGTTAACCTTATAATGCGTGTACTGTCCGGGCGGGTAGGGCGGCTGCCACAGCACCAGCAGCGTGGTCTCGTTGCGGAACCACACGATGAACTTGCCCGGCGTGTTGGGCCCTGCACACAACGCAACGTCACGAACACAGCACAGTGACGTACAGCAAGCGGACACTACAAGCGGCTGGTAATAGACAGGCGGCCGGCACTAGGGAGCATGAAGATATAGCCAAAAGCTATTTACCTATATCTTCAAATTACTTTTCCCTTTGTTCACGTTATATGAATCTTGTCAAAATGTTATGAACACTGAGTACCCAACATATTTTCATATTTACTTTAATAGATTTATTTTTCGATGTAACCTCTGGTTACGAAAGGATAAATTCCTATTAAAGTAAGTAGTAGAAATATGGTTGACCAAAAATTGCATGACTGTTATTATAAAGCTTTATTAATTTGTCGACTATTACCAGTTTGACAAAGTGCATTCTCCTATATTAGGACTTGTAAAAAGTATACAATATATCTAAGTTTTATGTAATAAATTCATTTCGTAAATTTGCAGTAACAATTTTCGCCAAAACAGCGTATCCGATTTACCGACCTGCATTTTATAATGAGAATGCACTGTTGTTGTAAATGATGGGCACTAATGATATACAGGTATTACACACTCGCTTGACAACATACAAATGATATTATATATAAGATTACATAACATTAAACTAGAAATGCAACATTGAAATGTATAAATAAAAGCAGTCCTATTTTATCAATCTAAAATAAAAAATCCATATCTAGAAACATGCAGGTAAGGCATACAACAAGGCAACACGCTTCACTTCTGTACTCTCGTACAGAAGTGAAGCGTGCATGTTTTTGGGATTTAGGTCTCTTTTGAGTTAGACTTTTTTTTTTAATTTTGCATAGCTAATGTTGTTATTAGGAAGGCAAAAACACTAACAATTACTGAATTATTGGCCTTGTCACTAGTTAAAACAAATTTAGATCTGTTGCGATCGAAGAATTTATGATTAAGTAATTTAAATAACTGAAAAAAAAAATTGTTTAACCGGGAAATGTTTGCTTTTTTGCATGCACTAGAAACAGACCATATTGAATTGTCATTTCAGTACTCTCCGATTAAAGTAGTAGAATAAGTTTGCATGACTAACAATTGGTTGAACAGAACGAAGCCACAACAATCACAATTAGACGGCAAGACGTTACGCGGCTAGTAACCACATGTGGAATGGCGCGGAACGAAAGAAAGCGTGCGCGCATGCGGCTTGTCGTGCGGCTCACCGGCGCTCCTCGGCTGGCAGGAAACATAGGACAGTTCACTATACAATATACTAATAACAAAGATCATTTTATTGGATTACGAAACTAACGTCGATATTATAAATAAACAAACATAAATTGCGCGCGAGTAGACCCATTTGTTTATTTATAATGATTCGCAATGTGTGTTAGTAGGACTTGCTCTATTTTACCGTAGGTACGTTAAAATATCGTCGCTAGGTGTAAATATAGCATTAATCTCATAGCTGTAATTAGCAAGAGGTCGGAATGTCACAATATTGAAATAAAATATATACTTACATTATTTATATTTGAAGCGGTGGTGGCCAAGTGGTAATGATACCCGCCTGAGATCGGGTAGGACCCGGGTTCAAATCCTAACTGCCATACATGAATCTGATTGATATATTCGAATAGGATCCGAAATTCGAACCTGTGACCTTTCGAGCGCAAGCGCCGTCACATAGGTTCATCTACTCGACCACCACACCGCTTAAATAAAAATAATGATGATCAATACATTTCTTATGGTCACATATATGATGACATCATCGACCTCCGAATTAATATTGTTATAAACATACGTATACATTTCTTATGGTCACATATATGATGACATCATCGACCTCCGAATTAATATTGTTATAAACATACGTATACATTTCTTATGGTCACATATATGATGACATCATCGACCTCCGAATTAATATTGTTATAAACATACGTATACATTTCTTATGGTCACATATATGATGACATCATCGACCTCCGAATTAATATTGTTATAAACATACGTATACATTTCTTATGGTCACATATATGATGACATCATCGACCTCCGAATTAATATTGTTATAAACATACGTATATCGATATGAGCCGTAAACAGTCTTACAGTCGTGGTAAACGTAAACAAATCAACAAGCACAATGGCCGTCTTGCAGTTTGTTGTTAAATATGTAAACCATTCATCACGTAAACACGGCGTTTATGATATACAGATACCCAGTCAGACCTATATCATCTCCGATTAGTTTGGAATTACCAACATTTTGAAAAACCGGTCGTTAAGGAACTAATCTAATGTCGTCAAGCAAGAAAACTGCTGCGACTAACACAAGGTGAAGAAAAAGAAGAGCAGGGAAGGCAGGGTTTCGCCAGATTAGTTATGGTTCGCTATCGTGGGAAATCCGCAAAAAATGCATTACGACTAGATGTTCTAGTGGATAAGCGCCTTAAAAAAACTCAAATAAAAAAATATAGACCATATAGGATCTAAAGTTGTAGCCCCAGAATGAGATGTGGTTTGCATAAATGGATGATGTCACCTGTCACGTAACGTGATCAAATCTGCGAGAACATTATTAATTTGCGCCGCGTTTCCGCCGGCGCGCTGTAGCGGAACCAAACATCGGGGACAAGTTGTAAACATGCATTATTAATATCAGAATATTTATATCTTGTGTCGAATTCGTTAATGAATAAATTTTCCCAGTGTTAATTCTCATAGAAAATGATCACAGAGCAAGTTGAGAATACAGCTCTGTTCATTATCCTAACTAAGTAATATTTGTTTCCCAAAAGTAAGTTTGTCTGTTACCTTTTCACGCTTTATCTACTGAACCAATCTTCCTGAAATTTCGCATACACATAGTAGAAGTACTGAATAAGACATAGGGTACCTTTCGTCACGGGAAAAAGCACTGTTCCTGTGGGAAATTCACGAAGCCGCAGGCAAAAGGTTGTAATATAAATGTATAAACGAGCCAAGACCGTAATCGATGGCTGTTATAACATAATCGTAACTTTTCTCACATAGTCTCATGAAATTAGGAGTCGAGCAGCTGTGCCAACACATAGTACCTATCTGCTGGAGACGTCACGGTCGCCGGCGGCCGTGCCCAATGCTTTGTGCGGCTGACATTGGTCGCGTTGGCGGCCGCCGCCGCCGGCGACACAGCCTTTGTACCATTTTGGTTACTGTATGAATCTACACTTTTATAATAAAGCTAAAGAGATTGCTTCTTTCTTATCAACTGTGTTGCAGAGGTTGTTTGACAGACGGGTTTTCTTTTTTTTTTTGCATTAAGAATCAGTTCGCAAAATTGACATTTTGGCAACTGTCTCTCATTTGTATAACTTAAAATTCGTTTTCTATTATTACACAGATAGATATGATATTTCGTATTTATTACTCACTTAGCTTTTGTCCGCGGCTTGGCCCGCGTGAATTTCCCACGGGAACAGTGCTTTTTTCCCGGGATAAAAGGTACCCAATGTCCTTCTCAGTACTTCTAACTATGTGTGTGCAAATTTCCGGAAAATTGGTTCAGTAGATATAACATAAAGAGGTAACAAACAAACACATAAATAAATAAACAAACAAACAAACTCACTTTCGCATTTATAATATTAGTTAGGATTAGGATAAAAATCATCCTTTGCAAGCATCTTTTCCTAAACTCAGTGAAACAAAAGGTACTTCTTGATTCATATAGAAACATAATTCACGCTCATACTGAAGACAATTGGCGGGAAACGCAACAAATAACTGACAAGAAACAGTCATGTGAGGCAGTGATTCCTAAAGTGGTTTCGCGGAATCTAGCGGTTCAGTGGATACAGCTACGTCTTCAGAGTTCCGCAAAATTACTTCTTTTTGGTGGTAAGGATATTCACTATCCATATATAATAAAACAATAAAAATATTTTGTCTGAACGTTTAGTATTTTTGAATGAAATGGATAGAGGGACACTTAAAAAGAATTTTTTTGACTGTCTGTATGTATGTACACGTTTCACGCAAAAACTACTGGACGGATTTGATTAAGACTTTTTTTGTTGTAACTATTAAGCCTGGGCAACATATCCTAACTAATATTATAAATGCGAAAGTGAGTTTGTTTGTTTCTTGGTACTTTGTTTGTTTGTTTGTTACCTCTTCACGCTTTATCTACTGAACCAATCTTCCTGAAATTTCGCATACACATAGCTGGAAGTACGGAGAAGGACATAGGGTACCTTTCATCCCGGGAAAAAGCACTGTTCCCGTGGAAAATTCACGCGAGCGAAGCCACGGGCGAAAGCTAGTAGGCTATAATTGATTTTGAAAACTGGAACACCTGATGAAGAACCTTAACAGAACAGCTAAACTATAAGAAATATGGAAATGGTATAAGAAATATGTGAAATCAATCTGACGAGCATTTTCTGTTGACGTAGGTATAAAAATCGAAGATCAGGATCATCTGAAGAAAAATTCCAAGAGACCAGCTGCACTATTACATATATGGAAATGGCGCCTTAGCAAAATTCGTTCAACTTGATGAGCATTTTCTGTTGACGTATAAAAATTGAAGATTATGGAACATCTGATGAAGAACTCCAAGAGACCAGCTACTCTATAAAACAAATGGAAATGGGGCCTTAACAAAAGTCGTTCAACCTGTTGAGCATTTTCTCTCTCTCTCAGCCGAAAGACGTCCACTGCTGGCACAGACCACCTACCCCACTGTGACTGCTGGACAAAGGCCTCCCCCAAGGTTTTCCACGTTGACCGGTCCTGCGCTGCCCGCATCCATGGGCATCCCGCGACCTTCACCAGGTCGCGGGATGAGATTGAGCATTTTCTACTGACGTTTAAATAGACAGGACACGGGATAGGACAAAATGGGACTCGGGGTGGAAGTGGTGGTACACGGGAAATTGTAGATCACTTAGTAGAATATCACTTTTAATTTATTTTAACACCGCGACTGTACTGACACGGGATAACCAAATTTGAGTACTGGAGTTTAGGTTACTACAGTTAGGAACACAAAGAGATTTTTCATCTAAGCGAAACACGCGGGCAAAGCCGCGGGCAACAGTTTGTTTGTTTGTTTGTTTGTTACCTCTTCACGCTTTATCTACTGACCCAATCTTCCTGAAATTTCGCATACACATAGCTGGAATTACGGAGGACATAGGGTACATTTCATCCCGGGAAAAAGTACTGTTCCCGTGGGAAATTCACGCGGGCGAAAGCTAGTTTAAAATAATTTCATTCTTCACGTCATAAGATATTCAGTTATATCTCAAAAGTTTAGGCGTCCCTGATGTGAGGTTGTTACACGATTTGCAATATAAGTATTCCATTCACATGTAAATTGATAAAATACAATGTGGAAACAACAGCCTCTTTGAATTGAATGCCGGCAAATAATAATATGTTACGGATGAATGATAATATTATTCAAAATAAATTTAATATGCTACTACTTGTGTTAGAAGTAATTGCCAGTAGCAATAACCCTTTCATTCAATAATTTCAGATAGGTTATCTTATGTTCTCTTTAAAAAGAAATCGAAGATCTTTATATGTTTTCGTGTTGTGTTGAACAATATTAAAATGTTGGCCGTCGTATCCTATCGAACATGAACAGTACCTACTCAATAGCGACAGTAAGCACTAAGTTATAAAAGTGATCTTGGAAGAAGTACAAATATTAACCGGCATTGTGAATAGAATCTAGAACTTCCGGACATCAGCTTTAGATACTACAGCACGAAGATCGGCAAAATGTTGAATTTATATTTATTCCAAAACATGAGAGCTCGCACGATGCGGAATTCGTATGGAAAACAATGCTGAGAAGTGTCAGCAATAGGCTCTTTTCTTGAAGGCCCCAACTCAATGTCGAAGTTCAGACTTGGGCCTATTCCGTTTGGACTCTGATCGAACCATTAATGTAAATAAGTATACTTTTTCTTCGAAACGAATCGCGGAAATTAGAATTAGCATGGGCGGAAATGTACAGCAAGAGCCCTGAGAGTGTAGACTCACTGGTGGTGAAGTTGCGCGAGGCGTAGGCGGCGCTCTCCTTGTCGTGCAGCAGCGTGAAGGCGTGCAGCTGGTACGTGGCGCCCGGCGCCAGCTCGCGCAGCGTGTGCGTCCAGTTGCCCGCGCCCTCCACCGAGATGTTGCGGGCCGCGTCCGGCGGCAGCCGGTCCGTCAGGGGGATCACCTAAACCATCAATTATTCATCAACACCTTGCCTTTCCACTATTTGGAGCAGGTGTAAAAAAACCGGTGTGTTGCATCCAAAAATTGAAACTTTTGGATGGCCAGAGACCGCAGCAGTCACCTTGAAACGGAAGCCCGTGTAGTCGCCGTGGGCGGGCGGCGACCAGCCGATAGTGGCCTGCTTGTTGCGACCCAGCGTCACCGTCAGGTTGGTGGGCGGCTCCGGCGCTGCAAATTACAACTCTCTCAGTAAACTCACATTTGTTAAAACACAAAGGTTATCATAAAGGTAAGGGATCCTTCGATAAGATTAATGAAATATTTAGACTGTATAAAAAGAACTAAAATATGGACTACTTGAAGAATGTACAATACAAAAGAGTGGCGTCGTCGTCGTCGGTATCCAAAAGCAAGTGGCTGAGCAACGCCACACAACACATACAACCGGCGCATCTCATTGCCCCGTTCAACGTCATAACCACAGATATAATATCATATAGAATTATTTAAAAATATAGAATTATTGAAAAAATGCTATCATAAATCAAATCCAGTACAAGTACAAGTATATTAGAGAATTTTGAAATAGTGGGAGTTTGAGAAGTTGGGTGGTCTGTTACATTTTTGTTTTCCTTTTCCGTACCCTGTCTCATAAACATAGTAAAAGTTTAAAGGTTCATCCATACTAATATTATAAATGCGAATGTTTGGATGTGAGTTTGTGAGTTTGTGAGTTTGTGAGTTTGTGAGGATGTTTGTTACTCAATCACGCAAAATCTACTGGACGGATTTCGATGAAATTTGGTACAGAGGTAGATAATGACCTGGAATAGCACATAGGCTACTTTTTATCCCGGGAAAAAGCACTGTTCCCGTGGGAAATTCACGCGGGCGAAGCCGCGGGCAAAAGCTAGTATATAATAAGCTAGAATAAAATAAAATACCTGTAATAATAGTCTGGTTCCATGTGAGTAGATCAGCGAAGGTGGCGTTGGAGTAATACAGCATGAAGTGGTATTTGGTGCCGGGCAGGCCCTGGAAGTTGATGGTGGAGGCACGCGCGGGCACCGTGTAGTTGGGGGCTGGCTTGCCGTGCGGCGGCCGGTAGTCCAGCCGGTAGCGGCCGCCCTCCGCGCCCGACCCAGGGATCTCGATCACCAGGTCCGCGCCGAGGACCGAGCCGCAGACCATCTGCGCCACATACAACCACATATAACATATGCTAATGTTATTTTTACTCATATTTTATATTCGAAGCTCGTGGGAAACTCGTCTAGCATGTGTCCCATGATATCGAGATAACAATGTCTGATTAATTGCAGATTTGGATAGGATTTCCGATTGTATACATACTAGCTTCTGCCCGCGGCTTCACCCGCGTGAATTTCCCACGGAACAGTGCTTTTCCCGGGATGACAAGTACCCTATGTCTTTCTCAGTACTTCTAACTATGTATATGCAAAATTTCAGGAAGATTGGTTCAGTAGATTAAGCATGAAGAGGTAACAAACAAATAAATAAACAAACAAACCCAATTAGCTTATTAAATATTATAATTAATACGCGACCACGCGAACCACAAGCCACGTGGATTTTTATTACGACAAACGCGGTTCACCCGCCAAACGTTCTCGGGCGAGTGGGGCGACGCGATCGCGACACAAGCGCCGCGTCCAAAATGGTCGCAAATAAAGGCGGCTACACACCTAACGCACGGTGGCGAATCGGCACAGCATAGAAGCATGCAACACTCACTTTTGCATTTTTATAATCTCTCTTTAGTCGTATTTCCTCATGACTGAGGGTAGTGGCAATTTTAATGGAGTGGTTTGCCATTGCCTTCTCCATTTCACACACTAGCTGATAATTATCAACCAGAGTGCAGGTTTCCTCACGATGTTTTCCTTCACCGGAAGCAAGTGGTGGTCGATGAAAACTAACATGAGTCAGATTGGTATACAAACTCATGTAGCCCGGGCAAGATTCGAACCTGGGATTTTGTATCCACAGGTGGGCGCCCTACCACTCGGCCACCACCACTTCACTATTTTTATAATATTAGTTAGGATTAGGATAGGATGATATTTATTTTTTTTGTATTTTTTTGTAAGTACATAAATAAATTTGAATAACTCTGACAAAGACATACCATATTATGTAGCTATCTCTTTATCTTTCTTACTGAGATTCGTATATAACTGTCTTTCATGGTATTATTATTTGTATCTCAAGTCTAGAGACTCTGAGCTTATCCTCGTACAGATAGACAGCATGGCGAAACTACAAGAGTTCCTTGTTTAACTCGGAACCCTAAAAATTGGAGAATTAAATGGGTGAATTACATTTTACTGAGAGGCCTGGACAATTTGGCCCCGCCCACTTTCTTTACATGCATTACATGTAGAAGCTGAATCCACATCCATAATAACTAGTGCAGTGAAACTTGGGTTTCAAAATAAAAGAATCACTGCTTAAAACACGAGTATAATTTTTGAACTAAAAAAAATTTGACCAATGTCCTTTAACAAAAAATTATTTGGACACACCAAAGAAATAAAAATAAAAGAAAGAAAAATTAACAACAGGAAAGGAATATTAACAGGTAAAATAAGAAATACATGAATTTGCTTGTTATTTTAAAAAGAAAATTAAATGAGTGAAAGAAATGGATGAAATGATGTATAAAAATTCCAAATCAAAACCGAAACAAAAATTATCCCGACAAAAGGGGGCCTTTAGAATTTAGAGGAAAAAAGTTATCACAATATGTTTAAAAAGACTATCTTAAAAGAACCACAGGCGTCACGGTTACAAACTAAACATTTCGTCGCTCTGTGACTCATTCTCATGTGCAGGCCGACTTTGCCGCGACTGAAGATTTCGGAGCGCGTTCAACCCGGCTGAGTCCCACATCTTGGTCCACAACCTGATTTACAACACGCTGACGAATATCCAGGTGCAGGCCGACTTTGCCCACTCTCGTCTAATAAACAATCCATACAATACATACATGAAATATTTCAGTGCCACTTCATATAATCCTTCCGGTTTTTTTTGACAACTAGATTCAACTTTGTGCCATCTTTAATAGGACACCCCTGAACGGTCTGATCGTCAGCTAATGTTCTTCCCAATAATAGCAACTTTAGATCTTCAATTGGAATCTTCAGATGTGAAGAAATCTGTCGTTTGATATCCAAAATAGATGTCGTTGGGAAAGCCTCTATTGTGCATTCCCCACCCAGAAGTTTTTTCACCATAAAAAACCATTGCTAGAGATCGATACTTGTATGTTAAGAATAGATAAAAACATCAAAAAGAAAAAAATCAACTCTCTAAAAATCCCCATTTTCTCCCCAATTGACAGTAAGTCAAAAAAATCGAACCTCCAGAATTTTAATTTCAAAAAAACTTATCATAAAGAAAGAACACAGAAAAAAGTTTGCGTAGAAATAGAATCGCAAACTAAAATAGACTTGACTATGTAGCGGTGTAACGCTACAGCATCTCCCTACCAAACAAAAAAACAACAAAGCAAAACAAACAAACAAACCAACAAACCAACAAAACAAACAAACAAACCACAACAAACAACCAATAAAACATAACAACCGAACAACTAAAACAAAATCCGGACAAGATACCTACACAAAACCAACAAACAGCAAAACGCAACCAAATGCTAACCTAAAAACTAAACGAAATACTAAACCTTATTGCTATCCCTATGAATCAGAGACTTGGTCATACGAGTATACCTAACGAAGCGTCTGAAAATTCGAAGCGCGTTCAACCCGGCTGAGTCCCACATCTTGGTCCACAACCTGATTTTCAACACGCTGTCGAATATCCAGGTTGTCATAGCCAGGTAAATAATGTGAATATTTTAGAATTTTGAAAAAAAAAAAAGATAAGAAAACGGATTAAGCAAAAAAATTATTTGAGAATGTCCTTAATATGATAAGTACCGACGTGCTCCGAACCCGTATCCGCCAACACGAAAGCCTGCGGGGATACTCGTCTAAACACGCGGCACTGAACAAAGCGTGGAGCACGAAGCGTCAAAAGATTAGAAGCGCGTTCAACCCGACTGAGTCCCACATCTTGGTCCACAGTCTGATTTTCAACACGCTGCAGAATCATCGACAACTCGCGACCGTACATTAAGAAATTCGGGGTGTAAGCAGTAGCCAATTTAATGCAAGAACCAGAGCAACCCGATGCAACACCGTACCGCAATATAACCTCCGACTCTAAAGCCATCAATCAAATGTGAATAATCCACAGTAAGGAGAATCGTCGGGTCGCAGCATAGGCAGCTTCGGCAGGCTAAAACAGAAAATCACAGGATGGAAAACCGCGACCGGTAAACGGTCACCGTCCCACAAAAACAACAAAAAAAAAATAAAATAAAATAATTCAAGAAAAGTAATAAAAGGTAAAAAACAGGTAAAAACCAGGATTCTTTCCGCAAATCGGGCGCCATTTTTGCAGTAAAACTTGGGTTTCAAAATAAAAGAATCACTGCTTAAAACACGAGTATAATTTTTGAACTAAAAAAAAAATTTGACCAATGTCCTTTAACAAAAAATTATTTGGACACACCAAAGAAATAAAAATAAAAGAAAGAAAAATTAACAACAGGAAAGGAATATTAACAGGTAAAATAAGAAATACATGAATTTGCTTGTTATTTTAAAAAGAAAATTAAATGAGTGAAAGAAATGGATGAAATGATGTATAAAAATTCCAAATCAAAACCGAAACAAAAATTATCCCGACAAAAGGGGGGCCTTTAGAATTTAGAGGAAAAAAGTTATCACAATATGTTTAAAAAGACTATCTTAAAAGAACCACAGGCGTCACGGTTACAAACTAAACATTTCGTCGCTCTGTGACTCATTCTCATGTGCAGGCCGACTTTGCCGCGACTGAAGATTTCGAGCGCGTTCAACCCGGCTGAGTCCCACATCTTGGTCCACAACCTGATTTACAACACGCTGACGAATATCCAGGTGCAGGCCGACTTTGCCCACTCTCGTCTAATAAACAATCCATACAATACATACATGAAATATTTCAGTGCCACTTCATATAATCCTTCCGGTTTTTTTTGACAACTAGATTCAACTTTGTGCCATCTTTAATAGGACACCCCTGAACGGTCTGATCGTCAGCTAATGTTCTTCCCAATAATAGCAACTTTAGATCTTCAATTGGAATCTTCAGATGTGAAGAAATCTGTCGTTTGATATCCAAAATAGATGTCGTTGGGAAAGCCTCTATTGTGCATTCCCCACCCAGAAGTTTTTTCACCATAAAAACCATTGCTAGAGATCGATACTTGTATGTTAAGAATAGATAAAAACATCAAAAAGAAAAAAAAATCAACTCTCTAAAAAAATCCCCATTTTCTCCCAATTGACAGTAAGTCAAAAAAATCGAACCTCCAGAATTTTAATTTCAAAAAAACTTATCATAAAGAAAGAACACAGAAAAAAGTTTGCGTAGAAATAGAATCGCAAACTAAAATAGACTTGACTATGTAGCGGTGTAACGCTACACTAGTTAATAAGTAGAAGTTTTAATCATATGATCTAATTACTATCAATTATCATATCAAGAAAGAAAATAATTAATACAAGTTACAAATGTTCTTAGTATAGTTTTGTGTACAATAAGGGAACATTACAAATAGTATTAGCTGTGGTTACAATAATTTGAAATTACAAGCCACAAAACCTCAGGTTGAACTAGAATGCAATAATATTGCTATTACTGGCAAATGACATGCTTACCATTAAAATTACTTAGCATTGACATTTGTAATGTTGAATACCTACAATATATAGAGATATATGTGCTCATAAAAAGTGTTTTCTAGTTTAGGTGGTGCAGTGTCTCCTAACACAGGCTCTTTGAAGCCTGAAATGAGGCTACAGCCACTATAAATGTAGGTACCTAATTATAAGCCTGTTATTAATGCAAATAAATATTTTTTTATTTATTTCTTACTTTAATTTTTTTTACTTAGTAGTAAACTTATATATTTACTTAGTAGTGGATTTAAAATTTAACGCTCTTGTGGTTGAAAGGTTGCAGGTTCAAATCAACCTGACTTATATAGGTATGGTAGTTTTCATAGACAAACCTTTTTGTTAAAGGAAAACATAGTGAGGAAACTTATTTATTTATTTATTTAAAACTTTATTGCACAAAATTTAACAAAAAATATGTACAAATGGTGGACTTAACGCCATAAG
This sequence comes from Ephestia elutella, assembly GCA_018467065.1. NCBI lineage: Eukaryota > Metazoa > Arthropoda > Insecta > Lepidoptera > Pyralidae > Ephestia > Ephestia elutella. The sequence goes on along the minus strand of CM031576.1, from coordinate 21,482,565 downwards.
GCATTCTCTACCAGTCAACCATTAGACCAAACAGAGAGTAGTAAGGTGGTGCGGTAAAGTGCAACGCTATATATAATTAACTCATAAAATATAGACGTAATAATAATAATTTACTTATAATGAAACTTGCACTGTAGTTGATAATTTATCAGCGAGTTTGTGTGAAATGGAGAGAAGCCAAATGGCAAAAACACTCCATCATTAATGTGCATCAACAAGCAAATTATACAAACAAGTTACTTAGAATGCATAGTCTCATGACATCAAAATAGAAAGAGACATAGTCTGGGAATTTACTAAAAAATGCTTGAAATTATTTAAAATTCAGTTAAATCAATAAGATCAGATGTTGTTCTAAATCATCCTGTGTTTACAACTGCTGATTGACTTTCAGCTTTCAGTAAGTGTGCATACAGAATGTAGAATAAACTCAAGAGGTATAATAATTCTTGAAGATAATATTTTTGGAAAACAATGTTGCTAAGTAGAGAAGGGGAATTTTGGAAGATAAGTGGTGGAATTTTTATATATTGAAGAAGCTGCTGGAACTTATAAGACGAAAAAAAAATGTTTTGAATAAATGAGGATTCATTGTAAAGCAACCCTCAGACTGCAGGCCTGACTGTATTGTACTCACCGTGAACACGAGCAGTGCCAGCGCCAGGGCCGCGAGGCCGCGAGCGCGCTCCGCCGCTTGCACAATCGACCTCTTCCACATCATTGAAGGCAATTCTCCAGTTTCACATGACACTTTCTCCTCCGAAACATTCGTCACCACACTTGGATAAGAACATATTTCTTTTGATTTATAATGTTTCGTACTCATATCATTATGCCAAACCACGTCTGATTTAAAATATGCACGAATTACATACTAAAACATTACAAAATTGTGTATATTTATTTACGCGAGCGATACAATTTCCTTTCTTTTCGTCGTTCTGTCAGTCAGAAACTGACTGACGTTTTTGACATGAAAGTCAAAAACGTCAAAAGCTGTCAAACAAACCTTTTTTTTTCATAGACTAAAATACCTATAAAAAAATATTTCTATGATATGCACAAACAAATCTATTTTTCTATGCAAGAAAGCTCAGACAAAAATGCCTGCCACTTTAGGGAAAAGCAAATAGAGTAGCTAGCCAGTGCTTGGGCCACTGGGTACAGAATTTTTTTTTCTACTATTTGTGTGTGTTGACTAAACGGGCCACGACGGCACGGCGCGGCGGCGGCGCACGCACTGCGTTAGTGAGCGCGTTTTTTCTCCCCCACCGAAAGTGGCAGACTTTTTTGCATCTAGCTAGACATTTTGCTCTCGCATCTACTCCCGTTGGATGAATACTAAAGGTATCAATGCCATTGTAACAGTTTGTCTAGAAAGTCGTGACATTAATGTTCGAGGAACTTTGATGATGTGTCTGGCAGCACCAAACGTATGTACATCAGCTGTCAATGCTGTCAACAATATTGAATTGTTTTTCGTTTGTATTTTTATTGTTTTGATTAAACTGCAATAAATCAAGACCAAACTACGCAGAAAAGTTTGAATAATGAGTAAAGTAAATCGAGTCGCACGCGGGAATTGATTTTTAAAGTTTTCCAGTGATGTTTTGCGGAGTGCAAGGCTGGACGAGTTTTGTTTTGTGAGATTTAGATGATATTTATGGGAGAACAACATCGAGAGAACAACATATATTATGGGTATATAGTATATCATTGTGGGTATGTAATCGTGTTATTGTCTGTTTTTTATCTCCCTGAAGTTACAAATATACTGGATTTAAGAGTTTTAAAAGAAAAAAGGTATTGTTTACATCGTACACTTTTAGGTTATACTGAAATTGTAAATAGGTTATATTAAAGTATGATCATAAATTTTTGATATATTATGATGGTACATCTCAGTCTATTCGGATTTTCTATCAATTTTGAATTTGAATTATTTTTTTCTTGTGAATAAGTTATTGTTTCTATTCTGTTACAATTTTTATTCTTTTTTTTAGGAAAACCGAAGAGTACAGTTAGGCCCATAGTCGACGAAGCAACTTGTTGAAGAGGCCTTCTACAGCATCACATCTGAATGTGGAAAAACTGCTGCCATTGTGTTGAGACGCTCAAAAAATAGTACTATGAGCGAGGACGTTGCCTGTATCTAGATATAGATGAATTGATTGTTCGCTTAGGCGATGATAGCAGCAGTGGTGACAGCAGCTGTAGTGATGACGGTGCCGCTAATGAAAGCGGCAACGAAACATTTCTTGTTTTTGAATATTTGGACTCCGATGATGAGTGAGTGATCAATAATAGTATTTTAACTATTAAAACATTCATCATCATCGTCAGCCTTCCATGACCCACTGCTGGGTATAAGCCTCCTTTTCTCTACGCTAACATTTCCTATCCTGAGCCATTGCAACAAACATTATTAAAAACATTATTCTGGTTAAATTAAAAATGTTTAGTAAAACTTTTCATAAGCAGAGGTACCTACTGTAAATAAAACGGAAACAATATGACTGTACAATGTGTTCTATTTATTAACTCACTTTACTTGAACGACCTGCTAGTATCAAAACAATTTTGGTCACACTATAAAGGGTTGCAACATGCATACCAGTGGCGCCATCATTTAATTTCACGACTTAATTTAATAGACTCACTGTACAATACAATGTCTTTTTGATATCAATAAACTAGTGGTTCGCCGCGTACTTAAACCTCGCAATTATTATTTTAAAAATATGCGTATATCTCAAAAACGGCTGAACTTAAACATTCTATGGATAGTTGCTACACGTATTCTTTATATCATCGAAAACGGTTCGAGAATTATCGCGGAACAAACATTCGTACATACATACATACAAACAAACAATGTGTTTTCGCCCCAACTTGAATTATAGCCCTCGCTCGTCTTATTGACCAAAATAAATTATTATCTATCTAACGTGTACCACAGAATACATAACACATGTACCACAGAAAAAGCGGAAACTTCCTTAAAGACTTCTCGGGAATATTCTCGAAAACGGAATACGGTGCCCTTCCCAGAAATAAAAATATACTGGATCCGCCCTTGATTGAAAGTCAAATTTGACAGGAGAAATGACAGTTGGGTTTTTAAATTAGTTGCCAGTATAAGAAATTAGTTCTATTGCTTTCCGCAACAAGGCGAGGGTTTTTATATTTCTGGTCAGGCTTTACAAGTACTATAGACTTACTATATACAACCGGACGTAATGTCACTAAGAAACAGTAAAGTATCGTCATGGCGGCGACCAATCAATGTTGAGTGTAAAGAGTTACCAGATTGTGGAAAATTATCCAGATTTTTACTGATATTTTTTAATGATGACCGGCTACTGGTAATTATTTTTTTGTGTGATTTTTTGATTTTGTGTACTGTATAATAGGTATATTTACTATATAATGCCTGATTTAAAAACAAATCTATGCGAGTTAGTGGCACTTCCAAATAAAACACCATGAGGTGGGTTACGAATATCAATGAAAATCCCAGGGTAAAACTATGGAAAACTTTACTATCACACACACAGTTTTACAACATATAAAATTATAATGAAAATGAGTTCGGAAAAATCCCTACAAACAGTTCGTGTTTGCATTTAGTGCAGACAGGAGTTAGTTAAGTAAGAAAAGATTGCGCGGGGGTCGCGGCGAGCGACACACAGCGAGACGTGTTTAAGAGAACCCGGTCGTCGCTGACTGCCTGTGCTGGCCGCCGCAAGCGCCTGGCGCTGAGGTGTCGCAGTACGCATGGGCGGGCGCAACTCTCTCTCGAGAGATAGCGACATGTGGCATGTGGCTATCTCTATCTATAGCGCACGGGCATGCAAAAACGCGATTCCCGGCGGACTGGGCGTTGGTTTACTATAACACATATTTTGTAATCAGTGATATAATCTTTGATTATCAATATAATTCAACAAATCTCAGAAAAAATCTCAATAACAAATGCCTATTTTTTTTTTGCTTTTTTTTTAAAAAAAACTAATAATAGCAGAAATATTTAAGCAAAAAAAAATAACAATATTCGTGTTCACCATATTTCTATTAATATTAAAATCCCTTCAGTTGAGTAAATTTTTTATAAACCTGTCTCTTACTTTCATTACATTTTATATTATAATCCCCTCTAATTTTGAAATATGGTGGAAACGAATGTTCAGATATTTTTCTGCTATATATTTTTATTTTGCTTTCATCTGGTTTTGCCCGGTGGGTTCATACATAAATTGTAGCCTATATCACTCAGGTGTATCATATTGGTGAAAGAGTTTTCGAAATCGGTTGAAGAATTCCGAAGATTACCCCCTGCAAACAAGCTCATAAACTTACAAACACTTACTCTTTATAATGTTAGTATAATAACTTTTTTGCGCGCGGCTTCGCTCGCGTGAATTTTCCACGGGAACAGTGTTTTCCCCGGGATGAAAGGTACCCTATGTCCTTCTCTCTCAGTACTTCTATGTATTTGCGAAATTTCAGGAAGACTGGTTTAGTAGATAAAGCGTGAAGAAACAAACAAATAAACTTACTTTCGCATTTATAATATTAGTTAGGATTTGTTAGGATGCGGAATTTACTTAACAATGAACATGAATTACTTAAAAGGTTAATAAAAGTGAACAAATAATAGGTACATACCTATCTCCCACAATTACGGTAAAGCCACGGTAAAGCATATCAAATTACTGCCTGCCAACACTGTTTGAGTTTTGTTTGCAAAATCCCACAATTACGGTAAAGCCACGGTAAAGCATATCAAATTACTGCCTGCCAACACTGTTTGAGTTTTGTTTGCAAAATAGAATTAAAGTAAAACTAGAAATATGGTAAATAAATTACTTGCTTACTTGTGAAAGGTGATTCCCTGGCTTTTATTATTGAAAATGGTATCCGCAAATTTTGATTATGCACGCATAATTAATTTATATTTGTGACTAGCTTTTGCCCGCGGCTTCGCCCGCGTGAATTTCCCACGGGAACAGTGCTTTTTCCCGGGATAAAAAGTAGCCTATGTGCTATTCCAGGTCATTATCTACCTCTGTACCAAAGGGGTTTGGGTAAAGTTGGCGTCATTTTCAATTTTCGCGGCCACTCACCAAACTTGGTTATTTTGAAAGAACATATCAAGGAGATCAAACTTTATTATGGAGTACATATAGCTAAACTATATCGGAGCTGAGATATAAGGAATTTTATTTTTCATATTTTTGACTAACAATTCAATTCGATTGTAACAATAATGCTAATAAAATGTAAAAACTGGCTTTGTTTATGCTGGTTTTAAACATGCGGCACGATTAGAATGAAATAAGTTTAGTTTCGAACGATATTCAGATGTTTTTATACCTGCCGGGTGTCTCATGACGGCATACAGTTTTGTTTGTTATGAATCTACCATTCTTCAATTCGTTGCACTTTTTACGTTATAGCCATGATTCATACAAAGACCTGTGCCCAAAATAAGACGTATAGAGACCTTCAAGGGCGGATCCAGCATTCGTGTCAGGGGAGGGTCACATGGTCGAGTGAATGTTGTTAGCCCGGCACTGTTCCCAAGGTATATTTTTGTATAGAAAAAAATATGTATACATCCAATTGGAATTTATGGGGGGCATGCCTCTTTATCGGAATGCAATAATAAATCACAAAATTAAATTAAATGAGACCAGTTTGTGACCACGACTGGATTCCGCTCCAACCGCTTTTGCGAAGATCAAATACATTCACTCCGAATCATACTCGAAGAAGTAACCGAATGGAAGCGTGAAATCAATTTACGTTTGTCGTCTTCGAGAAAGCTTTCGATACATTGCATTGGCCTAGTATTTGGCACCGGCTTGACGACATCGGAGTCTCGCCCAAGATTAGAGACCTGCTAAAAGTTCTATATTTAAATAACTCCTGCAAATTGCTCACAAAGAACTGATCTCTCAAGATATTGCAGTTTACGCCGGAGTCAGACAAGGGTGTCTTCTCTTGCCTCTTTTATTTCTTACCGTCCTGGGTGCATTATGCTCATAGGAAACGACGGCAAGCGACGCAGTATAGAGTGGGGTTGTCCGATTAACTATATGACCTAAGACTACGCTGATCACTTGTGTCTGCTCAGTCACAAGCACGTCGACATGCAAGCTAAACTGGACGAGCTACAGCGAGAGGCCGCAAAAGCTGGGCTTAAAATCAATGCGAATAAGATGCAATATGTACTCCTATCTCGGAAGTGTAGTCTCGAAGTCTGGCGGAGCGCAAAAGGATGTTGCTGCTAGAATGTATAAAGCTCGGGCTGCCTTTGAACAACTACGGCCCGTGTGGCGTTCCAAAAAGTAAAGACCTCAGAATAAAACGCAAAATGTTTCGGTCAAACGTCCTATTAAATGGATGTACAACCTGGACGCTAAAAAGTTCACGCCGCCGACCAGCGTCTTTGTGAACCGCTGCCTGCATCAAATACTTGGCATTTTCTGGCCGGAAAGGATTTTCAATGTACAGCTGTGGGAACGATGCCGGGACATGGCAATTGACCTCCAAATTAGGAGCCTCAAGTGGTCATGGATTGGTCATATACTGAGAAGGGATTCCTCATATATCCCGAAGCAAGCTCTGGAGTGAAACCCTCAGGACAAGCGCAAAGTTGGCAGTTCCAAGAAAACCTGGCAATGCACTATTGCAGCGGAGTTCAAGACAATCGGGCTGATCTGGCTCGAAGTGGAGAGCGTAGCCCAAGACCGAGGAAACTGGCGAAACACTGTCGACGCCCTCTGTGGCTACGGTAATTGCCTTGTCGTTGGCTTCGTTCCGGTCCTCCATAGTGAAGGAAATGGGGCAGATTTGGGACATGGCAGAAGGTGGTCCATTGACTGAATCGTACCACAATTTCACGGGTTATGATTAGAAAAGCTTCTCTTTTTGCGTTTTTCCACCAGCCCGGAGTCTGTTTAAGAACTTCCAAACTGTCCAGGGGAGATCGCCACCCGGTGGGAGTTTCTCATCAGGGAGGATATTGGGGTAGGAAAAAGGATATTTTTTGTATCCATAGCTCCAGACTAGTGTTCTTTGCCTTCTGGTCTTAGACGCCAAACTGTCTAAGGAAGCTGTTTTGGCTCTTTCGACGACATGGTGGGGGGTATCTGCCCATACAGGATATGCCGTTGGTTCTTGAACTGTTTTCACTGCGCAAGTTCTTGAACTGTTTGCACTGCGCTAGTTTTGCTGTTTTCACTGTGCTGAAAAACGTCAAACAGGGGACAATCACTAACAATATGCGCAACGTCCTCTACTGCAGCTCCACCTTCGCACGCCGATGACTCTCGGCAACTACACTTAGCCACGAAGTCGTTCGAATCCAGTTTGTGCTCTATTAAGCTGACACCATACACTCCAAGGTAATGAGGATCCGTTGCAACAAGTTTTTAAATGGGATTTAAGTTGACCCCATGGTTTTCGGAATATTAGCATTTTACTCCTACTTACTAGCTGTGTTCAGCTCGGTATTGAGGAGTTCGATTACGGCTTGGTGGGATATTTGTAGCTTCACAGAGCAGTGTTTATTCTTATCATCTGATTTAGCTGAGTGTCTACAGCCAGTTTGTGCAAGATATTCTTCCTCATTAAAAGCTTATTACATAGTTTGTTTATGTGTGTCGGGCGTAAATGTGACTGCGGCCAAAGATAACTCCTAGATATGTTGGTGCTGGTGCTGGGTTATAATGAAGTTTCCAGTAAACTCGACTGTGGGTTCGTATTTCGTCATTTGGTTGGAAAGGTGGAAAGGCATAACTTCTGTTTTGGTGGCGTTTAGCACTAGTGTCCACTTATAACAGTTTAATGCAGAAGACAAAATATGCAAGCCATCTTAGCGTTATGATCGGGAAGTTAACGTGGAAGCTACAGCAGATCAACCTGTAGAAGTTCTTGCTGATCCACCTGTAGAAGTTTCCGCTAATCATGATAATTATGAATACCTTCGTGACCAATCACTGGAGCACTACGACGTGGTTACATGAAGAACTTGTGAACTTAGCCGCTAGCCACAGCGCGAATGGACGCGCGGCCTCGACGACTAATGCGCGGGAAGATTCTAACATGATGTATTGCTAGATCGTCAATAGCCTAGATGTAAAAAAAAATATCCAATAGGTTTACTTTAATATACACAAGGTAGGTGCATCACAAGGGCTGATGCGAGGGGGGAGGGAAGGTTGGGGGAGCGTCGACCTCCAGGTCATAGCCCTCCTTAGAACAGAGGCACGCGAATGTTCTCAGGATTATTTTGAGCATCGACCACTCATTCGACCATATGACCCCCCCTGACGCGAAAGCTGGATCCGCCCTTGATTAAAGGAAGGTTTTCTTACCTTCTTCTCCTAATTCTGCGTTTTTCTACAGCTGTTAGGTAAGATTAGTGCCATAGTGTAACGTTTAATGTGTATTATTCTTGTGAAATTCAAGCAAAAAATAAATATTTAAAAAAATCATACCTCAGCTCCGATATTACTTAGAACAATAATTACCACTACTATATGTTTCTCTATGAGGGTGCTATCAAATAGTAATATAATTATCCCTGGCCGCAAAAAATAAAAATGACGCCACTGGTCCATACAAAATTACCCAAACCCCTTTCATCGAAATCCGTCCAGTAGATTACGCGCGATTGAGTACCAAACATCCTCACAAACTCACATCCAAACTTTCGCATTTATAACACTTTACGGGACAGTAAACGAGACACAATAGAAGTTTAATTGTTCTTACTGCTATAGCAGTTTACTGTCCAGTGAAGTGATAATATTAGTATGGATGATCATGCGTGCGCGGTTGGTTGCGTAATGGCGGCTGCCGGACCGGACACCTCATATGATCCGACTTCTCATTGGTGGCCTCACTTATTTCAATGAGAGACGGCGGCGCGCGGCATCCGTGTAATATTTGGTCCATAACTAGTACGTGTACTGGAGCCATGAGGCGAAACCGCGCATGGAAGTAACAAGTACTGTACAAGTACATACTTCCATGATAATGTTCTTATATCTGTGATGAAACCGCGATATTTTTTTTTTTAATAATTGACATTGACAGTTTTCCGATGCCGCCTCACCGCCGCCGCCGCTTGGCTTGCTTGCTGTCTGTCTGTGATTGATTGAGCCGGCAGATTTACTGTTTTCGACTATTTTAAGAGATTTCCAAGTTTATAACGATATTTATAAAAACCTTGTAAAATGGTGGTCATCGATCCTGGGACATGGGCGTCGGAAGACACCATGAGAATTATGATTGCATCCGATGTTCATTTGGGACATTTGGAAAACGATGCTGTTCGAGGCGAAGACAGCTTTACAGCCTTCGAGGAAGTTTTGTCCCTCGCCGTGGAGTACGACGTGGATCTGATACTGCTTGGCGGTGACTTATTCGACCACGCAAAGCCGTCGCCCAACTCCATGTATAAGTGTACGCAACTCATCCGCAAATATTGTTTAGGCGATAAACAAATTGCAGTAGAGCTACTCTCAGATCAACTAGAAAACTTCTCTCGGGTCGTCAACTATGAGGATCCCAATCTTAATGTGTCTTATCCTATTTTATCCATTCATGGTAACCACGATGACCCAGTGGGTCAAGGTAGTATCAGTTCTTTAGATATTTTGTCTATCACAGGTTTGGTTAATTATTTTGGCAAGTGGACAGATTATACTCAGGTGCGTATCTCACCTGTTCTCATGCAGAAAGGTTGTACAAAATTAGCTTTGTATGGCCTCAGCCATCTTAAGGACCAGAGACTGTCACGGCTCTTTGCAGAAAAGAAAGTAGAGATGGAACGTCCAGATGATGGTGATGATTGGTTCAATTTACTGACATTGCACCAGAATAGAGCAGACAGGGGGCCCAGTAATTATATTCGAGAGGATGTTCTTCCAAACTTTTTAGACATGGTTGTATGGGGACACGAACATGATTGTCAGTTGTTTCCTGTCAAAGAAAATAAGAGAGAGCATGAAGGTTTCATTGTGGTACAACCTGGTAGCACAGTGGCTACATCGCTGGCGACCGGAGAGGCTCTCCCAAAACATTGTGCTTTGCTGCAGATTCACAAACAGGATTATATATTGACCCCAATACAATTAAAAACTGTTCGCCCATTCATTTTCAAAACAATTATACTGTCTGAAGAAAATCTAGGAGAAGAGGAAGTCAATGAAAATGATAAAGTTCAGGAATTCTTGAAAGGAAAAGTTAATGAAGCTATTGAAGAAGCCCAGCGTCTTCTCAGTGGGCATGCCAAGCAGCCCACTATGCCTCTTGTCAGACTCAGTGTGTTTTTTGAAAGGGACTCACAAGATTTTAACAGAGTGAGGTTTGGGCAACACTTTAATGGTTTAGTGGCAAATCCAAATGATGTACTCATAATGAAGAGAGAAAAGAAAATACGGGATCGAAAAGAAAAAGCTCCCATCAATGATGATGAGACAATGAGTAGCGCAGCTGTAAATGCTGTGGATATAGAGTCGCTGCTGCAGGATTATTTCCATTCACTGCCGGAAGAGCGGCGGCTGACTGTGCTGTCGGTGCGTGCGGTCACAGACGCGGTGCGCGACTTCACGCTCAAGCACGACGAGGACATCTTCCGGCGCGTGTTCGACGCGCACAAGCGGCGCTGCGTGGCCGCGCTGCACGCCGCCGGCGCCGACACCGTCGAGGACGTCGAGGCGCAGCTCAAGATCAGCAAGAAGGAACTGGACGACGCCGACGCGGACGCGCTCAGCGTGCTCATCGACTCGAGCCGGCCGGTGCCCAAGCCGGCCAAGCCCATCGTGCGGCTGTCCAACACCACCACCAGCCCGGTGATCGCCAAGCGCGGCGGCGGCGTGGTGGTGCTGTCGAGCGACGACGACGAGCCGGTGGCGGGGGCGCGCGGGCGGGGCCGCGGGGCGCGCGGCGGAGCGAGGGGCGCGCGCGGGGGGCGGGGCGCTCGCGGGGCTCGCGCCACTCGCGCCAGCAAGGAGCTGGAGCCCGAGCCGGTGCCGGAGCGCCGCACGCCGCGCCGCGCCGCGCAAAAGACCAACAACTGGCTGCAGAGCATCGCGCAGTCGCATCGCCGCATTGATATTGATGATTCAGATTAAAAGAAGACTAGTAATACCAGATAAATTAAGTCTTTAATGGTAAGAATAGGTATGTCTAAGTCTCAAATATGATACAAATAAATGTTTTAAAATATATGTATTATCTTTTCATACCATTTTGATTTAGTTTAATTCTGTCTCTTATGTGTCAGGGTTGCTGAGGATTCCTCTTCCGCTTCCTCATAATGTGGAAGTTCCGAAATATTTTGAGTTCCTCTTCCGCTATCGCTTCCTCAAAATTTAAAAGGAATTTCACTTCCGCCGGGCCGAACGGGTATATTTCTTGTGTGCGTGTGTATGTCACTGAACTCCTTAACAGCTGGGCCGATTTTGATAAATTCTTCTGTTTGTGTTCAAGAAGATTTGAAAATGGTTTAGATTCACAATTTGGTCCACTGTAAATTTTCTTTTAATTATTTTTGTATGTGTATGGACAGGACAACGTCTGTCGGGTCCGCTAGTATTTATATCCTAATCCTAACTAATATTATAAATGCGAAAGTGAGTTTATTTGATGGTTTATTTATTTGTTTGTTACCTCTTCACGCTTTATCCACAGAACCAATCTTCCTGAAATTTCGTATACACATAATAAGAAGTACTGAGAAGGACATAGGGTAACAACAATACTTGCACACAACAGTGCTTTTTCCCGAGAGGAAAATATCTCGGGGAAAATGGACTGTTCCGTGGAAAAAATTCACGCGGGCGAAGTCGCGGGCAAGAGCTAATATTTCATATCATCCTTATCCATATTTGTGCTAAAGAATTCCTCTTCCTCATATTCACTTCCTCAACAACCCTAGTGTCTACATCACAGAAATCTGAATAACATAGCCAAAAAAGAGCCTGTGGGGTGTGAGATGGACCACGACCGACACGGGAACACAACACAGTGTTATATATATATGTCGCAGTCGGATTGTATAACCCACCGTATAACATTACGGCTAGCTGTTTTAGAAAACGGCGCCGTTTTGTAATTCTGCGGTTCAACGATCAGCCGGATTGAACACGGCTGAATGAAAATCCGCCAAAATGTATTCGGCACCATACGTTCTTCAATACGGCTAGCCGTAATGTAATATAGCGAGTAATTAGCCGCCACTTTGACAGATTTTAGTTCCGATTTTTAACACTCGTGGCGCTGCCTGACGTAACAACAACGATGGCGTATAATATAACTATGAGAATATTCTTGGTTGCTAAAGAAAATCTGTTAGCATTTTCTTATTAAAATAGATTTTCATTTAAACATAGTTTTATTTTCAACCGACTTCCCAAAAAAGGAGGAGGTTATATGTTTCGATGTATGTATGTTTTTTTTTATGTATGTTCGCCGATTTCTCCGCCTACAGTGGACTGATTTCCGAAATTGTTTTTTATTCGTAATGGTATATACCCAAGTTGGTCCCATTTTAACCACGTCAAAATCTGTTCGGTAATTTTAAAGATACCTAACAAAATATAAAAATACCAACATTGCATTATAGAGCAAAAGCCCGCGATAGCATGCCCTTACTTACTTTATTAAAACTAAAGATTTTCTGTGTATGTTCCCAACATAGAAATAGCGATTAGCGACTATAAAAGTTGGATCATGATTACTTAGGCAGATTTTTTGTAGCAATAACATTTAAAGTGGTAACTCAATTTCCTTATAGTAAAGTTTTTTAAAGATTTTATTCCTAATAATATAAGAAATCACGCCATCCATTGCCAGGCAATTGGTGCAGATATAAACCCCTGCTAGACATTGTAACTTTACTAAATTATAGTTATATTTGTTTTATTACAAATGCTGAATTTAATTTTACTTTGGAAGGCCCCAAGGGTGCTTTTTATACCTATAAAAATCATCCTTGCTATCCATATTACCTGCATAAGCAACAAGAGCCAAACTTCATACCTAGTCGCTAATATTTTTACCCGTATATACCACGCAGAAAAACATTCAGCATTTTTAAAATAAGGAAGGTTTGGTCGTCGCGGGCTCACGGTCTATTTATGTGCCAAAAATAATAGACAATTTGACATGTTCTGACATTTCAAATCAAACTGACATAAAAAGTTTAGAATTCTTAATTCTTTATTTTCGGCTAGCAGTGAAAGAAAAGTTTAAGTTTTTATTAAAGAAAATAGGTGTAAAAGCACAAAAAATGATAAAATAAAACTTTTTTCCAAAAAAAAATGAACCGACTTCCATCATAAAACTTAAAAACATGAAATAAAAATAAACAAACAATAAAGAAAAATGTATTAGCATGCTACCTACTGAATGAGGTGAAGTCGGTGCCAAATTGAATTAAATAATCTAAATTAACAGAATCAAATCAATTAGAATCATGTATGTATACAAAATGCCTAGCTAAACAATTACATAGTCCTGCACTTGGCACCGACTTCACCTCATTCAGTAGGTAGCATGCTAATACATTTTTCTTTATTGTTTGTTTATTTTTATTTCATGTTTTTAAGTTTTATGATGGAAGTCGGTTCATTTTTTTTTGGAAAAAAGTTTTATTTTATCATTTTTTGTAAGTATAGTCACCCTACATTGTAAATACTTAGTAGTACGATGTGGCTTAACCACGCTTAACATAGGCCGCCATATTGGAGAACGTATCGCTGTGACAATCCGGCTAATCGTTGAACCGCCCCGTATTACAAAACGGCGCTGTTTTGTAATACGGCTAGCCGTAATATTGTTTGTAATAAACTTGTTGATGTTTATTAAATCTAAGCATTGCATTGAGCGTGTGCTGTGCCGTGAATAGCAGGCCTTTGTTTTGCCTGCTGGCAACATTGCGCGGACGGCTTCCGGCCGTCGACATTCAGTGGTCCTTGGAACGCGCGCGCACGAGGCCGTGTCGCAGGAAATATCGCGGTGATATAGCCACCATCTTGGGTTGTTGCATTTTGAAGCCGCGCGGCGTGGCGTTAATTTTGTTTGTAATAACTGATTTGAGTTATAATTGTGAGCTTCCTTTTGTTAAATAACTATCGAACGTTCGTGTTTGTGAAAAACCCTGTTATTGTGACTGTTTCTTGTGAGATGCGAAACGTGGCTGCCTGGAGGCGCCGAATCCCGTCGCCGAGTGGAACTGCTGGAAGAAACCTACGTATTTATTCTGGGGAAGAGATCTCGGGGTAGGTTGGGTGTTTAGGGACCGCATCCACTTCCGAAGACACTCGAAGTTGGATCTGAAGATTAAGAAGATTCAGTTTGGTAAGTGGTTTGAATTTTAGTTACTTAGTTATTAGTACATAGGGTTCTATAGCTCCCTTTATAAGCTATAGTGGTAGCAGACTGCGTATAGGTTAGGTTTTAGGCTCTAGTCGGACAGACGCAGTGCCGTATATAATCTTTACCGTCGGGTATCATCAGGCTTTTTTGGGGACCTATAGGTCTCCACTTAAAATCTGGTCTTTTTCGGTGAAGAGGTTCACGGCGCTTCGTTTGTCCGGATTCTCTGCGCACATTTTCTGGCAGCAGAGCGTAGTTGTTCTGCACATTTTCTGGTAGCAGAGCGTAGTTTATCTACCCTCTATTTGTTCGTTTGTAAAAAATAATTAATTGTTTGTAAAAATTATTAGATTTTTCTTAGTTTGTTTGTATAAGAATATTTGTAACCTTTTTTGTATTTGTTTGCGGTTTGTACCGTGCGTTCCGGGTTTGTGCCATTCTCATATCTACCGCGGTTTTTCGTGTTGTTGCTTGATCTTGTTCTTTATTTACCTTTTTTATCTTTTCTTATTTGTTTGTTTGTTTGTGACTTGACGCGATGGCGAAGGTCTCCAATGCTAGGGCGACACTCGCCAACGAATTGAGATGGTTTGTGACGGCCGGTGGACTCCTGTCCCGGAAGGACAGGGAGGCCGCTATACTGGAAAGAGCGGATCAGCTCCGCTCACGATTGAACAACGCGGAAGCGGCCATGGCGGCGCTTACCGAAGCCGACCTTACCCCGGAGGTCTACGCAGGTCACGTGGCGGACCTGGACCAGATCCTGAGTCTGCACGATGACATCGTGGAGGCGGCGGCCGCAATAAGGGCGAGACAGGCTGGCGGACCAGCCCCTCGCACACCTGTTAGACAGGAAGGACCAGCGGTTACTGGTCGGCTCCCCACCCTTCAGCTGTCCCACTTTGGGGGTAGGTTGGAGGAGTGGGTAGCATATAAAAATATGTTTGAGTCCCTGGTCGTAGCACGACAGGATTTGTCGAAGGCCCAGAAGATGGCCTACCTCCTCTCCACTCTTGAGGGTGAAGCGCGGTCGCTCATCCAGCACCTCCGGGTGGAGGACGACCAGTACGATACGGCTTGGGAGTTATTGAACTCCCGCTACCAAAATTTACGTTTGTTAGCGGATGCGCACGCCGCACAGTTGATGGCCCTGCCCAAGGTGGCCAACAGGGCACAGTTGCGCCTGCAGTTGCTCACGCCCGTTACAGTGGCCTGTAACGCGCTCCGCACACTGGGGCTGCCGGTGGACCAATGGTCCTTTTTGCTGGTGCACATTGTATTGGGCAAATTGCCCAATGACATCCGCTCGCGGTTTGAGCGCGAGAATGCGGAGCGGGACAGCACCACCCTACCAACATTCACTGACTTGGTGAAGTTTTTGGAGTTTGAGGCACGGGCCGCTGAGAATACCATGACGGACTCAGCGCCATCCAGAGCGCCTGAACGCAGGCCCTTGGAACCCTCATGGCGAGGGAAGCCCCAACAGGGAAGACAACCGCCACCGCGTGGAGCTGGTGCGCGGGTTGCACACACGGCAGCAGTCGCGAGGGACGCGGACTGCCTGCAATGTGGTCGGATGGGCCACAGCCTGCTGCAATGCAGGGACTGGCAGGGACTGCCAGTACAAGATCGGCGCCGCATGGCAAAGCGGCATGAACTTTGCTTTTATTGTTTGGGCGGTCACTATGCACGTGACTGTCCCAGGGCCATACCATGCAGTGCATGCCGTGGGCGGCACCACGCGATGCTTTGCATGAACCGGAACGGGGATGGCCCCCGGTTGTTGAGGCAGGGGTCCCCTATGGGCGGGGGCGCTCCTGCGCGAAGCCCTCCACCATCGGACGGAGGACGCGGCTTCGCTCGTCGCACCCCCCCTCGGGAGGGGGGTCGCGTACCGGCGCGGGTCTTGGCGGACCGGGACCACGCGCCCCAAGGTCGTGGCCAGTATGTGGCTGGCCAGGCCCCGGATAGGGCCCCCATGGGCGGGGGCCCTAGATCGGACGTGAGAGTGGGGACACCCCACTCCACGCGGGTTACCAATGCCCAACACATGCAGCCGCAGCGGTTTTCTCCGCCGCTGCACGAGTACCCACGGCTGGAGTACCACCCGCCGTACCATATGTATGGCCGGGCCGCGGGTTATGCCCCCCTCAGATGGGGATGTGCACTCGCCCGCCATATTATCCGGGTCAGTGGCGCGCCCCTGGTTTGGAGAGAGTGGGGAGCCCGTAACTAGCTTGCTCCCTTGCTGGGACAGAGCCGCGGACGGTTCTGCTCCCCACCGCGGTGGTCCGCGTATGGGGTCGTGGGGGGAAGCCATTAATTTGAGAGCTCTGTTGGACTCAGGGGCTCAAAGCAGTTTGGTTACCACTCGAGTGGCACGCCAGTTAGGTTTAGTCGTGGAAGACTCGCCTGTGCCACTTCTTGGAGTTGGTGGCATACAAGTGAAGTGTCTGACGGGCCAGACACTTGTCACCTTTTCTTCGCTGAAGTCCTCCACAATGAGGATCACGACTTCGGCTATGGTAATGGATACCATTGCGGGTTGGCACCCCTCGACAGACATACCGCCGGGTGTGTTGTCTTTGGTTTCGGGTCTGGATTTGGCCGACCCCTTTGTCTTTCATCCCGGCCCAGTGGACTTGCTCCTGGGCTCGGACGTATTGGGTTGGATTTTGTTGGGTACACAGAAGGCTCTGGGTTCGTCTTCACTGATGGCAGTGTCTACGATTTTTGGTTTTGCCCTGATGGGCCCTGTGTTTGATAATGGCACCGCGGAGGAGCCACCGGTTGTCGCATCTGCGTCCTTGGCCAAGACCATGCAAAGGTTTTGGGAGGTGGAGGAGCCACCTATGAGTTCCAGGATGGATCCGGAACACGCTGAGTGCGAAGCCCTTTTTCGATCGACCACGGAGAGGTTGCCCTCCGGTCGGTTTGTAACTAGGTTACCTTTTGTTGCCTCTCGTCCTAGCCTAGGGCACAGTAGGGCGCTTGCGGAGAAACGACTGCTGTCCATGGAGCGACGCATGCAGCGTGACCACGTACTTCGCGATAAATATATTGAATTTATGCGCGAGTACGAGGATTTGGGTCACATGTCTCCGGCTCGAGTTGATTGGAGCTCAACTGAGCATTATTTTTTGCCCCACCACGCGGTGGTGAAGGCCTCAACAGGCAAATTGAGGACCGTCTTCGATGGGTCCGCACCCACTTCGAACGGGGTTTCGTTGAATCTGTGTTTGCATTCGGGTCCCAAATTGCATAGGGACATAATTGACATCATCTTGAACTTTAGAAGACATCAAGTGGTTTTTGGTGCGGACATCCGGATGATGTTCCGCCAGACAGTCATACATCCTGGAGGACAGGCGATTCCAGTTGATACTCTGGCGTGAGCGCCCTGAGGATCCTGTGACGGTGTATGAACTCAACACAAACACGTATGGTTTGAAATCTAGTCCCTATATCGCCATCAGATCATTGCTTGAATTGGCAGAGCGGGAACGGATCCGCTTTCCCCGTGGGGCTTCCGTGCTGTCACGTGACTTGTATGTTGATGACGTGTGCACCGGAGCCCAAAGTATTGAGGAGGCCCTCCTACTGCGGGATGAATTGATCGAAATATTGAAGACAGGTGGCTACGAGCTACGTAAGTGGTTGTCCAATGAGCCTAGAGTTCTAGAAGGGATCCCGGAGGATCACCAACAGAACCCTCACCTGTTTGAGGATGTAGATGATCCCAACAGGATAGCGGTGCTGGGCATGCAGTACCAGCCGCTAACCGATATTTTTACATTCCAAGTGGACTTGGAAATACCAAAGGTCTGGACTAAGAGAACGGTGTTGTCCGTAATAGCCCGTATGTTTGATCCAAGCGGTTGGATCAGTCCAGTGATATTCTCTGCAAAGTGTCTTCTTCAGAGACTTTGGACTTTGGAGCGTCTCGTGGGACGAGCCGCTGTTTGGCTCTCCATTGGATGATTGGCTCGAGTTGTTTTCATCGATTAAGGAAGTCAATCGGATTGCCTTGCCTCGTCGAATATTGCCCCCGGGAAATATCGAGCCAGCCTGCATGGCTTTTGTGACGCGTCGGAGCGAGGCTACGCCGCGTCAGTCTATATGCGGACAGTTGACGCCGATGGCCGGGTCAATGTCTCGCTTTTGTTAGGGAAGAGCAAGGTCGCCCCCATCAGGACTAGGCTGACTATTCCCAAGCTTGAGTTGAGTGGAGCTCACCTTCTCTCTAAATTGTTGCATCACGTTGCATGTGAGCTGGCGGCCACGGTCGAGATACGGGACATCTTCGCCTGGTCGGATAGCCAGGTCGTGCTTGCATGGTTGCGCGCGGCCCCACATACCTTGGAGGTTTTTGTGGGAAATCGGGTTTCCCAAATCCAGAATATCGGAATTGATATAACATGGAGACATGTGCCGGGAGAGCTTAACCCAGCGGACTGTGCTTCCCGAGGTTGTACGGCACCAGAATTGGTGTCACACCCGCTCTGGTGGGGTCCAGAGTGGCTGATGGGATCAGAAACTTCTTGGCCTGTCTGTCAGACAGATGTTACTTCTTTGAGTTTGACTGGGCTCCGTGTACATGCTGTAGTCGCTGAGACGACGTCGGAGCCGGATTGGCTACTTGCTCGGTATAGCAGTTTGGATAAGCTTCTGGGTGTTACCAGTTGGATTAAGCGTTTCATACATAATTGTAGAAACCCACAGGCAAGGCGGTTGGAGCCGATTGCAGGTGCAGAAGAGCGCCGGAGCGCATTGTTGCATTGGGTCCGTGTCGTGCAGACCGGACGGTTTGAGTCAGAGCTTCGTATTTTGCGCGACGGACGCGCTAAGTTGAAGGGCGCGGTCGCTCGTTTGAACCCGTACATCGACTCGGATGGGCTTCTTCGGGTTGGAGGCAGGCTCCGGAAGGCGGATCTTCCATATGAGACTCGCCATCCTCTGTTGTTGCCCAAGGGCGGACCCTTGGTGCAGCTTTTGGTGTCTGATCGACACATTCGTAACGCCCATGCTGGGTGCAATGCCTTGCTGGCTATTTTGCAACGCGAATTTTGGATTTTGTCTGCCCGAAGAGCAATCCGTAGTGTCCTGTTTCGATGTATTGCATGTTATAGGTTGAAGGCATCCACGATGCAACCACAGATGGGTGATTTGCCCGCTGATCGAATCCGACCTTCGAGGCCGTTTGACGGCGTTGGAACCGATTTTGCCGGTCCCTTTTCGATCAAGGCTTCTCCCTTTCGTAATGCCCGTATTGTGAAGGGCTATTTGTGTGTATTTGTTTGTTTGGCCACCAAGGCTGTCCATTTGGAGGTGGTGTCGGCTCTGACTACGGAGGCCTTCGTCGCCGCGTTGGATCGCTTTGTTTCGCGTCGAGGTCTACCTTCCCTTATTAGGTCTGATAATGGCACAAACTATAAGGGAACTGTAAATTATCTTAAGGATGTTTCTGTGTTTATTGATAAAAATTGTACTAGTTTAAGTCAAATTGCTGCCCAAAGGGGAATAACCTGGAAGTTTAGTCCCCCAAGTTGCCCCCATTGGGGAGGGATTTTTGAAGCGGCTGTGAAATCCGCAAAGACCCACCTCCGCCGCATTATCGGAGAAACGGCTCTAACTTTTGAAGAGCTGGCCACAGTGTTTTGTAAAGTTGAGGCGGTCCTCAACTCTCGTCCTCTCTGTCCGCTATCTCCAGATCCAAATGACTTGGAAGCTCTCACCCCTGGTCATTTTTTGGTGGGAGGGCCTTTGAATGCCCTGCCCGAATACCCGTGGAAGGACGAACGCGTATATCGGTTGTCGCGTTTTCAAATGTTGCAGCAAATGAGCCAGGACTTTTGGCGTCGCTGGTCGCTTGAATATTTGCATTTGCTGCAGCAAAGAGTGAAGTGGACAGACAGGACTGAGCCTCCCAGGGAGGGTGATTTAGTATTGTTAAAAGAGGCAAATTTGCCCTCATTGCTTTGGCGACGAGCTCGCATATTACGTTTGATTCTTGGCGGAGATGGCACTCCGCGTGTGGCTGAGGTGTTGGTCGACGGTTCGATTTTAAGGAGAGCTGTGACCTCTCTCGCCCGCCTTCCCGTGGAGTAAGCTAGCGGTCTGCTTCTCAGACCGGGACGGGGGGATGTTTGTAATAAACTTGTTGATGTTTATTAAATCTAAGCATTGCATTGAGCGTGTGCTGTGCCGTGAATAGCAGGCCTTTGTTTTGCCTG
The DNA here is from genome assembly GCA_018467065.1 of Ephestia elutella. Taxonomy (NCBI): domain Eukaryota; kingdom Metazoa; phylum Arthropoda; class Insecta; order Lepidoptera; family Pyralidae; genus Ephestia; species Ephestia elutella. Next base: position 21,461,935 of record CM031576.1, on the reverse strand, counting down.
CTGGCAACATTGCGCGGACGGCTTCCGGCCGTCGACATTCAGTGGTCCTTGGAACGCGCGCGCACGAGGCCGTGTCGCAGGAAATATCGCGGTGATATAGCCACCATCTTGGGTTGTTGCATTTTGAAGCCGCGCGGCGTGGCGTTAATTTTGTTTGTAATAACTGATTTGAGTTATAATTGTGAGCTTCCTTTTGTTAAATAACTATTGAACGTTCGTGTTTGTGAAAAACCCTGTTATTGTGACTGTTTCTTGTGAGATGCGAAACGTGGCTGCCTGGAGGCGCCGAATCCCGTCGCCGAGTGGAACTGCTGGAAGAAACCTACGTATTTATTCTGGGGAAGAGATCTCGGGGTAGGTTGGGTGTTTAGGGACCGCATCCACTTCCGAAGACACTCGAAGTTGGATCTGAAGATTAAGAAGATTCAGTTTGGTAAGTGGTTTGAATTTTAGTTACTTAGTTATTAGTACATAGGGTTCTATAGCTCCCTTTATAAGCTATAGTGGTAGCAGACTGCGTATAGGTTAGGTTTTAGGCTCTAGTCGGACAGACGCAGTGCCGTATATAATCTTTACCGTCGGGTATCATCAGGCTTTTTGGGGACCTATAGGTCTCCACTTAAAATCTGGTCTTTTTCGGTGAAGAGGTTCACGGCGCTTCGTTTGTCCGGATTCTCTGCGCACATTTTCTGGCAGCAGAGCGTAGTTGTTCTGCACATTTTCTGGTAGCAGAGCGTAGTTGTTCTGCACAATATAATACGGCGGATTATACAATCCGACTGCGACATATATATAAACTGTTTCCCGCAGTACAAAGTGATTATGCTTTAATCATCAATTGTACCTTGGTATTTTATTTACTTTTCATGAACTACTAGAGCGGCTATTTCGTAAGCCAAAATTATCTGTATCAGATCATTACCTATCACTACGATAAAATTATCTCCTGCCTTGGCACGACACATTGAAAGAGTTCCCTGATTTCTTCAGTATCCCATCATCAGATACCTGGTAATAGAATAGAAATAGATTATTGGACCAAGTATCCTTCCAAACAAAAAAATAATTTTTCAAATCGGTTCATAAATGACGGAGCTATGCGGAAACAAACACAGGACAACCTCCTTTTGGTTTTTGAAGTCTGTTGAAAATGGTTCACGACGGGTAACTAAATAAAAAGTCAGTAGGTACCTAAAATAATATTTTTTTAATAATATAAGCGTTACAGGATGCAACAATATTTAACCCCACTGGACTTAATTTAAACTGGACCAGGGTCCATCACTGTATGCTTATGTCACGTTTTTGTGCACTTAACTCCTCAGTTTGATAATCAAAGGGCTAAATAGTTAAAAATATGCCTATATGGGTACTAATTCTTACATTATCAGAAATGTGTGTAAAACAAAAAAGATAACAATACTTACACACCTTTAACTCATGTGAAATAACAAATGTTATGTTATTTGTCCGTATTTATTTACTTATTTTATTTTATAACCTAGTGTTACATTATAAAGTTTCTCTTGAAACACGCAATGGATTCTAGAGCGGTTTTCATTATTTTTTCTTTTTGGAAAACAGTATTTCAATAAAGTAAATAAACTTAAGGCTGCCAAACACCGGATGGGTCTGCGACACGATACGTTGCATTGCATCTGCAGCACGCTGCGACATAAAGCAGCAATTCACACCGGCTCCACGGCGTGGCAGAGAGAGAGGGGGCATCTGCGACACCGTGCGTCTGCGACTCTATTTTCTCCCATAACATTTCGGTTTGTGTCGCGAGCGCACCGGTGTCGCAGATGCAACGCAATACATCTGCGTTACCGTCGTCGGTGGGAACCAACGCGTACAAATTCAAATAATACAAATCATGTCGCAGTGCAGCAAGTCTGCGACACCGTTTGGTGTATGTCAGCCTAACAATTCTAGACTATATAAACTCTAGCGAGGTAAAACTCGCAACTCCAGCTAGAAATTGGCATGGCAACATGGGTATGCGACACTAGCGCCTCTTCCTGGACGAAGCGGTTGTTTGATGTGTCAAATTTCTTTCCGAGCCCGCGAAATTATTTTGTTGTAACACAGTGTTTATCACAAAACATATAACAATGTTGTTTTATTTACATATTATAGGACCAACATATGTTGCCAAGCCAATGTATGAGAAATGTCAAGAGCTGTGCGTATTAATTAACATAAATAGTATTTGCTTAAAGGTTAGCAAATTAACAGTTTTAATTTTGGAATACATAACAGGTGTTTTTTATATAAACTTATCCATGAAGTTTTTATGTAAAAAACACTGTTTATTAGCTAATTTGCTATATAGCCTGTATTCTCGTACATAATATCATTTATATGGCTCAGAGAGAACTTGGATGGATTTGTCGGAGTGCCGAGTGAGAGTCGTCTGAGTGCGCTCGGATCTTGGGTCGCCACAAGTCACGTCCCAGCCGTGGGCATCAGAGTCCACTCGGTCCGAGCAGATTGGGATCGTGCCAACGCGGTTTAATTTGATCTTGGGTCGCCACAAGTCACGTCCCAGCCGTGGGCATCAGAGTCCACTCGGTCCGAGCAGATTGGGATCGTGCCAACGCGGTTTAATTTACAAGTGTATTCATTAGTTAATATTATTTTTTTAGTTATATGTATAATTTACAATCATGTTTTACTAGTTAAAACTACAACTATATAGTAGTTCTTCTACCAGGTGTCCGAGTTAAGTTACTGCATAGTATGGGAAAATATAAAGTTTATTTTAGATTTAGTATACCCTAAAAGTTATGTCTATCGAATCGACATAATCTGTGTTTCATAGAAAATATTGAAAATAGCGAAATGGAATGCATCGTCTTAACAAGGCAAAGTCCTTTGTGGTTACAAGGGGCTGTAATAGGGCTGGAAGTTTATATGAAAACCGCACAATATACTTTTTGCCGCGGGCGGAGGAGCGATGTTAATCTATACATATAGCAGCAAATTCGTGTACAAACTAAACACTTCTTAAAACTATTTTTCAGTTGTAAAAAATAACTTTGATTTTTAAACACATTAGTATTGAAATTCCTGTATTGTTCCGCAACACAGTGATTGGTTTCACTTCCGATGTAGATGTGCAGCAGTCACAGCGTGAGCTGGAGGTATCGCAGCGCGGCGGCGGCGGCGGCGGCGCGGTCGTCGCCGGCCAGCAGCACGGCGGGCGCGGCGGGCTCCAGCGCCACGAGCGCGAGCGGCGACGCGCGGCCCGCGCGGGGCAGCGAGCTGTAGCTGACGCCGAGCCCGAGCGCGGCCGCGGCGGCCGCCAGCGACCGCTCGGGGGACTCCGAGCGCGCCGCCGCCACGGCCTCCGCGCCCAGCGCCACCGCTTCCGGGCCTGCCGTTCAAATACGTTCAGCAATTTGAGCTCCACAATGGCATTAGGGTGGTCTTTATAAAACGAGCTGTGCCGCGGAGATTCACTCCTAGAAGTGTCTACAGTAAAACGTACAGTGGTTGACAGCCAGTTATCCAAGTGGCATGCATGAAGTTTTAATTTATTTCAATGCGAGAGTGAGTTTTTTTGGTTACTATATACGCTTATCTACTGTACTCATCTGTAGTGTAAGAGTGGAGCCTCTTGGCGCAGGCATATTTTTTCTTAAAAGGCGGCTCCAACAGTCAAGTTGTAAAACATTTTTTAATCTTTATAGTACACTTTTATCTTTTAATTTATTAAATTAGGCTATGGTTTTAGGCTGAATGTAAAAAAGAGGCGCACGCATGGCATGCGCAGTTTGAACTTGTGAAAAAAGTGGCGCACGCATTCGTAGTTTGAACTTAATTTTCCGCTATACATTTTTTCTTTGTTACCTATTGTAGCTACTTTTTTTGAATAAAGATAAAGTAGTGTATGCAACTATATATAATCAGGCATTAAAACACTCGTGTGATGTTATTATGAACTCATGTTTTAATGCCTCTCATTATGTATCAGTTGCATAAATTACTGTTATATATACATTATAGTACCGCTAGCGGTATCATAATAATAGTGTATGCAACTGTACATAATCAGGCATTAAAACACTCGTGTGATGTTATTATGAAACTCGCCTTCGGCTCGTTTCATAAAACCACACTCATGTTTTAATGCCTCTCATTATGTATCAGTTGCATAAACTACTATTATGATACCGCTAGCGGTACTATAATGACTTTTACTCAAAAATGCATGTAATGTGGTCATTATTTTGATAACCTTGTTTGAGCAAAGTCGACCTTGCCGTTCTGTTTTCAAATAGCGGCCGACAAAGTTTTGCTGGCCGCTCTAACAGGCTGGCAAAACATTGCCGGCCGCTATTTTGACGTTTCAACATTTAATCAAATGCAAAAAGATTTTATTTAAAACACAGTTGTTTGTATTTTATAGAGATAGGTACAAAAGATTTTATTCCATATTTGGCTGTATAGTTCAAACTAACATTGCTTAAAAAAACAAAGATGTAACAAAAGCGCGGTTCAGCGAAAATTTTGTTTTTTATTTAGTGACTTTTTGGCTAAAAATGAGCCCTCAAATCGAAAATTCTTCCGATTCAATGTGTTTAACTGCCAGACATTAAAGATGAAACTAAATTAGTGGTTGAAAATTGGATACCGCGAAACTCAAAAGAAAAATATAAGCTTGCATATGAAAAATTTGTGCATCAATTCGGGATAGTCGGTGTTGAATTTTAATAACTGTTTTTTTCATAATTGTCATTTTAATTAAATTTATAGTTAATTAATATTAATATATTTTTATTGAAATTACTTGCTGGTTTTATTTAGATTTGGTACTTGCATTTTTGAGAATTTTGAATACTTGGCCCACAATGACTGCTTCGCTGGTGACGCTATGTTTGCCTCGAGCTAGCCTAGCTACGCTATAGGCCTTCCAGCTAGGCCATCATTGCAGCCCTTGCTGTCCTCGCTGTAAAGGCCTCAACCGGTCTCGGCCTTTATCTCAGCTCGTCCATCAAGTGCTGCACGATGACCGCGCTGTGTCGGCCTGGAGCTGCGCTCTCGGCCATCATCAGCGCGACCAGCAAAGTAGTCATTATAGGCCGCATAGTAATGTACTATTATCTACACTCATGTCGACTGAATTACAAATTTGAAGATGGTTTTATAAAGACGTACTTTATAAACGCACATACATAAATTAAAAAATAAAAGTAATTATAGTACTGCCAGCAGTATCATAAAATAACTTTTTAATTTGTATAGTACACTTTTACTTTTTAATTTATTAAATTAGGCTATGGTTTTAGGCTGAATGTGAAAAAGAGGCGCGCGCATGCGTAGTTTGAACTTGTGAAAAAAGTGGCGCACGCATTCGTAGTTTAAACTTAATTCCCCGCTATAAATTTTTTCTTTGTTACCTAGCTACCAACTTTGTTTAATTTTAATTTATGAGTGAAGATAAAATAGTGTATGCAACTGTTCATAATTAGGCATTAAAACACTCGTGTGATGTTATTATGAACTCATGTTTTAATGCCTCTCATTATGTATCAGTTGCATAAATTACTGTTATATACCAAGTAAATAATATTTTCTCAAAAATGTTCGGAAATGTAGACATTGTTGTAGTAAAAAGTTCACAGGAAGTTTGTGATTCCTGGCTCATACATTACTTCCTGGCCTAGGCCGGGAAAGGGCATGATGCATAGCAGGCTATATCATGAGCAGTTCGCCAAAAATCAGAAATAATATCAAAAACCGCTTAAGACCATCGTATATTTGTTTTTTCGTGATCTTGTTATGGTGCCAAAATACATTTGATATCGCTTAATATCGTATATGGCGATACTGACATGGCGCCCGTACGTATGTTCAGAAATTATGATACAGAAAATCAGATACAATGCTCGAATTTTCATTATATTTTAGAAAATTAATTAAAGTAAATGTTCCAAACACATGTTACATGCAATATCACAAAACATATGTGTATTTCACATAAATAAATAAACAATTATTTCCCGCGGGCACGTACTCGTATGTAATAAAAGTACATTTTTGAACGTACCGGAAATCGGAACTGTCAAATGAAGCGCGTCAAAGTCAAATCATAATGGGTGTCGGCCATTTTGGCGGAACTCGCCTAATCTTCATTATGATTTTGTTGACTAAATGTACCATAGAAAGGCTACGAGTTTACTTAATATAAAGTATATATACTAAATAATAAGGCATTGATACTGACCCAAAAATGAAAAGTTCAGATAAGTGCTCATGATATAGCCGGCTCCCCATACATTTGTGCAACAACCCCTTTGTATGAAAATTCATTCCTGGCCGCTGCTCAAAACTTTTCAATTCATCTGTCATCTGTCAATGTCACGTTAATTATGTAACTTACATGGAAGTAATAAGTACTTTGTACAACTGGAAGGTTCACTGAGACTAGAAATACGAGCCGAAAGAGAGGCTCGAAATCGTGGCGCGTCCCTTTCTGGCGAGGGTGACTATGTTAACCAAAATTCTGAGGACCAGTGAACCACATGTCACATGACATGAGTCAGTGTGAAGGCAATTGAGCCTACTTTCATGAGTTGTGTGCGAGTCAAAATTACGCTCGTTTGCGCTCCTACGCGCCTACAATTACGCTACTAAAAAAATTTTTAGCTATTCCATAGGTACAGGTAGCTATTCAATAAAATATAGTACTATTTATAAACTAAGTAAAATAAAACTCGTAAAAGAAACGTATTTATTTAATTACTTAACCGTTATTGTTTATTTTATTTACTTATATTGGGGACGCCAGCGCAAGCACCAGACGGGTGATCAGTCCACTTATGCCGAGACCATTTCACCCAATTCCCCGAGACCCGTATAGGGTTTTGAGTCACCTGGTAACTCACGTTGGTGGCGACCCACTGAATCTACCTGTTACTTTGCAGGATTTTAATAACTGCCCTATTGTTATGTCGCTCCTGCTCAGATCATCCTCAGATAGGGCGTCTGAGCCCAATACTTTTCTCCTTGCAGCAGCGTATGCAGAACATTCTGCTACTAGGTGAAAGCTAGTTTAATAATCCGCCCGGTAATCCTCAGGTTGGAAATGTAAGCTACATATTACGAGTTATTAGTTAATTTCCCACGAATCATTCCAATCCAATTTTTTCTTAATTCTATATTTGACGGTAATCTGAAAAAAAAATCTTTGTTAGGTTCCATTTATTTCCTTTATAATTATTATGTAGTCACCCTACTACCAGAAATGAACTTACCCGTAAAAGGAAATCCTACAACCTGGCTATAATTCTTTATTGCAACCTCTAATAGCACAACATTTATTAACCATTCTCAAACTCCAACAATAATTATTATTCAAAACAATTAAATTCACGCACTAAAGAAAAAAAGCAGTCATTTTGCTTCATTTGTGTTGCTAGTGTTGAATTTCAAAGATTTACTATTTCCATAACTAGAAAGTTTTACATGCTATTACGTCCTGAGTACACCGACGCGTTTGCATGCGAAAGCGATTCGCTGCGAAACGCTTGCGATTGCGAAACGTCTGCGGTACACTGCCGGTTTTTATATGGCATGTTTTGTAGAATGAAAATAAGAATTTATATTTTAATATATTGGTGTATATTTTTGCACGTCTCGCGGCGCATTGATTTCTGATTACATGACTAGAGATGGGCATTTACCCGATAAATTTCCGAGACTCGGAAATTTATCCATTTATACCCATTTTTTCCCAGGAATTTTTAATTTACACCGGGTAAAAATTAAAATCAATTAAAATGTTTGTAATTGCGATATTTTATAATATATCGTTAAGATTTATTAAGAAATAAAGTGTTTAAGGTAGTTACTATTCAGTTTTTAAATTAAGTACTGCGTAAAAATACTTATATAAAGTGTACAATTTACGTTTTGGTTACAAAAAGACCTAACAAGATATATCTTAATTCTGACTCATTCGCAGCCAACTGGTTTTAGGCAATGAATGTTATGGCGGGGCGACGAACAAGTTTGCCAAATGCCGGAATTCTATTGAACGGCTAGGCGATCATCGAATCGTATGACCCGCCGTACTAGGCCAGATTATTACAAATGTCTGTAATATCAGTAATAAACAAAAACTGAATTTGAAATTAAAATGCAGCAAACTTAATTACTAACTCTCTCAAAAACACGATTGCATAAAACTTTCTCGAAGAAAAATATTGCGAAGTTCAAATCCTAATCCTAATATTATAAATGCGAAAGTGAGTTTGTTTGTTACCTTTTCAGCCAATCTTCCTGTTTCACATAAACATAGTTGGAAGTACTGAGAAGGACATGGGATACTTTTCATCCCGGAAAAAGCACTGTTCCCGTGGGAAATTCACGCGGGCGAACCCGCGGGCAAATGTTAGTCTACTTTTTTGTTAATTCTACTTGAAACATCCATATACTGAATATGCATCATTATTTTCAAAATATTATTTGAATACATATGATTGTAAATCTGTATCTGTGTATGATTGTAAACCGAAAACAACTAGTTATTTATCTTCCTTATAATCAAAACATATCTAATATTTATACTTTAATTATTATTTTAACAGTTTAAAGTAAATAAGGATAATTTACTTTCATTATAATTTCTTCCCGGTATAAATAAAAAATATCGGGTATAAATTAATTTTTACCAATTCTACCCATTCTTTCCCATTTTTACCTTCCGGAAATTTATCCAAGCGCCCATCTCTATACATGACGCATTGCGATGCGAAACATGACATTAGCGAATCGCCTGCGTCGGTGTAACAGCAAATTCGCAGCTACTACGTGCGAAACAGTACTGATAAGGATGCAACTATACTAATCTCGCTTAGTTTGAGCGAGACATACTCTCATCCAACTGACAAGTTTTTTTGAGTTTCGTTGCCACATGCAAACGCGTGGGTGGACTAAAGGCGTTATTAATTAATTTCTTCCATTAGGTTGCCTAATGAATATGATTTCAAGTAATAGTTGTATCTAGATGGTATCTAGTAAATAAATAAGAAATACTTACACAACAAATTTCCATTGATTCATTGTAAACGTTTTCTACTAAATAGAAGTAAATTCTTAACATAGCAACTGAGTGAAAGGGACACAGTGACGAGAAAGTGATTCTCTTTCGGGCACGTTTTTTCTTTTAACTATGATTATTTTAAAAAAAGTACTATTGACTTCAACATTAAGTTCATTTTTGTTTGTCACGGATTTTGAAGTAAACCTTCCAGTTGTACAAAGTACTTACTACTTCCATGGATAAGCTTTAAAGAGTCTATTTTTATATTGTCTTTAATGTTGCGCTGGCCGATAAGAATCCAAAAAGAAATAAGTTAGAAAATGTGTTCTATGTTTAAATATTTTTTCACTATGACAGATCCCGCCAAATAATAACATGTACCTATTCAAGTTCACAGTCTGCTGTTGTAATATTTTATTCTTTAAATAATAACTACTTCAAGTTTAACCATACGCATTTTTATTTATAATTAGTAGATCATCAGTTCATAAAGTTCACACGCCAGAGTATTGGCGCGTACACTTATCATATAGCCAATTTTGCTACCTTCATAAAAAAAATGCGTTCTTCGAGCATATTAATCACAGTTTTTTTTTTATATTAAGAGTATTTAAGTCTGTGATATTAAAGCTTTTTTCCCAAACTTTCCCTTGCAATTTAATTTTTTTTTATTAAGATGGGTTTGCTCTTGACCACAATCTATTTTAATATTTTCGCTAAAATACAACTTATTTTATTATTATTTTTATTGAATACTATTTTTTTATTAGAAATAGCTAAATTGATCAGGTCGAGACCCGCTTAGGATGATTATTAGCCGATATCCGGTGTTACCCCTAACGGGCGAACATCGGATGATGTCTTCGTTAGTAGTGAAACAGTAGTTGTCAAACTTTAATTTAATGAAAATTATACTCTGTAATGTTTTTTTAAATCACTGACCTCAACCGTGTTTTAAATAAACACAATTTATTCAATAATTGCAAATGCAGTACGTATTGTACACAATCGTGAATACAAAAAATGAATTCTTTGTTTAACATTAGCTGTTAGTCTAATAATATTTTTTATTTCTCATAATTGTAAATTAGTCTGTGTTTTATCCGAAAAGCAGCTGGAACATGACCAATATTAATTAGGTATTTTGATAAGAAAAAGACTATTAGAATGTGTCACTAAAAGTGTCATGAAACATAATTTTGTTTTTCTTTTAATTAAAGTTGATATTTCGTAAATATTTTTTTTTCATTTATACGATTAAATAAAATACCGCTTACTGTTCCAGAACTCATCGTTCTTTACTAAGTATTTTACTACATTATGCACACTTTTTCCAATTCTTCTAGTACCTACTTGATTTCATAATACTCTCAGATATATACACTAATCGATAGATATAATAGGTATGTATTCATTTACACTCACACTACATGTAACTTAGCAAAATTTGAATTCCATTCGATCTTTCCCTTGAGCTACGATAATTTATCTTTTAAATGGCCAACAGTTTGAGAATCACAAAATGTATTTTTTTTTAATTAAATATGGGTTTGCTCTTGACCACAATCTTGCCCGAGGACAGAGATGAGTAATATCTAAATGCAGTGTTAGTTTGAACTGATTTTTTTCATATGTTTAAGAGCGCTAAAGATCGGATAAATCTCTTTGACGCACCTTAATATCAATGCAATAGAAGTAGTTTTAAAGAGGCGTCCGTTCTTACCCCCGATGGACAATTTTTTACCATGGGCAACACAACACATTGACAACGTTCAACACAGAAACTGTTGGGTTTACAAGTACAATTATATGTAAAGTTATAAAGCATTTAATAAAATAACGTTTACATAAAATTTTAAGGATTTAATTTAAATAGATAGCCAGAAATTTTAGTTTTTATAACACCTTTGCAATTTTTCCAAAAGCCATCTATTCTTACCCCAACTTACCTTATTTTTTTTATAATCTTCCTGAAATTTCGCATATTACATAGAAGTACTGTGAAGGCAATAACGCACCTTTCATACCGAGAAAAAGTACTGGTTAGTGGTTAATAATATATTAATTATAAATGTGCTCTTAAATAAAAAAGAAACAAAAAAAAGCGTGTCCATCCAAGGTGGATCGATACGCGCATTTTGTTAATTAACTTCACAACATTAATTAATGTTATAAATCGTGCACTTTAGTTTACTAATCACAACCGCATGGCTTTAATTTAGTAGATTTTTCTCTATGTGGCCTAAAAAGCATCGGACTTACATCATAAAAAGAAATAGTAGGCACACTAAAGAAATGCGGTTTACCCAGATGAGTTCGCAAGCCGAGATGGTAATCAGCAACTTTCTGACCTAGGTCGGGGCGCCGCGCCGCCTCCTCCGCCGACTCCAGGTAGCGCTCCATCACGCGCTCGTGCGCGCGCACCAGCGCGTCCGCCTGGGGGGGACTTACGTTACCGGACAAGGCTCAAGGCCCCTTTAGACGGCGCAAGTTTCATTAAGCTTCTTGCCTGTTGCATACAATTAAATTGAAACAATAATTTACTCGCATAGTCTTAAGTTGCTTGCAATTATTGATAGTCAATTGTTGCACTGCAATTATTTCTCTTGTATGTGCAAGAAACTTGCGCTGCCTAAATGGGCCTTAAAGATGGAGATTCTCATTTAGAGTGAAAAAAGACAAAAAAACCTTTATTGAAACTTGGCCTCAGCAGGCACTTTTTCACGTTAAAAAAAAACATTGTACTAGCTTTTGTGTGTTTGTTATTTTTTCACGCTTTATCTAATGAACGAATCTTCCTGAAATTTCACATACACATAGTTAGAAGTACAGAGCAGGACATAGGGTGCCTTTCATCCCGGAAAAAAGCACTGGGAAAGGGTCTGACGCAGAATGTGCACTTCGCAAAATGAGCACTCATCAAAAATTTTACATTTCGCAGAATGTGCATTTCTCACAAGGGGCACTTCTCAAAACGATCACTTCGCAAAATGAGCACTTCGCAAAATGTACACTTCGCAAAATGTGCACCGTTCTATGATTTGACTTAATCTATTGTAAAACAAAGTTTAGGCTCAAGACAGATTAGTTATGTATGGGTACAGCGTATTCAAAATAAAATTAACACTTTTACAAGTAATCATTTATTTAAAAGAAATGTTTTAAGACCTGATAAGGTTGATCATAAACGCTAATCATATTGGAATGTTTTTACAAAAAAATAATAAAAAAAGAATCAACAATATAACTTTTAAGAACAAATTTCAATCACATTTATATCACTTAGTATATAATGCTAATCTCACCTATTTTACAAAAAAATACTGTGAAGCAGGTAATTATACATGTTTAAACTATATAATGAAGTCAAATACTTTTTAGAATATTTTTTTTATTTTTTAAAATATTTTTTGCACAGGACCAAAATCATCGCACACAGCTTTTTTTAGAAATGAAATATGTTGACTTATTCTATTTTTTATATCGTGCTTATCACATGAATGTACAGATTTTCTAATAATAGTTTTCCTTGTTTCATCAAATGTCGCAGAAGCACTGCACGTCTTCCTGTTTACACATTGGTACAACGTATTCCCGTTTTCATTCGTCTTCTTTTTTTGTATCTATTACCATCACAAACAAGAGTTACAGCACCTTTTTGATTATAGTAAAATGCAATATTTTAGCTCTGTGCCTTCGGCTTGACCTTTCGGAGATTACCTACGTTATCTAGAGTACACACATGCTTGCTACTTACGTCCTTTCGTGTTCATGTGAGCTGCGGGCGGGGCGTAGAGACGGCCGCGCGGGGTGAGGTGGCGGCAGGCGCGCGGGAGTGAACTCGATCGCGCTCTCTCGTCAGTACGCTATGATTACGCTAGCGTGCGCACGTATTGCTACTTAAATTGAGTTTAACGTTGTTGTAACGTTTAATGGTGACGTGCTTGAAATACCGTTGTAGTACCGGTACTAGTGAAGTGACGTGTGTTGATCTCACGTACCAGTTTCGCTTGGGATACCGATGTAACGGTAAGTTAATTTATTGTTTTGTTTGTGTGAGTTGTGTGTTTTAGGTGCGGGGGTTATTAAATTGCTCAATTCGCATTTGCAATTAGAGCTATTACTAATGTTTGTCGGACATACCATCCACAAACTATGCGATATGATCGGTCAATCAACCACTGTAAATCGTGCAGCTGCATGTTTCGTCCTTGAAATCTGAGCTGCGCGGCTCAAGTTTCGAGCGGTGCGGCTCAAATTTTTTCGGGCGGCGCGGCTCGTTTTCCGGGCGGCGCGGCTCGTTTTCCGGCCAGCGCGGCTCGTTTTTCGGGCGGCGCGGCTCAGATTTTGAGTGGCGCGGCTCAAGTGTTGGGCGGCGCGGCTCAGGTTTCGGGCGGCGCCGCTCAACTTTCGGGTGGCGCCGCTCAAACAGGGATCGAATGATATCTTTGATTTTATCCCCAGATGGCGCTGGAGCAGAGTTTTATTACTCTGGCAGACCTACTGGACGAACAAGGCGAGACGGAGCAAGACAACGAGATCTTAGACCGCATAAAGCTGCTGGCCCAGGAGACCTTGCTGGATGGGTGGACACGCTGGGAGGTCTGCCAAGTTTCGAGAGAAGAAATCTTTGGAGACCGGATTGAACCTAACGTACTAAATAAGTTGGTATTTGCTTTACCTACCGTGGGGTTAGTCCTTGCCTTTAACCCAGACGCGGACCATCTCTCTGAGAAAGGTTACCGAGAAATGCGCTGCAAGTTGTTGGATTGGGCGTTTGCAAGAGCCCTGATCTTGGGGCCACCGGCTATTGCAATTAAAATCAGGGGTTCCGCGACTCGTACGGAACTCTTTAAAGAGTCTGTAAGAAGTATTATCCCCTTACTGCACACGCGAGCAGAGACAGATAAAATCTTAGCTGGAGTTCGCTCGGAAGGCGAAGAGACGAATCGAAGACGGCGTAGTTCATCTACCCTCTCAAGCGTCAATCAGGAGTTCTCCAATAAACGCCGAAAGCTCTCGCGTTCTCCTTCTGGTGCACGAGACAGAATTGATTTGTTAGAAGGGAAAATGGAGAAGATGTTCTCCCTTCCTTTAGAAAAAATAGAGGCACGAGAACAGCCTCTTCAGAATTTTTCCGAACAGGAAGAAGAAGAAACGCTGTCGGAGCCATCTGACTCTGCCACGGAGTCTCTCCCGGATTCATGGGCGGCTCCTTCTTCTTCCTTCCTGCAAGAAATAGAGTTCGTGCCAAATATAAAAGAAGCGGATCCTCTGATACCAGAACCATCTCCACAAATAAGAAAAGAGGGCATCGAGTGCCAGAGGTTTGGCTCGGAGGGCTGGAATCGAATCCGCTATAAAGAGGTAGAAAAGCATCTCCGTGCGGCCCCAGTGTTCAGTGCACTGAAGGTAAACACGGAATTAGGAGCCCTGTCCTCACAGCCATCTCCCTGGCTTTCGAAACAGGAGGGATTGTTGGGTACTATTTCTCATGGTCTTCTATTGCAAAGGAAGATACTTGCGGAGGAATTAAACACAATAAGAAAGAAGTGTCCGGAAGCGGGTGAGGAGCTAAGGAAGATGTTATCGGAAGATTCTCCGCTTACATTGCTGTCTGACCAGCTTCTACAATATGTTTGTGCCCATAGAGCAGAAACCATTGAATTCAGAAGAAAGACCTTCAAAGGCAAAAATGAGATTTTGTCGGCAACAATTGCAAACATTTCTCCCTCGCCTACTCACCTCTTTGACGAAAAGCTGCTAGGGAACCTGGTGAGAGAAAATGGAGGTATTACACACACGTTTATGGGGAACAAGTTCCCGGATAAGAAAGCAAGTCAAAATGTATTTCGCAAACCGTCTGCTCCTTCACACGCCCCTAGAGGAAGACAATCAAAACGCACTCATGCATCAGCGGCGACTCCCACTGCATCCTCCCGCACTGCAGATTACCGCCGTACCGGAAGTTCCAACCCTAGATCGCCAAAGAAACACCGCGGTTCGTCTGGAAAAGACAAGCGGTCACGTAAACATTGACAATTTCCGTGGGGGACAGTTGGGGAATTTCCTGTCTCGGTGGCAAGAGTTAGGAGCTCCCATAAAGGTGTTAAAGATTGTTTCAGGGTACACAATACCCTTTGTAGCAAAACCACCTTCCGTCCCCCTTCGCAAAAATCTAGAAAGGTTTTCGACAAATTTCTCTCCTGCAATGTCCAAGGAACTAAAGGAATTGATCAAATCAGGGGTAGTAGAGAAATGTGTGGTCGCGAATGGATTCCTATCACGGATGTTTTTAATACCAAAGACAAACGGAAAGTTACGGCAAATCTTCGACTTAAGACGCCTAAATCAATTTCTCAAGCCACCAAAGTTTCGTCTGATAAATCAAGGCCAAGTTCCCAATTTTATGCAGGAGGGGGATTATTTTGGAAAGCTAGACATCAGCCAAGCCTATTTTCACATCCCTGTGAAAAAGAGCCATCGAAGATTTCTCGCATTCGCTTACGCGAATCAAATCTATCAAATGACATCCTTACCTTTCGGCCTGTCCACGGCACCAATAGCCTTTTCCAGTGTCAGCAAATGGATAGCAAGCTTTCTGAGAGAAAAGGGTCTAAGGGTTTTAGTCTACTTGGACGATTTCCTGTTTGCACATCAGGACCCAAACGTGCTAGAAGGTCAAATACGTTATGCAGTGGAAATTCTACAGAGCTCGGGTTGGTGCGTCAACCTAGAAAAGTCAGTACTGAAGGCCACAAAGGAAATAGAGTTCCTTGGGATCGTTTGGAATGTATCAACAAATCAAAAGAAACTCCCAAGAGAGAAAAGAGATCGCATTTCAAAAGATATCAACAATGTTCTAAGAACAAGAGAATGGTCATGGAAGATGGCCACGGCACTAATAGGGAGACTGGGATTCGCCTCATTCGTGACCCCCTTAGGAAGGTTATATACCAGACACATGCAAAGAGCGGCCAGAAGACTGTCACAAGACTCGCCCAGGAAGAAAGTGACAGTGACTTCACAAGCTCTTCAAAGAGTGTCGATGGTGGGTTCAGAACGTTGGAAAGCCAGAAAGAATTTTCCTACCAGATCCAACGATGTTTGTAACCACAGATGCCTCCAACGAAGGGTGGGGTATTCACCTGGGCGACCACCTTCTTTCCGGTCTTTGGACGGAAGATCAACTGGAGTGGCATATCAACAGAAAGGAGCTCTTCACAGTCCTAATAGTTTTGCGAGAGTTTCAAAACGTAGTCTTGGGACAATCAATAATGGTGCAGTCGGACAACAGGACAGTAGTATCATACTTGCGAAACCAGGGAGGAACCAAGTCTGTGGCTCTCCTAGAAATGACAAGAGAAATCTTGGTCTTAGCTCAGAGCCTAGGAACGACCGTCCACTCGTTTTACCTACCCGGCCGCTACAACTCAATCGCCGATTGCTTATCCAGAGGAAAAATCTTGCCCGACTGGCATATCAAGAGCGAAGTCACGCACAAGATATTTGGAAAATGGGGAGTTCCTCAGATAGATCTCTTTGCTACAAATCAATCAAAGGTGGTACCAAGCTATGTTTCGATAGATGCAAAGGACACTCAAGCTCTTTTCATCAATGCTTTCAGTCAAATTTGGGACTTCGAACTGGCTTGGATATTTCCTCCGCCACCCCTAATTCCTCGAGTACTTCAACATTTGAACAAATCTTCCGGGAAGTATCTGATCGTGGTACCTCGATGGGAGACAGTGTTTTGGAGGAGCGACCTCAAACACAGAGCGCTAGGTGCGCCCTACCAGATACCCAATCTGAGAGAGAACCTAATCGATTTATCCACGAATCAACCACCTCCGAGGATAGAAGACCTGTTTTTGGAGGTCTGGAGGATACGGGGTGGACGGAATTGGTAGCTGGCCTTGGCCAAAGCGACATTGACCTGATACAGTCAGCATGGCGTGACTCGACTTGGCGTACCTACGAGTCAGCATGGAAGCAATGGGTCTCGTGGTGCAGACAAAATGGGAGAAAACCTAGTAGTCCTCGACCTCATGATGTTGCCGCTTACCTAGGTTCCCTATCGCGGGTGAGAAAATTAGCTCCATCCATGATCTTGGTTCACAAGTCCGTAATTCTTACTTTTGCGGACCCTACTCGAGAAAAGCAACTAGGTAATCATCCTTTAGTGGCTGCGATGCTCAAAGCCATAAAAATTAAAAAGTGCATGTCTGCAGTACCAAAAACTCAAATCTGGAACATTCAAGATTTGTTAGAGTGGCTAAAAACGAACTTACCTGATACGGAAAGTATCTTCCAAGTTTCTCGTCATGTGGCGCTCCTTTTGCTGCTGGCGTCGGGCCGACGTATTCATGACCTCACACTTCTCATGATAGATGACCAGCATTGCGAGAGATCAGATTCCTCGATAACCTTTTGGCCGAGATTTGGCTCAAAAACGGATAACGACAAAGACCGCCAGTCTGGATGGCACCTAACATGCTCAGGTGACGACGCTTTGAGTTTAGTAAAAGGGGTCGAATGTCTAATTGAAGTAACGAGTCATAGAAGAAAAGCACGAGATGACTTAAATAATTTGTTCATAACAACTAGAGGGAAGCAGCTTCTAGAACTATTATTGCTGGCTGGCTAAAAACGCCCTTTAAGACCAGGTCCTAGCTCAACTTCAAAACGATTAACGAGCACACAACCAAAGACACCTTAGACACACATAGACATAGTGGGCGGATCCCGCGGAACTCATTAACCAATTAGAATAGTCCGCGCGTACACCTGCACCGACACACCGGCACAGTGTATGCATAACGCAGAGATGAGATCGTTGATGGCTCCAGTATACTTGCATTTGGGGTGCAATGGGTGAAAATAATATCTATTTTGCCATACACAACTAATAAATTTTTAAAATCCCATCTGAACTGATTTTTTAAAAAAATTACCAATTGGACATAAGCTACAATTTATGTATGTACCTCTCGAGCGAAGACAGGGCGGAGCGCTAGTAAGAAAAAATGGAAATTGAAAAATAACACAAACATGTCAGCTAAACCACGATTTTAGCGCCACCTAGTGTGCGCTGACGTCAACGCTTGCCACACTCGGTAGCGGTGGCGAGGAGTGGTGAGCAGCGGAACGCGACGGTCGCAAGGAATGTGCTTGCTTATGCGCAGCCCCAGATAGCTAATATCAAATTAATTGGGTAATTAAATTCAGATAAATATTTAAATAATAATATTATTTATTTATTTCACCTGTAGTTTACAAACATGTCACGAATACAAATCAAGACATAATAATCTAAATAAAAATAAACACTTTCAGAGTTTTTGGTTTTATTTCCCTGCATTTTATGCTATAAATTTTCATAAAGTACATATTGTATTGGATTTCATAAAGTGCCTAATGGGCTAAGTCGCAAACGGTCTCCAAGGTCTCTTACACAAAATGTCCCCCGTAAAAATCATATTTTGTGGAATGTCACTTATGCAAAATATATATATGAAGTAAATTTAAGTACCAACCAACATTATCATATTTAGGGTTTTTGTTTACTGTATGTTAATAAGTTACTTAAAAAAAATATGTTGTTCTTTAAAAATCTAAAGTCTCTAATGCGACATTTTGCGAAAGAGACCATTTGCGTTTTTAGCCGCTATTCGGCGATATCGTGAGGGTTAAAAAAACAATTCGTTTAAGATGGTTCATTTATTATTTTTTATAAAATATACACAACAATTTTTATGGCTAGACTGTGCTAGGCTAGATTAGACAGCGCCTATACATATAAGCCATTGCTACACTATAGCTGGGGGCGTTTAGGCGCATAATGTTAAAAGAGCAAAATTTACTATTTGCTCTTTTAAGCGTACAATGTTTGAAGAGCAAAAAAGTAAGAGCGTAGAATGGTAAATATTTCAGTGCTTTAGCTTTCAGCTGCCAGGACTATATAAATATCATATTGGTGAATTGTGACTCCCTAACAAGTAAAAGTAAGTAAATAGAAAAAAACGTGATCAATTTTTGAAAAAAAATATTTTCAAAATTTAATAATCAACATTTATGATAACATTATTCATAAAAATAACATAAAAATACTTTGAATGGCCCTAATGACACAGTTAAAAAATATTATATACTGTCAAATCACACAGATTCTAGTCCTAAAGTAAGTTCTAAATACTTATTTTAAGGGATACTGAACCAAGGCAAAGATACTATATTTCATAAAAAATACACACACACAAATATATAAACTTGCTTTTTTAAAAATAAAAAAATTGCAAAACTGTTTACGGTTTACTTATATTTTCCTTGTTAGGGAGTCACAATTCACCAATATGATGTTAATATAGACCTGATATATATACTATAGCACTGAAATCTTTACCATTCTGTGCTCTTACCATTTTGCTCTTTTAACATTATGCGCTATTATCGTTTTGCGACCGGTTATCATTCTGCGCTTTTAACATTATGCGCCTAAACGCCTGGAGGCATGGTACAGGAATGGCCTCCGCAATAAATTGTAAATTAAAATTAATTAATTTACAATTTTGAAAAAAATCTTTTAGAAAATATGGGAACATTGATAGAGGACGTTATTTCTTGAAATTGCGTTTATGCTATACCAGATGAAACTATACCCTATACTATTATAGCGTCAACGTTTGCGTCAACATTTTCTACATGATCTGGATCTTCACAGTCAATATAAAAAAACCGGCCAAGTGAGAGTCAAACTCGCGCTAAGGGTTCCGTACCACGAAAAGCATCTCAAATTATAGCCCTAACTAAAAGACCAACTAGTTTCAAAAACAAACTTAAATTTACAGTTCGATCCCTGATATTCATACTGAATCCAGCGCAAAAATAAGTTTTTAACACTTTTTTTAGACTTCCAACACCATATTTACAATTTTCAGATTTATTCCTGTATAAGTACTGTTAGACCTTGCTTTTTGCCAAATTTCACAATTTAAGGACAACGAGAAGTACCATAGGGTACTTTCCGTAGTTTACCTAAAATGTTACGAATTTTCGCATATTTTGCGATTTCAGGCAGCAATCAAAACCTCTATAGGTTATAGGTAATATCTCTTGATCGCATTGACGTATAATTTTGATTATTTTTTTTGCTGAAAGAGATGATAGATCCGAGTATTCGATATTAATTTCAACTTGATACCTTTAAGCGTTCCTGAGAAAAAAAAGTTTGACAGACAGACGGACAGACAGACAGGCGGACAACAAAGTGATCTTATAAGGGTTCCGTTTTTACCTTTTGAGGTACGGGACCCTAAAAAAAAACAACACATGTCGCATTTCATCTTATACTAAGACCTCAATCCTACCCTCCTTTCTCCCACAAAAGACCAACATTGAGGACCGCAGTTGAACAGTGCATTATGGTTAGAAATCTCTTTTAGTCTACTAAAGAAGTACGTCATATCTACTATCCTTCGTCCTTGATAAATTTCAAATGATTGATCCTCTTCGACGTCCACAATATAAGTATAATCATCCTGGTCCCTAAAAAAGGAAATTGAAAAATAAGTCATTTTATTTCATTTTCGTGAAAAGCTTTCATTACGAGCAATTCATCCTAATCCTAACTTATATTATAAAATATAAATACAAAAGTGAGTTTGTTACCTCTTTACGATTTATCTACTAAACCAATTTTCCTGAAATTTTGCATACACATAGAAGTACTAAGAAGAACATAGGGCATCCTTCATCCCGGGAAAAACACTGTTCCCGTAAGAAAATTCACGCAGGCGAAGCCGCGGCAAAAGCTACACTAGCTTTTAAATAAAAGAAAAACCATTGTTTTGATATTTTCTGGCCACATGTTTGTGGGCGCACACATAAACGCATCCTGTAAAAACTACTGGAGGAAATTTGATTCGGTTTTCACAATTGTATTGTTAAATCATGATAAAATTATAGTGGTGTCGAAACATAGTTCATTTGTTTGTTTGTTACAAACAAATAAATAAACGCTGTATCTACTGAACCAATCTTCTTGAAATTTTGCATACACATAGTTAGAAGTACTGAGAAAGACATAGGGTAGGGTAGGTTAGGTAGGTAGTTCACGCGGGTGAAACTGCGGGAAAAAGCTAGTCTACAATAATATCAATAATATTATTATAGGTACTTACTTAGAACAAGAGGTGTCGAGCCTCTGATGTTATTATAACTGCTGGTTCCAATGTTTGTAACTCGGTCAGTTTAGGATTAACGGTGCAATGCCTGAAATAAATATACTATCTTAAAATCGTGTACATAGAGATTCTGATCTTAAATTTTTGTGTAATATAATAATTTTGCAATCTAAAACATCATACTTTTTAACTAGTCACCACTTTTAAAAGTATGAGAAAGCAATTATATAATAATAATAAAAAGGTACAAACTTACTCAACAGATTCACGAGCCTTCGTTTTGTCGCTTGACGAATCATAATGATTCAATTTGTCACCACCAAAATCTTGGCATCTACACTACACACATTCTTGGCATCTCTTATTTGAGCTGAAAAGTAAAATATACAACACATTGATTTACATAAACAATGAAAATGCATTTAAGTTGCACTTTATTCAGGCTATATGCATGCAGGCTCTGTGTACTTTCCATTACTCTACGCTTACGTAGCTGCTACAAGCAAGCTGGGTGAGACAAATTCTATAGCCTTTCCAGATGAACGCCATTTTTGAAATTGGAATGGAATATGATACTCAAACTCACCCAAAACATTCCGTCGTGGTGATTATTTCTCTTTTTTTGTCTTGTTCTTTCGCTAATTTCATAGATTTCTTATTTCCCATTTTCACAGCACTGCACAAAAATGCTGATCCCTCAATTTTTCTTTCACAAAAGTACGAAAAAAATTTGTTTAATTCAGAAGACAGAGCGTCCGGAGACGACGTCACATGTACGCGGGCGGCGGCCGACTGACACGCAAGAACGAAGCGAGAGCCAAGCGTGGATGCATAGTATTAAGATTGTTTTTTGCATAGCACAATTTTGCTGTTATTTTCAGGAGATTGAAGAGGTTATAATTTTTATGGTATTTCTTAAATATCTTTTGAAATATTAGACAAGAAAAAAAGTGTTCGATTCAGACTTTATTACAATAGATATATTTGCTATAAATTAAAAAATATATATGTTGTCGCTGAAAATTTGAAGAATTCTGACTTGAAAGATTTTTCATAGAGGGGACTTTATGATTTTTTTTAACCAAATATATATATATATTTAAAAAAGTATACGTTTCAGACTCTTTCACATATTGTGTATTATATGCTGTATTAATTTCAAGTTCGTAATTAAACTCTAAGTAGGTAAATTTCGTCATGAAAAATTACAATCATTAACACATTTGGACTAACATCTCGCCTTAAGGAAATGGGTATAGACTGTAGCCCAGGTTCGGTCAAATCAGCTGTGGCTTCTAATGACTTCCAGCATAATGTACCATTAGATAATATTTAAAAAAGAGGGAACTGGAGAGGTTCGACCAATTTTTTTAAACACTATTGTAAATCAGTAGAGAAGCCCATGGGCAGAAATGTAAATATTATTAACGATTACTTTAATGCTGTTTAAGACTGAAATTTATACCTATTATGTATAATTTTAGCCTTAATTTAGATATGAATATTTGATCTCGTTAAAGGTCTCGAATTTATTTTATCATTTAGAAATAAGAGTTATGTTCCTGTTATTCTTGTATTTAAGGATTGAAAATCTTTTAGTTATTTTAATAACTATGTTTAATATCGTTAAGGGAAACGAGAGCTGTGATTGAGCAATACTTAACTGTATGACAGTTATTATTATATATATCTATAATAAAACAACTTGATTGTTATGAACAAAATGTTTCATTTATGTATTCCATAACATCATTCTTATCACAGTACGCTTAATGGCGCCGACAGATGGTAAACACGTCTCCGAAAGGTCAAGCCGAAGGCACAGAGCTAAAATATCACCGTTTTCCACCCCGAAGGGAAGAAAACGATTATTTTAGGTATTGCCGAGGCTTGACCTGGAGCAAGCTCTTGTCGGCTTTCGGAGATAGGTACTGACGAGAGAGCGCGATCGAGTTCACTCCCGCGTGCCTGCCGCCGCCTCACCCCGCGCGGCCGTCTCTACGCCCCGCCCGCAGCTCACATGAACACGAAAGGACGTAAGTAGCAAGCATGTGTGTACTCTAGGTAACGTAGGTAATCTCCGAAAGGTCAAGCCTCGGCAATACCTAAAATAATCGTTTTCTTCCCTTCGGGGTGGAAAACGGTGATATTTTCTTGACTCATTATTATGTCAGTTTAAACCCACATTTATTTTAAATAACTTCAAATAAATTGATTACAACTAGAACAACAATACAAACACATCCACCTTATTTTATTAAAGTACCGTCACAGTATTCTAGTCAGTTATTTTTTTACCGACCCTAAAAAAAGAATATTTAATTGGTAGATTTTTATTACTTAATGATTTGGAAAAGTATTAATTTTATTTTAAATACGTAGTACCCATAGATAACTAATCTGTTTTGAGCCTAAACTTTATTTTACAATAGATTTAGTCAAATCATTGAACGGTGCACATTTTGCGAAATGCACATTTTGCGAAGTGCTCATTTTGCGAAGTGATCGTTTTGAGAAATGCACATTATGAGAAGTGCCCCTTGTGAGAAATGCACATTCTGCGAAATGTAAAATGTTTGATGAGTGCTCATTTTGCGAAGTGCACATTCTGCGTCAGACCCCATGGAAAATTCACGCAGGCGAAGCTGCTGTCAAATGCTAGTAAACTAATAAAGTAACTCCAATAACATAAATCATGAAAACATATACGTAACACTACATTGTTATACCGTTAGCAAAACGTGCCCAATGGGTACCTCATCAAAGTCCTTGGTCATCCTCGCGAGGTTCTCGCGCAGGTAGGTGTAGAGCTTCTCAGCGGCGATCTGTCGGGCCGCCTTCTTGGTGGTGGAGGTGGCCTCGCGCGAGTGCTGCCCCACGCGCGCCGTCATCGTGAAGTGGCGCTGGTGCGGCGGGCCCGTGTCGCTCACCTGATTCACAACACAGCATTTGACAACACAAGCTTACTTCTAAAAAAACACTTGTTTCAAAAAAGTTACCTATGAACAAGAAAAAGGGGAAGTGGAAAACCTAAAATTATAAATAGTAGGACTGATCGGGTGATCAGTCCTACTATTTATAATTTTAATTTATAGTCTGGTGCTCGCGCTGGCGTCCCCATATAGTAAAAAAAATAGTAGTGACTATTAAAAAACTTTGACTATTAAATAATCTTTTTAGGGTTCCGTAGTCCGACAAAGAACCCTTATAAGATCGTTCAGTCCGTCCGACCGTCCTAGTCTGTCACAGCAGAATATCTTCTACGTTTATGGACTGATTTGCATGTAACTTGGTTCGAGGATACTCCACATATAGATCTCATTTTTAAAAATACAAAAAAATAAAATTACCCCTTTTTAAGGGTACCTCCCCATACATGTAAAGGGGGGGGTGAATTATTTTTTTGAGTGCACCCCCTTGTGTGGGGTATCGTTGAAAAGGACTATGAAAATAAGGTAGGGTTTCCATACAATACTTTTTATCAGCTTTACCATTTGCGAGATATAGCCCGCCAAAGTCGTTTACACGGTGTCTCCCCCGCTTTAATTTCTAAAGTCTTGGACCTATAAACTTCAAATCACTCACGTAAAAAAACAGCCGCGGAAACTCTTATTTAAAATTGTTTCGGGTATCCTGTGATGAATACTTTTGAAATTATAAAATAAAAATATATACTTTTTTCCAAAAGAATGCAAGAAATGCAAAACAACGCTGTGCCAAAAATGACTACGGAACTAGCCTACTTTATGCGTGGTCCGACACGCACTTGGCCGGGTTTTTTTAAATGTCTAAAGTTACTACTTGAAAGCAATGTCATCAGACATTATAAAAATAAATTCTCTTCAATGATATTTGATGTAGAATATCGCTTATTGCTTATTGATGTTGACAGACTACATTATAATGCCATATTATAAGGAAAAATGGAGCAGTCCATTTTTCCTACATGAAGATGACAAACCTTAGTACTTAATTGATATCTATTTTATAATAATAATGGATGCAAAAGGTTTAATAGATGCAGTTCGTAGTCGCCCGGCGCTTTGGAACCAAAAACATAGAAAATACCAAGATAGATATTTTATTGCCAAATTATAATTGTATATACTATATGATATGCTTATTCGGCGTATTATTGGGGGGTGGCGTTGCTCACGTCCGCAGGAAATACCTTCAACAACCCTGCACGTGCCCCCTGGGTGGTGCCAATCGAGCAACAACGCCGAGTATCAGGCGGCGGGAAATAACCTGACCCCCCTAGTTTCGGGGCGGCTGCAGTGGCCGAGAGGGCGGTAAATCACCTCTGAAAGACTGGTGCGGAAAGGAACGGGAATCTACCGCTACTATTCTTCCCAAGAAAACCACCATGAGCAGTTCTGATTCTATAAGCGATGTGTCATGCCATCCGGCTGACTCCCGGCGCCAGGATGAGTCCGGGTCGCCTGGTGTGAAATTGGCTACCGGCTGCAAGATAGTGCCCTCCCAGGCTTCTTGTAGAAACTCAGCTACTGGGATTACTAATAGACTTAACACCAAGAACCATGCTCTGAATATTGGCACATGGAATGTGCGTGGCTTGATGTCCTGTCCAAGCAAGTTGGAGATTTTAGAGAAAGAAATGGATGAATGTGGGTTGGACGTGCTGGGATTAAGTGAAACCCATATAAAAGAAAGTGGTCAGTTCAAAACCGGAACAGGGAGACTTGTATATAACTCTGGCAGTCCAGATAACAGTTTCTCCGGCGTAGGCTTTCTAGTTTCCAAAAGATTACAAGATAAAATCATGGGTTACAATAACATCAACGATAGAATTATCTCACTGAAACTTAATGCGAATCCACACCCAATACACTTGATCCAGGTTTATGCACCGACTTCACGTTCAACAGAAGAAAATATCGCTAAGTTTTATGCGGAACTGGAAGAGACCTATAGAAAGCTACCTAACAAAGGAAATCACAGTGCTGTTGGGCGACTTTAACGCCGTAATCGGAAGCACAGCATTTGATAATCACCTAAGAGATGTTGTTGGAAAGTTTGGTCTCGGTACGCGCAATAAACGAGGAATTAGACTGCTGGACTTCTGTGCCGGCAATGGTCTAGTGATACAGAATTTCTGCTTCCAACAGCATCCGCGACGCTTGTTCACCTGGACGTCACCTGGAGGTGATCGCTTCCAAATTGATTACATGTTGATTGGCAAAAGATGGAGGTCTGCAATAAAAACGTGCAGAACTCGCCCGGGTGCTGATTGTGGCTCTGATCATCAACTACTGGTTTGTCGTCTCAAGGTTCGGTTAAAAGTCGTCAAGCAGAGGAAAATAAAAAGGACCACCATCATGTCTGACAGCGCTGTAAAAACTTTTCAAGATCGGATGGAATCTCAATGTCAACTCCTTGATATTGATCCCTTTGAGGGTGCAAATGCTTCATGGCAAGACCTTAAATCTGTAATTCACAGTACAGTAAGCGACATAACCGCCAAACCGGTCTCCAGTCAACCGAGAGCAGAATGGATGAGTACTGAGACGTGGGACATAGTTCTTCAGCGTAAAACTCTGAAATCCGAGGGCTTGAGTACACCAAATAGCCGTCAGCAGTATTCACATCTGCATTCAGAGGTTCAGCGGCTGTGTAGAAGAGACAGAAAAGCTTACCTGGACGCATTCTGCTGCGATATAGAAAGGCACTCTGCAACATCTCACACCAAAGACTTGTTTAGAATGGTAAAGACCTTATCAAGAGAGTTTAAACCGAATAGCTTGGCTTTGGAGGATGAGTCAGGGAAACTCATTATGGATAAATCGGAGATTCTGGAGAGATGGAGGAATTACTGCCAAAAACTTTATGCGGAGGTCAGCAGCCAAGATTCCTGGGAGAGACTGGAATACTTAGACAGAGAACCTGATATACTACCCCACGAAATCGAAGATGCCATACTAAAACTTAAAGAAAAAGCTAGTGGTTCTGATGCCATTACAGCTCAGTGCCTCAAAAATATAGGTGAATGTGGCACAAAAATACTTTACCAAATCTGCCTAAAAGTCTGGCGCACTGGCCAATGGCCCGAAGAATGGGTTGGATCTGTGGTCATCCCTCTCCATAAGAAGGGTTCCAGTAGAAAATGTGAGAACTACCGTACCATCTCAATCATCTCTCACGCCGCGAAAATACTCCTTCGGGTAATCAATAAGAGACTAGAATACCATATAAGTGAGCAGATAGCTAAAGAACAGTTTGGGTTTGTCAAGAATAAAGGAACTCGAGAACAAATACTGAACATCCGACAACTCATCGAGAAAAGTAGAGAGTTCAACGTTCCAATGGCTCTGTGTTTTATTGATTATGCGAAGGCGTTCGATTGTGTCAGCTGGCCTAAAATGTTTGAGATTATGCGGGAAATGGGTATTCCTACACACCTGATTTTCCTTATACAGAACCTTTACCTTGATGGCAGCTCTGTGGTCCGGTTGGACAACGACCTGTCATTGCCATTCAAACCTGAACGTGGAGTGAGACAAGGCTGTATTCTTTCTCCGCAGTTGTTTAATTTAGTGGGTGAATACATAATGCGCAGAGTGTTGGAGGATTGGACGGGTGGGATCAAGATCGGAGGTCACCTGATTAATAATCTTCGTTTCGCGGATGACACCACAATTATTGGCGCTGATGAGAGTGAACTGGCCGAATTGTTGCGGAGAATCGAATGTGTAAGCCGAGAGTACGGACTCCAGATTAACCGTAGTAAGACTAAGGTCATGTTCGTTGACAGGCCACAACTTTTGAGTAGAACGCATGAACTGGCCGATTTAGACATTGTCAACGAATTTGTCTACCTTGGGTCTATGATCAGAAGCGATGCCGACTGTATGCAGGAGGTCATTCGTAGAGCTCAGATGGCGAAATCTGCAGTTAAGCGGTTGGATAAAATATGGAAAAGCCGTAACATCAATCGCACTACAAAAGTAAGACTCATGCGAACACTGGTCTTCTCCATATTTCTGTATGCGTCGGAAACCTGGACGTGGAAACCAAACCTTAAAAGCAGGATAGATGCATTCGAGATGTGGTGTTGGCGTAGAATGCTGGGTATCCCTTGGACAGCTCGCCGCACCAATGCATCTATATTGGAGGAGCTGAACATCCAAACCCGTCTCTCTACAACATGTCTACGGAGACTTCTCATGTTTTTTGGCCACATAGCGCGCCGTGAGCCGGACAGCCTCGAGAAGATTATCCTGCTTGGGCATGTCCCGGGGCGTCGAAGTCAGGGAAGAGCACCGACTAGATGGACAGACATAATAAAATCTACCACGCACATGAAGCTCCATCTGGCCTAAAACAGGCACAGGACCGCATTGCCTGGAAAGCCATAGCCACGAGAGCTATAGCCACTGGTGGTCACGACCCTCAGTCATGAGGATACGACTAAGAAGAAGAAGATGCTTATTCGGAGGTCCCGGGTTCGATCCCCGGTTGGGTCAAGATGGAAAATGATCTTTTTCAGATTGGCCTGGGTCTTGGATGTTTATATATATATGTATTTGTCATAAAATATAGTATCGTTGAGTTAGTATCCCATAACACAAGTCCCGAACTTACTTTGGGGCTAGCTCAATCTGTGTGATTCGTCCGTATATATATATATATTTTTTTTATTTATTCACGAAGACAAACATTATGCTGTATATTCAGTAATAACACCAATAGCAAGTAATCGCTGGTAGCTAGTCGCCCGCACGCTGAACTGTTTGTAGTAGCAGAAAGTCACCGCGAGTCGGTGCGACCGAAGTCGCTGGCACGCTGCACGAGCCCTTAAACACTTACCAAGTCATATTCGACTCCTGGCAGTCTGTACTCTGCACACAGCTCCTTCAGTAGGGCCACGAAGCTGCGCGCGCCCATGCTGGCCGGCTCCACCTTGTCTCCTCCACCAGGAATGTTTTGTCCAGTCTGTACAAAAATACGCATTTAGATAACTACAACATAAATGTTGACTGAGACGGACTTCGATTAAATTTGGTACACTGCTGCACCTTAATGTGGTTTAAATTACATAGTAAAGAAAAATATAGGCACTGAATTCTACAAAATGGGCAAAATAAATAAATATATATACGGACAAATCACACAGATTGAGCTAGCCTGGCTAGCCCCAAAGTAAGTTCGAGACTTGTGTTATGGGATACTAACTCAACGATACTATATTTTATGACAAATACATATATAGATAAACATCCAAGACCCAGGCCAATCTGAAAAAGATCATTTTCCATCTTAGCCTGACCGGGGATCGAACCCGGGACCTCTGGTGTGGCAGTCTGGCATGATAACTGTTAGGCCACGGCGGTCGTAAAACCAATCAGTAAAACACCGAAAGGAAGAGTCCAAAACAGTGATGGTGGCCAATCACAGTTTTGGACGTGGCTTGAATGTATAATCCTAACTAATATTATAATGCAAAAGTGGGTTTGTTTATTATTTTGTTTGTTTGTTTGCTATATCTACTGAATCAATATTCCTGAATTTTCACATACAAATAGTCAGAAGTGCTGAGAAGGAAACAGAATACCTTTCATGCCGGGAAAAAGCACTGTTCCCATGGAGAATTCACACGGGTGAAAGCTAGTAAAAAATAAGATCAGTCTTTACCTTTGGTATATAGTTATCCAATCCATAAGGACTGGGCACATTGTACCCGGCAGCAGCGAGTCTCTTCAGCATCAGTTTCGCAACCTCTTGCTTGGCATCCTTCTTACAGCGAGCAGATGCAGTCACTTCAATGCCCTGTGCCTTGCAACGGTACTCAAACATTGCTTGGTGCTGTGGCCCGGTCTTGAACAAGAATAATGAAAATAAACATCAATAATAATAACATTTGGCACACCTGTGGACGACCTCCATGGTCTAATTAATGGATCCCTGGTCAGGTCAAGATTTTGAATTAGCCCCAAAGTAAGTTCAAGACTTGTGATAAAGATGACGACCTCCATGGCCTAATGTTCATCACGCTAGACCAGGGTTGGAAAAAATACTGTTTTTTTTTAATTTTACAAAACAGTTTTTTATGTTTTTTTTTTTACTTTTTAGCTTCGTCCTTATATTTATAATCAATTAGACCTATATTCATTCATTTCTAGACTAACTACTTCCAACATGGAAAATAATAATCAATATTTACAAAAATCAATCAATGGATAGAAGTTTATTTTATGTTGCCGTATCTCTAATCAGTACTGAAGCGTTACATTCACACTACATATATGTTTTAACTAATATCCATTTTAAATAGGGGAAACCCCATTATTTTCAATGGAATACCCACAGAAACTGTTTTATATTTAGGGAAATAACCGCAGGGGAATTACTTCCTTTTGACGGCCGACTTAGGGACTTTTCTAGCGCGACTTTACTGGCAGGCTTTACCTATGAATTTTATTCTATATCTATATATATGCATACATAGGAGTGCCTTTTTTTTTAACATTTCATTTCGCAACTGCAATAACAACTAATTAATATTATAATGACAACTATATAGGATGCAAAAACGTGCTATTTGGGAACAATTCACATCAATTCCTCAAGAAAATACTACACAGAAGACCAATAGGGTGTATTTAATTGAAGAAAAGTAGTTTCAAAATTTTTTATACATTGTTTAAAACTTGTTTTAATGTGTTTTTAAACACGTGATAAAAACACTGTTTTAATCGAAACTGTTTGAAACACTGTCATAAACATGTGTTTAAAAACCACTTGTTCTAATCATGCCAACCCTGCGTAGACTGATACACCACTCTTGACCAGAATGTTCACTTTACCCACACACCAATAAATATGATTGATTTTTAAAAGAGATTTAGGCAATATGCGAAAGTCGAAGCCCTAGGCGACAAAGCCATCATCACTTCATAGAATCCCCTAGGATTGTCGTAACGGCCCGAACACAGAAAAAGCAAAAAGAACATAGAACAGCAGAAATCTGCTATTTCTCTTGAAACAAATGATTGTAAAATAAAGTATGGAAGAAGTTCGGCCGCCTATTTTTTTTTATAACATAGGGCGGCAAACGAGCAAGCGGGTCACCTGATGGTAAGCGATCACCGCTACCCATTAGTGCAGTAGCCTGCAGAATGTGCGGTATATCAGATAATATTCTTATTATCTGAAAGAATATAATAAAAGATGAGAAAAGAATTACCAACCTGGGAGATAAATTCGTATTCAGGAATGGTGTGCAACTTCACCATCATTTCTTGCAGCACTGTGGCTGCAGTTTTCATCTCCATCATAACACTTAATGTAAAAACAACTTTAGTTTGGCAAATGGAAAACAAAAACAAACACAAATCATTTATGTACAAAGAAACCTGTGCTGTGTGAAGAAAACGACCGGACCGACCGAAAAGAAAACGTAAAAATGAAAGACCAAAATAAATGTCAATATTGACATTGACAAATAAATTGACAGTACCTAACTTTTTTCGATTATTATTTGAGAATTTTCGAAATCATCGAAAAAAAAATTAAAAATTAACGGACGAAAACCGAAAATTTACTTAGATTAAACACCACTGGATAGGCCAGTATATATAGTAGCCAGTATATATACAGTCATTTCCCCCCTGGCAAAAGTACAAGAGCATTATGTACTTTTGTCAGGGGGGTGTACACTCGTTATATAATGAGGGATTTTCCGAGACCCAAGTTAAAAAAAAAATAGTTCCAGATGACTTCAAAGATGGTGCTTCCCCCAACCGAAAGCGGCTGACTGTTTTTGCATAGAACCATCGAAATACAACTACTATGTACATGTACATACCACAGATATAAGAACATTACTTGAAGGTACCTACATACATAATATCTCGATGCATAGAACATTGCATCATGGAAGTAGTAAGTTGTACAAAGGTACTTATTACTTCCATGCATTGCATTGCGTTCAGATGTTATTTTTTTAATCTTAAAGCGCAATAATTTTTATATTCAGCATTTAGAAATCAATAACAAACCTTATTAAATAAATTGAGAAATTAAACGATGTATCGCGATTTTTACATTTTCACTATCGATTTATTGTAGCCGGATGCAATGGAACTCTCTAAACGGGCAACCCGGAAGTTCAAGTACTACATTTCCACGCATAGGTTAAAAAAAATAAAAAAATCGGTACTTCATGGGCTTGACCCTGATGATGATGACACCGGTCATAAGGGAGTTTAGGTTTCAACCCGACTATAATATAGAATGAATTGATGGGGTCTACCCAGAGAGAAAAAAATCACTTGGGTCTACCCATCAATTCATAATCATAGGTACCTATAAGTATGTCAGACAGACTGTATGTAAACTCCATTTATTCTTACCAGTCCTATCATGTAAACAATCTTACCATGTCTTTTTATGATTTTACAACAATATAAATTAAAATAGACTTTTTAGGAAATTACTTTTGTGGTTAATAAATGTTTTACTTTAGAATGTTTAGGTTTGAGTTAATATTTGATTTATTTTCAACAAAATTTAAAAAAAAGTACTGTGAAGATCGTTTACATGATAGGACTGGTAAGAATAAATGGAGTTTACAGACAAAGACCAGTTATAGTTTGGTGGCGCCATCTATTAACTATTTTACATAAATTGTCTTTGAGTAAGATATTGGTTTTTTCCCATCCCTAACCTACTTTTGACATGTTGCCTTAAACATTCGCCAGTCGCAAATAGTTACTCGTATGCATTGTGCGTGTCGCGATCTCACCGCCGGAACGGGCTCGCAGCTTGTTCCCGAACATTCTATCGCCGAAATCAGCTTATAGCTGGTTTTCGTAAACTTCGCTGGTGATACGGGATCTTCCGTAAGCCTTAATCTGTCCCGCTGTGTCAAAGTGTGCTTCCGTGTGTGAAACATAAGAGAAGATCGATGAACTTGTGCTGTGACATTTTTGATGTGAGTTTGCTGAACTATAGTGTCCAGTTGAGGGATCCCTGGAGCAGGCGTTGGAGATCTTAAGGTAGGCACATGTCATCCTATTCACCTAGCCCCAAGCCAATACCTGTAGTCGGTTTTTCTCTTATTTTAAAATTTTAGCTATCGAAGGCTTCGCAATTCATACGCGCGAAACCATTTTGTGGTCCTTTCGATCGCGGATATTATCCATTTCCCGCCCCTATTTAGGTCACCTAGTAGGAGATTTATATTAAAACCGCCCTTTTTAGGTCATTACGTATCTAAAAGCGTACCTAAGTTAGTGCGCACGCGGCGTACTGCCTAGGTATTTCCGCTGTCCGCAGTCTAAATACATTAGTTCTTTGTTTTTGTCATCTAGTTTACATCAACTCATAATCTATTTTCATTTTACTTACTAATATTTCGCCGTAATAAGTAATTACGCAGTAATTTATTCCATTCGATTTTTAAAAATACGTTGTGGGTAGAATTTTTTCCGGTGCCGGCCGAGTAGCTTTATAGCGGCCACACCCTACTTACTCGTATCTCGTATTCTAATTTTAAAATTACTTATTATCTGTAGTCGCGTTTTATCTGCAGAATCATTATGGCGAAAAGTAACCCCGCAGAAAATATGCCTGAGAAATATAACTATGAACTTAAGTCACTAGAAGCGAAACGTAATGCGTTATTTGAATGCTTACAAACAGCTTTTGACTTGTCAAAAAATATTGGCCAATCGAGCGAGGCACGCGAAAACTTTCTGGATGCCAGTAGTAATATCGATATAATTCGGTCGGAATTCCAGAAGGTGTTAGATCAATATAACAATTGTTTGTTATCTAACAATCCCAAGGCCTCACCTGATTTTAAATCACTCGTTTCCTTTGAACAGTTATATTGTCGCATCAAGCGACTAGTCGCATCTTGTACTGTCGCTATTTCGTCTCAAAATTCTTGTAGTTTACCGCTAAAGAGTATAGTAAAGTTACCGCCTATTGAGTTGATGAGTTTTAATGGTGACATCCGCCTGTGGCCTTCCTTTTATGCGAATTTTAAATCGATAATTCATGATAACCACGCCCTCTCAGACCAGGAAAAATTGCACTATCTGTTAGGAAAACTCTCTGGGAAGGCACAGACCGCTTGTGCAGGGGTTATACCCACTGCAGAAAACTATAAAATTTTATTTGAAACGCTTGTAAATAGGTACGAGGATAAGCGATCACTAGCTGCCACCTATTTACAGCAAATACTAGAATTTAAACCCATTACGGCCAGTGCGGCCAATTTAGACGTGTTTAATGATAAATTCGTAACCGCAGTACGCGCGTTGCAGAATCTAAAAATTAAAGATTTATTGGATCTAATATTTTTGCAAATTGCTTTATCTAAATTAGATTCCAACACAGTACATACTTTCGAGAACAATAACAATCAGTCTGAGATCCCGTCATTTGATAAACTGGTTGATTTTATAAATAATCAGAGTAAAATATTACAACGCGCCACCGCGCCTGCCGCGGCCGGCTCGCAAAAATCAGCTGACCGTTCTCGTTCTAATGGTAATAAAAACCGTTCACCGCAGTATAATGCTTATGTCAGCACAATCGATTCTGCATCTGCAAGTTATAAGTGCCTTTGCACGAACATTTCGCATCAACATTTATTTAAATGTCCTGATTTTCATAAAATGTCCCCTCAAGAGCGTTTTCAGTCTGTGAAAAATATTAATGGCTGTATAAATTGCCTAAGTGTTAAACATAAAATTGGTGGTTGCCAATCTGCTTCCGGGTGTCGTGTTTGTAAACAAAAACACCATTCTATGTTACATTTCCGTCAGAATTCGGGACCGCGGCCCGGGGTTGAGTCGCCAGCCGCTGCGCCCGTGCGCCCCAGTGTGACGTCACGGTCACCTGATCCGCACGCCACAGTGAGCACTGACGCGCCCGCGCAGACAGACATCGCATTATGTGCGACATCCATTGTCGCTCCACGCTCCTGTGTGTTGAATGCCGCTGTTCACAGTAGTACGCCGCAATGTACCTCGCCTACTACTGTTTTACTCGCTACCGCACAGGTAGTGACGTACGATAGTAAGGGGAATAAACATGTAATAAGGGTCTTATTAGATTCTGCATCTCAAAGCCATTTCATTACTAGGGAATGTTGTGAGCGTTTGAATTTGCACCAAAATAAAACTAAAAGTACTACTGTGAGAGGCTTCGGAGGGATAGAAAAAATGTCTAATGGTACGATCGACTTAGAATTTTTCTCGCGTTTTAATATGAACATTAAGTTTCAAATAAATTCTTTGGTAGTCGATCAGATAACTGATTATTTACCTACCGCCTTGGTAGACGTGTCCGCCCTGCCTTCTGTCAATAATTTGCAACTGGCAGATGAAAGTTTCGCTACGCCCAACAAAATTGATGTTTTGATTGGTGCATCGCTTTTTCCTCATTTAATTCTACCTGACGTAATATCTGTTAGTCCGTCAGGGCCCCCCGCTGTTAATACGGTGTTAGGCTACGTACTCATGGGAGAGGTACCGACACTGACCGCCCGCCCAGCATGCGTGACGTCATGCTGTGCCATAGTGCAACCGCCTATGGATGCTTTGTTTACCCGCTTTTGGGAACTAGAGGAAGTCCCTAACTCGCCCATTCAGCACCCAGTCGAGGCTGAATGTGAATATTTTTATCGCTCGACTACGGAACGCGACATATCTTCTGGCCGCTATACCGTAGCCCTTCCGTTTGACAAGGACGTGTTTTCGCTTGGCAATTCATTCGATATTGCGCGCAAGCGTTTTTTATGTTTAGAACGGAAGCTCGAAGCTTCTCCCAAGCTTCGTACCGCTTATAATGACGTCATAAATGACTACATTTCGCAAGGTTATTTAGAACAAGTAACCACTTCACCGCAGGAGTCAAATGATTTTTCTCCTACATATATAATCCCGCACCACGGAGTTCTTCGTGAGGATAAGTCGACGTCAAAGTTGCGCCCTGTGCTAGACGCGAGTTGTAAGACCTCATCGGGTGTCTCGCTCAATGATGTATTGCACAGTGGGCCCAACTTACAAGGAGACTTGTTTAAAATTATTTTAAATTTTCGACTACACGCTGTAGCCATGACCGCTGATTGTAAACAAATGTTTTTACAAATTATGATGCGCGAATCTGATAGGCGTTATCAGAGGATCTTATATCGGTTTAATCCAAACGACCCGCTTCTTTTATATCAATTTAATAGGGTGTGTTTCGGCTTACGGTCGAGCCCTACCACGCGCTGCGCACGGTGCAACAACTTGTCACCGACGACGGCGCCAAGTACCCACGCGCCGCGAGCGTCGCCGCCTCGTGCATCTACATGGACGACATCGCTTTCTCTATTGGTAGTGAGAAGGAGGCGGTGAATACTGCGCATGAACTAATTGATATGTTCAAGGGCGCTCAGTGGGACTTAGTTAAATGGAACAGTAATTCGAGAAATGCTCTCGACGAGCTTCCTGCTTCGCATAAGATTCCTACTGACGACGTTGAATTTGATAAGGCCGCACAACATAAGATACTGGGCCTTGGCTGGTCCACAGATCAAGACAGTTTTTATTTCAAAATTAACCCACCAGACTCGGGCTCCTTGTGCACTAAGCGCACCATACTTTCGACTATTGCTAGACTATGGGACATCATGGGATTCGTTGCGCCGGCCATTTTAGTCGCTAAATTACTGATCAAGCAGCTATGGCAACTGAATCTAGGCTGGGATGAACCCCGCCCTGCGATATCGTTAAGTTTTGGCAACAATATTGTGCCGAGCTACCGGCGCTAAATGAAATAAAAATTCCGCGTTATCTCGGAGTGACGGGTGACTGCGAGGTTACTCTGGTCGGGTTCGCTGACGCCAGCGAGCGTGCTTACGGTGGTGTAGTATACACACACGTCAGCTATGCCTCTGGCAATCATGTTCATCTGTTGTGCGCCAAGTCTAAAATCGCGCCTTCGCCGCCCCATACGATAGCTCGTAAGGAGTTGTGTGCAGTACTTTTGCTGTCGAAGTTACTGCGTACAGTTATAGACACTTATAATGCCCGCATTCCAATAAAGGTGCGCGCTTACACCGACTCCAAGGTGGCACTTTATTGGATTAAGAATTCACCGCACCGTTGGCAAACATTCGTTGCCAATCGAGTAATTAAAATTACCGACAATTTGTCGGCTGATAATTTTCATCACGTCGCGGGAACTGATAACCCTGCTGACTGTTTGTCACGTGGCGTCGCTCCCTCCAAACTTAAAGACCACCCGCTGTGGTTTTCTGGGCCTCCGTGGCTATCGCTGTCAGCTGCACAGTGGCCCACGTTTGATGAAATTGACGATTCTAGTTTGGAAATTATTCCCGAGCAAAGAAAGCTCGTTCACGCAGTCGTAACTCCTCCAGACGACTCCGCAATTTATACCGCTGCCTGTCGGTCATCGTCATGGAGTAAACTTTTACGTACTATTGTGTACATTTGTAGATTTTTAAAGCTACTACCGCGCCGTGAGTCAGCAGCCGTCGCTGCGTCTGACATGGAGTATGCAGAAAATAAATTGCTGCAATTACTTCAGCATAGGCATTTCAATAATGAAATTTTAAATATTAAAAGTGACTCACCTATTTCGCCGTCTCTCAATAAATTAAGACCGTTTTTGCATAACGGATTGCTCAGAGTTGGTGGCCGTCTCGCCAACTCTGACTTAAATTTCGCAGAACGACATCCTATACTTCTGCCTCGTGACGATCACGTGGTTAGTTTAATCATTACGTATTATCATAAAAAGCATTTGCATGCTGGGCCTGAGTTGCTCATGTCATTGCTTCGCCAGAAGTACTGGATCTTATCCGCTCGCCGCCTTGTGCGGAAGCTAGTACACCAGTGTAATGTGTGCTTCCGCGCTCACCCGCGTCCGACTTTCCCGCTCATGGCGGACTTGCCTGACTGTCGTACCAGGCAAGCCATCAAGGCTTTCACGCATACAGGCTGCGATTACGCAGGTCCTATCGCGTACACCCCGATAAGACGTCGAGGAGCGAGAGCTTTGAAAGCTTACATTTGCGTTTTTACGTGTCTTACAACACGCGCATCACATATCGAGGTTGCTACTGACCTGAGTACAGCTAGCTTTTTAGCTGCACTAAAGCGCTTCTTGTCTCGCCGGGGCCCTGTCCAGGTAATGCATTCTGACAGGGGAACAAATTTTGTCGGCGCGAACTCTTATTTACGCGACTTATATAAATTTTTAAATAGTAACGAATACCGCTGTCGCTTCGAACAGGAGCTTACAGAGCATCGAATTGATTGGAAATTTAATTGTGCCACGGCCAGCCACTTTGGGGGCTGCTGGGAAAGCATGGTGAAGATTGTTAAAACGCACCTGTTTAAGGTTATCGGTCAACAGCTTCTTTCCTATGAAGAGCTTGTGACGGTGCTCATTCAGATCGAATGCCTGCTGAATTCGCGACCTCTCACCGTGCTAAGCGCCGATCCCGCTGAACCGACTGCTCTGACTCCTAGTCATTTTTTTACATACCGCTCCTTTAAATTCGTTACCCGCGCCTGAAGTAAATGCTGATAATCTCAGCTTACTTCAGAGACACTCGCTACTCGATAAGTTAGTGCAATCCTTCTGGAAGAGGTGGAGAGTAGAGTATTTGCATAATCTTCAGACTCGAGAGAAGTGGAATACTCCATCCGTTCCCATTGTGCCCGGTACGGTTGTACTCATTATAGACAATAATTCGCCTCCCTTATCGTGGCCATTGGCGATTGTTGATAAAATTCATCCCTCAAAAGACGGTACCATTCGAGTAGTGACAGTGAAGACAGCCAAAGGCACGTATACGCGCCCGGTTGTTCGCTTATGCCCGCTTCCTACGCAGTAAGCTCTACATAGCGCATTCGTTATCGCTTTAGTTAAGTATAATTCGCTTTAGTTTTAACTTTATTCGCTGTAATTTAGTGGTTAATTTACCACTTAAGTTTATTACTTTATTTTTGTTTTCGCTGTCTCGCGTACCGCTATTTTTAAGTTAATTTTCGCTTTATGAATGTTTTTTAAAGGTGACCCTTTAAAGGGGGAGGAAATGGTGGCGCCATCTATTAACTATTTTACATAAATTGTCTTTGAGTAAGATATTGGCTTTCTTTTTCCCATCCCTAACCTACTTTTGACATGTTGCCTTAAACATTCGCCAGTCGCAAATAGTTACTCGTATGCATTGTGCGTGTCGCGATCTCACCGCCGGAACGGGCTCGCAGCTTGTTCCCGAACATTCTATCGCCGAAATCAGCTTATAGCTGGTTTTCGTAAACTTCGCTGGTGATACGGGATCTTCCGTAAGCCTTAATCTGTCCCGCTGTGTCAAAGTGTGCTTCCGTGTGTGAAACATAAGAGAAGATCGATGAACTTGTGCTGTGACATTTTTGATGTGAGTTTGCTGAACTATAGTGTCCAGTTGAGGGATCCCTGGAGCAGGCGTTGGAGATCTTAAGGTAGGCACATGTCATCCTATTCACCTAGCCCCAAGCCAATACCTGTAGTCGGTTTTTCTCTTATTTTAAAATTTTAGCTATCGAAGGCTTCGCAATTCATACGCGCGAAACCATAGTTTTATTTAAGAGAACTCCTCTAGTCGTTTTTCCCTCATGGCTGACGGATCGTTATCGTTACGTGGAATGGAACACACACGACTTTCTTAAGCATGGACCAGACGGATGGAATCACGCCTTCCATCCAATGTGACCTTGCTTGATGCCATCCGTCTAGACGAATGATGTCCATCAAATTTTGATTTGACTTTCATCGACATTTGATTGTGGGCGCGTGATGCCATCCGATGATGGAGCGCGCGGATGGCATCCATCTATCCATCCCACCATAGACAGTTGCGCAATGACAGGCAGTAGGTGCGCACGTATGCAAAATGTCATCCGCAAATAAAAGCCAAGAATGCGCAATTATATCAGAATTAATAGATCTCTACAGAGATTTACCAAATTTGGAGCCATATTTATAACACTACTAGCTTTTGCCCGCGGCTTCGCCCGCGTGAATTTCCCACGAGAACAGTGCTTTTTCCCGGGATGAAAGGTACCCTATGTCTTTCTCCGTACCTTCAGCTATGTGTATGCGAAATTTCAGGAAGATTGGCTCAGTAGATAAAGCGTGAAGAGGTAACAAACAAACAAACTCACTTTAGCATTTATAATATTAGTTAAGATACGTGAATACATGATTTCACGCCAGACCAGAAGACGACTCGCGACTGATTCTCTAGTGTTATAAATATGGCTCCAAATTTGGTAAATCTCTGAAGAGATCTATTAATTTTGATATAATTGCGCATTCGTGGCTTTTATTTACGGACGACATTTTGCATACGTGCGCACCTACTGCCTGTCATTGCGCAACTGTCTATGGTTGGATGTCCATCGGCCGGCTAGATGGATGCCATCCGCGCGCTCCATCATCGGATGGCATCACGGGCCCACAATCAAAGGTCGATGAAAGTCAAATCAAAATTTGATGG
Source organism: Ephestia elutella (assembly GCA_018467065.1). Classification (NCBI taxonomy): domain Eukaryota; kingdom Metazoa; phylum Arthropoda; class Insecta; order Lepidoptera; family Pyralidae; genus Ephestia; species Ephestia elutella. The sequence continues at coordinate 21,421,170 of CM031576.1, read as the reverse complement.
ACATCATTCGTCTAGACGGATGGCATCAAGCAAGGTCACATTGGATGGAGGGCGTGATTCCATCCGTGTGGTTCATGCTTAATGTAGTGGTTTGTCATTGCCTCCTCTATAATAATCATAAATTAGTGTGCTGGTTTCCTCACGATGTTTTCCTTCACTGGAAGCAACTGGTGGTCTATGAAAACTAACATACATGAGTCCGATTGGCATGCAAACTTACTTATGTGGCACGAGCAAAATTCGAACCTCGGTGTACAAATTAATTCTGTGCCTCGGTCCTTTCGACCGCAGGTGGGTGTGTCCTACCAAAAAATTTTAGAGAACTACTTAGAGAATTCAAGAACAATGATCAAAATTAAAAATATTATATTAATAATGACTTGTTCGGGCATGACAACAATTTTTGTGGATTCACAATATAATGCAATTTTTCTTTTTCGTGCATTCCGCTTGACATTCGGGACACAGGTCAGTCTTGTTTTTGTTTTTGGGCAGGCACTTGGTTTTAGAAGTTTCGTTCCGCACTGGGCTGACGGGAGCCGAAGCTGGCTGGGAGGGCGGGGCGGGGACCGGCCGAGTTCGGTACACTTTGATCTTTTTTTTCGGGCGCAGCATCTCGAATACTTGAAATATGGCGAGGACCAACATGGAGAAGAAACAGAAGATGGTGGCATGCAGCATGAACTTCTGCACCGTCTCGGGGTTAGGAAACTGGACCTCCTCCTGCTTCGCCATGGTCAGCCTTAGGGGGCAGGTTGTGGTCGGTTACGTTCGCGCAGCCTCTGGCGGCCCCAGTACAAGATGCCGTGGATGAACAGAATGCAGGTGGTCACGATGAAGAGCCGTAACACCGCCACCAGCAGTCGGATGCCTGCGTCATCCACTCCAGCCGCCTCTTGCTTTGTTCCACCACCATTAATTACAGCAGGTTTTTTTTTAGCCTTACCTCCCCCTTTACTATTTGCCATCACAAGGACAACTCGCGCGCTTGTCTCGCGAACCCTTTTGGTAGTGTCATATTGAGTCCTGGACTATGAACTTGTTATCGTATTTTATGTAAACTGATCTGTCGCCATGTCCGGCCGTCGTCAAACCGTCAAACGCTTTGTATGACAAAGCTGTCACTTCTTCATGGAAAGATCGTAAAATAGACAGAATAAAATAAATTTTCTTCTGTTTATGATCGTATGTCCTGCCCATGGAGGTAATAAGTACTTGTTGTACAAAGTACTTATTACTTCCATGGCCCTGCCTTGTTTTGTAAGAGATAGAAAAATATACAAAATACCATGGAAGTAATAAGTACTTACTTACCATAAAAGTAATAAGTACTTTGTACTTACGCATGGACCAAATAACTTACGATGCAAAATGCTCAAAAAATATATATTGTAACTAGCTGTTGCCCGCGGCTTCGCCCGCGTGAGTTTCGCTTAGATGAAAAGAGTTTTTGTGTTCCAAACTGTTTCATATGTTTCGTATCTACAATTTTTATACGTCTACAGAAAATGCTTATCAGATTAATCAAGATTTGCTAAGGCGCCATTTCCATATACGTTATAGTGTAGCTGGTCTCTTGGAGTTATTCATCAGATGTTTCAGATCTTCAATTTTTATACGTCAGCAGAAAATGCTCATCAGGTTGAGCGATTTTTGCTAAGGCGCCATATCCATATAATGTTATAGTGTAGCTGGTCTCTTGCAGTTCTTCATCAGATGTTCCAGATCTTCAATTTTTATACGTCAGCAGAAAATGCTCATCAGGACGACTTTTGTTAAGGCACAATTTCCATATTTCTTATAGTTTAGCTGTTCTGTTATGGTTCTTCATCAGGTGTTCCAGTTTTCAAAATCAATTATAGCCTATATGTTGTCCAGACTTAATAGCTATACAACAAAAAAAGTTTCATTTAAATCCGTCCAGTAGTTTTTGCGTGAAACACGTACATACATACAGACAGACAGACAAAATAAAAAAAAATTTTTTTTTGCTTTCTATTGTTCTTTTTAAGTGTCCCTCTATCCATTTTAGTTAAAAACACTAAATGTACAGACAAAATATTTTTACTGTTTTGTTATATGTATATGTTACTGTAAAAGCTCGAACTACGGTAAATCCTAAGATTTTTGAGTAAAACCTAAGATTTACCAACTCTTAATGGTAAAAGCCCGAATAATTTTGCGATTCGTACTTTTACCACCATTCGCTTGGTAAGTCTCAGGATTTACATTAAAGGCATGGTAAATGACTGATAGATTAGGTTTAAGTTATTTTTTATGACCGCCCGGAAAGACTTTGATGGCGGAAAAGAAGGTAGGTTCAGGTTATTTTTTTTTATGACCACCCGGAAAGACTTGAGGGAAGAATTACTCTTTGTTTTATTCCCAAACCCAACATTTACCACCCGTCAGTGGTAAAACCTAGCATGTACTAAATTCTAATTGTAAAAGCCCAAAAAAATCATCCCATTTTCATAAATCCTTACATTTACCAACTCATGTCGGTAAATCCTAAGACTTACTCTTAAATCTTAGAATTTACCGTAGTTCGAGCTTTTACAGTAACATATAGATCACAGAAATATATATTTTTTTAAATTGTAATAGAGCAACACGGACTTTAATCCGTCCGCATCCGCGGTTCGAGCGAGTTCGAGTAGGTACACATATTGCTTTGAGGCAAAAAAAAAATGTTTCTGTGTTTGGGCTGTGTTTGAGGCGCGCGGAAGTCCTTGTTGCTCGAAGATTATTGTATTCTATTTTGACCTTAGGCTGAGTCATAACGGTATTCTTTGGCCGAGCCATGCCATAAGGCATTCAATGATATAGCTGCCGCTATTTGTACGGCGGCGGGGCGGCTACTAATTTAACCAGTTGGCTGCGACGTATATGAATTCAAAAACATTGGCATCCGGTGAAAGTTCTTACTTTATGTTTTGAATTCACCCATACCACAAAGTAGTTAAATATAGTTTTAAGTAATCTGTGCCCATACCACCTTATTTAATGAAAATTGTTCCTGCGATTATTTTTCGTACTAAAATCGATTTGTAAGTTAATCGTCTATCCGGATACATGACTTATATTTATTTTGCACTTTAAAGATAAATATTTTACAAACGAATAGGTACCTAAATCGAAAAATGTTTATAAATTGATACCCCAGGAAGAAAGTAACTTCAGCTGTAAGTATATAGGAGTAAAGAACCTCTGCAAAATTTCATGTTTCCACCGAGATTGCATCATCGCTTATCGAGTATATAACTAGAGGCTAGTAGATAACAAGGATATCCCTAATGTAGGTTGCTACTGCTTGCTATCTACCGGACTATCGAACATTTGTTGCAGGTTGAACGCGGCCATCGCATCGCTAATCGATCGCTCTTCGGCTGTACATTTCGATCGCGCGGCCGCGGCCTGACCTCGTCGAACAAATTACTTCTGAACAGTGCCTTGCATACTCGTAATATGTTTGTGGTTGCTTAGATGCTTGCTTAATTAATCGGCCTCTGTGGTGCAGTGGTACAGCCCATGTCTCTGCCGAGTCCCGAATTCGATCCCTGATCAGAATAACATGGAGAGATGGTGACCTAGAGGTGGACAGCTGCTGAAGCCTTGGGCGGCAGTATAATTATTTTTGTTCTGTGAGCCGCTAGTTTACATGATCACCTGTCGTTGCGTAGGTGACAGCGGGTCACCACGAGCTGCCGCGGGCTGGGGGGGGCTCCGTTGACCTACATCGCGGTGTTCGCGTGCTGCGGCCGTTCACCTCCGCCGGCCCTTCAACCCGCCACCGACCGACCCGAGCTTTGGTGAAATATCCACATTCGCTTTGATTTGTTAAAGATGACCCTTACGAGGGGGATGTGCTGCGATTTATATCCGTACGACGACGCTCACTTCGCAAGAAATTTTTGTAGATGTCTGTGAACCATTGTCTAATAATTATTAGTTCAAAAATTCAAAATTCAAAATTCTTTATTTTTCTCCACAATTTAAGTTTAACAAACAAGGTAGTTAATAAATTGTCTTATTTAAGATTGTGAGAGACTGGTGTCTGAACTAAGCAGAGCTTGTATCTCAGTACACCAGCCTCTCCCCACGAGATGAAACAGCGTAAACATAATTATAATAAATGTCTGCAAATGCATGTAATAAGTATGAAAAAGCTTTCCATTAACAGAAAACAGGGTGTGTATAAATAACAAAAAAAATAAAAATTACGACAGAATGGGAATAACTTTTCCATTAGGAGAAATATTGAGTATAACGAGTAATCTACCTATGATGTACATAAAACAATAAGTGAAACAATGTGTTACCAAGTGATACATTAAACAAAATAAATAAATAATTATTAGATTAGACTATTGGTTGCAGTAAAGTTTCTGTATTATGGTAATCAAGACCTAGTAGGAAATTTTGAACAATATTTTTACATGAAAATTTTGTAAGTAGATGTAGTTCCAAAGTACGATTTATTTGATTATATAAGTAAGGGCCTAGAAAGCAGTAAAAGCGATTAGAAAATTTCGTTTTGAGGGTAGTAGAAAAGATTAAGGGGGGGCGGCGGGCAGAACGGGGTGGTATAGAAGAAGGTTTTTTATTTTGATGTTGTTTGAGGATGATATTTAGTATAAAGAGCTGACGAACAGTAAGGACTTGAGATAGTTGATAGAGATCTACTGTAGGGAAGAGAATAGGCTTAGACAAACAAACTTTCAGAAGTGCCCTTTGAGCACGTTCGAGACTGATCAGGCTGGTCTTGCAAGTACCACCCCACGACACAATACCATATGTAATAATAGACTGGCAAAGCGCTGTGTACACCATTTTGACGACATGCGGTTCCGCTACGTGTCGAAGTTTCTTAAAAACGAACATGAGTTTGCGAACTCTGCCAGTCATGATCTTGATGTGGGCCTGAAAAGTCAGCCTACTATCTAGAGTTATACCTAGGTATTTAACAGTGCTCGAGCATGTTAAGGAAGAACAGGAGCAGGGATTAGAAGGTATACAGGGATGGGTGTGGGCAATGATCTTAAAAGGAATTGAGTGTGCTGGAGGGGTGTATATGGAAAAGGTAAGGTAACAAGTTTTTTGGACATTTAAGGTCAGTAAATTGTTCCGTAGCCAGTCGGAGACGCTATCGAAACCAGATTGTGCAAAAGTGAAAACTTGATTCCAAGAATCGGCAGAGAAAAGCAAAGCAGTATCATCTGCATATGAAATAATTTTGCAGTTAGGGATTTTGTGGGAGCACAGGTCATTTATATATACAAGGAAGAGGGTAGGACCAAGAATACTTCCTTGTGGGACTCCGAATCTGATTGGCAAGTATGAGCTAGAATGCCCTTCGATGACCACACACTGGCTACGGTCACTAAGGTAGCTTTTAAATAAATCAAGTTGAGTTTAATTTAAGTTGCTTTTAAATAAATCAATCAACCTATCAATAAGTATTTGAGTCGAGACCGTGTCAAAGGCCTTCGCAAAGTCCAAGAAAATCCCCAAACATTTTTTACCATTGTCCAAGCTCCTAACGATGTGGTCAGTGAGTTCCTGAACAGCATCAGATGCTGATCTCTGAGGTCTGAAGCCGAATTGGTTAAGTGATAATAACTTCTTGTCCTCTAGAAATTGCATGAGACGCCTATTTATTAGACGCTCCAGGATCTTAGACAAGGCAGGAAGTATCGAAATTGGACGATAGTCATTGACACGGCCGCGGTCTCCACTTTTAAAGATTGGAAGGACTATAGCTTTTTTAAAGGCGGAGGGAAATACACCTTTGGATAAACAAAGGTTGCATATGTGGGTTATGGGCAGAGATAGTGTCCTAAAGTTACGCCTTAACAGAGCAGAAGAAATGTTATCCCAACCAGCAGCACAACTATCTTTCAGTGAAAGAATAGTGAAAGATTGTGCTGCTGGTTGGGATAACATTACTTCTGCTCTGTTAAGGCGTAACTTTAGGACACTATCTCTGCCCATATGTATAAATTAGTATAGTTATGTATAAATTATAATTTATACTTATCTGGAAACTTTTTCCCACTGATCATATTTAAGCGAAACATTGCGGTCATTTGCATAGGTATATGGTCAAAACGAATTATTGACTACTCGTATTTTGAATACCTATTACGGTCAGACGCGTATCTGGTCATTTATGAATTTTTCGTGCCTAGTGAAAAGTAAATTAGGTATTGTGTATCGAAATGTTCATAAGGATATATTTACGGATGTAGTTTAAATTGGAATTGCCCATGATACTTATTCCCACGAATCACGTAATTTCTCACACTATTGATTTCTGTATAGTATACATAGTCTATTCGTTAGTATTTAAAAAATCCCACAAGACCAGCATAGCAAGTTAAACCAAAACAGAACGTCACTTTCGCAAAATGTCATCGTTAAAAATTTGGTCACTTTAGCACAATGTCACTTTCGCACAATGTTACTTTCTCAAAAATATCATTTTAGCATAATATCACTTTCGCAAAAATGTCACTTTCACAGAATGTCATTCAAGCGTTGATTTCGCAGAAAGTTATGCTTGATATCCGTTATGCGTATTGCCAAACTGTATACCAGTACAGACACCCATACTCTGTGCTCGATCACTTTGTGCTCATTAAAATAACAAATATTCATGAGCAAACTGCGTACGTACACAGAGCAGTCTGTAAAAGTATACAGTTTGCTCGCATGCGTATATGCCATTCTGTGTACCAGTACAGACACCCATAGTCTGTACTCTACTACATTGTGCTCATTATAATAAGAAATATTCTAAAGCAAACTACGTACGAATACAGAACAGTCTGTATAAAAGTATAAAGTTTTCGCATATTTATAACACAAAATGCGAACGTGTTATTCTAAGTAGCTACATTAACATAATCATAATCTAAATTGGCTAAATTATCGTATATGAAAGGTTTTTTCCAACAGTAACGATCCCACTAATATTATAAACTAGCAAGCCTGCCCCGGCTCCGCCCGTAGTACATACATAACCTATGTCACTCAGGGATAGTGTAGCTACCCAACAGTGAAATAATTACAAAATCGGTCTAGTAATTTCGGGCCCTATTCATAACAAACAAACAAACCTTTTCTCTTTATAATATTACTAGTTGTACCCGCGACTTCATCCGCGTGAATTTAACAAAAAAGGTTCCTTTATTATATTACTAGCTTTTGCCCGCGGCTTCGCCCGCGTGAATTTCCCACGGGAACAGTGTTTTTTCCCGGGATAAAAAGTAGCCTATGTGCTATTCCAGGTCATTATCTACCTCTGTACCAAATTTCATCGAAATCCGTCCAGTAGATTTTGCGTGATTGAGTAACAAACATCCTCACAAACTCACAAATTCACAAACTCACAAACTCACAAACTCACATCCAAACATTCGCATTTATAATATTAGTATGGATAACTTGTATTCATGCATAATTTAATCTATGTGCGTAAAGTATTTTCTTGAAATTACAAATTACAATAACAAATACTTTGTTTTAATTTGTCGGACGCGTGCGAACTCGTTCAATTAGGCCAAGGCCACTGCCAGAGTGCGAAGAATGCAAAGAATGTACCAAACTATCCTTGGTGCGAAAGAGACAGAATGAGTCTGCTCTGCACTCGCATGTATTTTGCTCATAACAAAGCATGCCATTCTACATACCACTGCAGCCAAAATTGTCTGTGCTCGTATATATTTCGCTCTTATAAATTAGAGCAAATTGTATTATATTACAGAGTTGCTCTGTACTGGTAAAACAGTATGCTCTATAAGTACGAGAGCATATTGCGTGCGATCACAGAGCACTCCCTGTCTGCGATGGTACACATTATGGCAATACGCATCCGTTATACTAACACTACGAAATCGGGTAAGTAATTCATAAAAGAGTATTTAAAATTCATCAACATCTTTAATAATAGTTAAACTAATATAATATTTTTTATTTTTAGTACTTCAAAGCTTGAAGGACATTCTGAGAAAGTGTCATTATACTAAAATGACATTGTGCGAAAGTGACATTGTGCTATTTTTCAAGATGATATTTAGTGAAAGTGACGTTCTGCGTCAAAATCCAAAAAATAACCTAGTAATCTCTTTTCTTAGTCGCACGGAAGAAGGGATAATGTCATAGGACAATATATCTCTGTCGTTTATACGCAAATATCGCAATCTCGCTCCCACAATTTTATTTGCCGTTGTAGATATCCGCCTACGCCTACGTCTACGCCGAAGCATGGACGGATATCTACGCCGTAGCTTGTATAACAGCTCTACGCCGTAGCATGGGCATCTACGCCGTTGCATGAGTATCTACGCCGTAGCTTGAACTACAACTCTACGCCGTAGCAAAGGCATCTACGCCGTAGCTGGAACTACAGCTCTACGCCGTAGTATGAGCATCTACGCCGTAGCTTGAATTACAGCTCTACGCCGTAGCTTGTACTACGAGTCTACGCCATAGCTTGAACTACAAGTCTACACCGGAGCATTTGCATATGCACCGTAGCGTCCGTAGCTTGAACTACAGTTCTATGCCGTAGCATGAGTATCTACGCCGTAGCTTGTACTACAGCTCTACGCCCTGTGTCTACGCCGTAACTTGTACTACAGCTCTATGTCGTAGCATGACTATCTACGCCGTAGCTTGAACTACAGTTCTACGCCGTAGTATGAGCATCTACGCCGTAGCTTGAACTACAACTCTACGCCGTAGCATGAACATCTACGCCGTAGCTTGAACTACAGCTCTACGCCGTAGTATGAGCATCTACGTCGTAGCTTGAACTACAGCTCTACGCCGTAGCATGAGTATCTACGCCGTAGCTTGTATTACAGCTTTACGCCGTAGCATGAGCATCTACGCCGTAGCTTGAACTACAAGTCTACACCGTAGCAAGGGTATCTACGCCGTAGCTTATATTACACGTCTACGCCGCCGTACCGTGAGCATTTACGCTACGCCGCCGTAACTGATTTGATTTTTGTATGCCAAATGGCGCAGCATGCAGAACTGTATTTTATAATTTTAAGACCCTTATGTACTCATGTTTGACAAAAAATAAATGAATTATGAATTATTATGAACTTGTACTACAGCGTCCTCGAGTCCTCGGCTCTGCGCCGCCGCCGTAACATTGGGCATCTACCCTGTAGCTTATACTACAGCTCTTACGGCATTGCTACATCGTAGCCCCCCGCCTCTTTTTATACTTAGTTAACTTCTCAAATTCAACGTTATCATTGGTTCACGCTTCATAAAGCCTTAATAATGGGCTTATGAGAGCAAGGAAAAATTTACGTCGATGGCGTAAATCCATATCTATTATCTTGTAACGGAATAATGTGGAATCCTAATACGAGTATACTTACCTTTTACCTAAATGTGATTTTTTCGACCTCACGTATGATACTCTCATAACAGTAATTTATCTGCCGTAAACCCTCCGTAGGGTTGCCATATTTGTTAAGTAGGACATACAATATTATAAAACAACCTCAAACAATGTCCTTCACGTTTAAAGAAAGGGTTTTTTGATTTCTTTATACGTACTGATGCGCCCGGGACTCCGCTCGCGTGAGAATTCGGTATAATCGCTATTCTATATCTTAAGTTGGACACACGTATGAAACATTTTATCAACATCGCGTTGAGTTGTTTTTATTTCAAAACTTCACTCGAAGTAACTACGGAACGACTGTCGAAACGTTTACCGCAGCAGCCAACCGCACCCGGCAACAACAGCGATGTGTCGCAACGTTAACGACAGTTGGCAAGTGACGAAATATTACGGTCGAAACTCTGGCAGGCGTGATGATGAAATTACATATACAGAAATACTTAACCAGTCTTCAAATTTAGTAGTATAACATAAAGGGGTAGACTGTTGATTAAATGTGCTGAAGAACAAATAGAATTTGTAAAATTCATTTTGCATTTAAAACAAAAATTTGAGTTACTTGTTAATTAAATAGTGGGTATAGTTAAACGCATGTTATGGGACTACACTTCTCGGTTTCGTTTGTGAAGTGTGTGTGGCATTACTTTAGTCATTATGGTTTGAAATCAACATTATTTTATTTTAATCGGAAAACTTACAGTACAATATGACTTAATCTATACATATAATAAAACAGTAAAAATGTTTTGTCTGTACATTTAGTATTTTTTGACTGAAAAGGAAAGAGGGACACTTAAAAAAAATAATAGAAAGCAAAAATATTTTTTTGGGATTTCTTATCTGTCTGTCTGTCTGTCTGTATGTATGTACGCGATTCACGCAAAAACTACTGGACATTTTTGAATGAGACTTTTTTTTGTTGTACTCGTATAGCTATTAAGCCTAGGCAACATATAGGCTATAATTCATTTTGAAAACTGGAACACCTGATGAAGAACCACAACAGAACAGCTAAACTAAAAGAAATATGGAAATGGTACCTTTGCAAAAGTTTATTAATCTGACAAGCATTTTCTGTTGACGTATAAATATCGATGATCAGGATCATCTGATGAAGAATTCCAAGAGACCAGCTACACTATTACTTATATGGAAATGGCGCCTTAGCAAAAGTCGTTCAACCTGATGAGCATTTTCTGTTGATGTATAAAAATCGAAGATTATGGAACATCTGATGAAGAACTCCAAGAGACCAGCTACTCTATAAAATAAATGGAAATAGGGCCTTAGCCAAAGTCGTTTAACCTAATGAGCATTTTCTACTGACGTATAAATAGACAGGACACGGGATAAGACAAATAGGGACTCGGGGTGGGAGTTGTGGTACACGGGAAATTGTAGATAACGAGCAGACGCAGATCGTTTATTGAATGAAATATCACTTTTGATTAATTTAAACACCGCGACTGTACTACGAGTACCTAATATATTCCTGCGGGACACGGGATAACCAATTGGCTGAAATTTAATTACTGGAGTTTAGGTTACTACAGTTTGAAACACAAAAAGATTTTTCATCTAAGCGAACTCACGCGGGCGAAGCCACGGGCAACAGCTAGTTACTAATAAATATTAACATCTTAGAACCCAGTTATTAAGTTTTCGCCAAAGCGTTGTACTATATAAAATACAATGTCGCTTCCCACGTCTTTAAGTTTAGAGCTTTTAAACTATCACATCTGATTTTTTTTGCGGGTTTCACTATCATATAGATAATTTTGTAAGGACGGTATTTAAGCATAATCCGTATAAAAAGTATATATGGGTATATATACTTTTTATACGGATTATGCCTAATAATTGTTGTTTGCCTAATTAATTAATTGTTTGAATAGTAAAGTTACTATTCAAACAATTTTAAATTACAAACACAGATTATATTATCCTAGTAATTAATAAGCGAAAGACGGTTTTTGTATTTCCATGTTTAAAAAAAATGCAGGTCACATGTTTTCAGAAGTATCCCAACCCGACAGCGGGGCTTATTATCACTCACGTGGCTCACGAAGGCTTACTCAGCCCGTGACAGGCTTCCGCAGAATGCCAAGCAGCACAACCCCGGTTTTTCGTTTCGGCCGTAGCACAGGGGCTTGTTGAGTTATGTGGTCCCCTTTTTTGAAAACTTTTAATGAACGACATCTAATACACCCCGCCGGACGGACTTTTACCGAGTAATATGGAAAGGAAATAGAGAGTTTTTGGGCGAGTGTTTTGCAATATCACAGCATATCTTTTTTTTTGGATTTCTGAGCATCTCAGAGCAAGGTCGTATAAAGACCTGGTCGCGGGTTCAAGTCCTGCTCGCATGGAATTTTTTCACCATATCTAATTTCTATAAGAAAGTACTTTATCACAGCAAACTGTAAAACAATACAACAATTAAACCTGACATCTAGATAATATTATAAATTGAGACATAAAAGTTTATACTCGTCCACTTAGTTATATATAATAAGACCATGTTTGTATTATTGACGTCCTTGAAGAAAAGGCAGCGGTGAAGTTTGTTGCGCCGCTTCTTCTTCACCTGCGCTTCTTCTTCTTGTCAAGTCGGAATGGCATTAAATTTGTATGGACCAGTTGGCGTTGGCGCTCTGGAAGCGGTGTCAAACTTAGCTATAAGTTAATTATTGACGTCAACAAGCGATGTTGTGTATCCAAAGTAAGAGTAAAGAATTTCATTTCAATAGTTCGTACGATATTTTGTGACTTTTAGACCACACGTATTTTTGATCGTTGCGCTAACAGGGGCCACATTTGGTCCTAGTTCCCGTTTCGGCTAGAACCAACACCGAAGCAGCCTTGTCTAATTTGCATGCGGCGGTGGCTGATTGCCCAACATTTGTCATCGCAGCTAACGACCCTCCCACAGGACCTCGGGACCCGGGTTCAGCATCCACTTCAACATTACCTTTATTACCACAATAAGTTTAACAGGCTCAATAAATTATATCTCTGGTTCGGATAGCGGCAATAATGAAGAATGCAAATAAACAAGTGTACGAGCTAGCATCGTACAGTGTCAGCATTTATCAGTTAATCAAGGTTATCATTTATCATCATCTTAGTTTCGGTGTAGTTTCGGCAACCCGAACAACAAGTACTCAGTATAAAGAGAAAAAGACTTTTCTTTTGATAAGAAACAACTAAAATTGAATAAACTAAGTACTTCGTCTATATAGGTCTTCGTGTGTAGTATAGCTGCCGATACGTAGAGAGTGGTGTATAGTAGGTACCTTTTATCCCATTAATCGGCAAGGGCCCAAGGGAAAGCAATTGTCACGTTAGCGAAACGCGGATCAAAGCAATCATATCGTACGTACTTCCATTCTATTATTTTATTCGTTTTTGTTATCTTTTAAAGATATTTCTTTGTATACACTTACAATCTCATTGTTCCGAGTCTAGTATTTGTAAGAAACAAAGTTTAATTTAGCTAAGTGGGTACTAAATACACAGTGAAAAGCAATTTCTTAGATGTATCATATAAAATTCTTCATTTTATCTGAAACAAAATCTAATTACGCGATGGATTGTTGTCAACTGCTAGAAAAACTCATATAAAGTTGTAATAGCGCAACTTGTTTGGCCAACAGCTGGCGAAGACGTTAGCTCGAGCATTTGATAGCACTTTAAAATCCAATATAAGGAATGGCGGTGGCAGTACTTCACATTATATTTGATGCTACTATTAAATTACCAATTCAATTTTATTTATCGAAAACGGTTATAAAACGGTTTATATTTCTATAAGCCTGAGCTTTTATTTTAAATCTTGAACCTGCAAAGATATATATTCTCAAGCTCGATTGCCAAGTGCTTAAAGCACCCTCATATCTTAGCAGAAAGTTGTAACAAAATAATACAATGTTTTAATAAGCTAGAATTCTAGAACAAAACAATCGGGGTTAATTAACAGAAACATTTACCGAAACAACATGAATGAAGGGATTAGTTCGGTCACAGAGTATTACAGATTGCAGACACGCGCTCAGACGACGTTAATTTGTTAATACGAACGAGCGCGTCGATATCCCGCTGTTAAGCATCTGTGCCGGCCGTGCTACTCTGTGGCGGGGCGGGCGGCACAGCGGGGAGGGGGCAGGGCGGCAGCGCCCCGCGGCTCTAGGGCTGCTGCTTTTTAGAAACTTCACTACTTGCACTTTACACCTTATCACGCCTTTTCGACGCGACGGGATGCGAACACTTTGAATATCCATTTTCTGATCCTTAAAGAAATCAACGGTGTACGGCGGCACTTGATTATGTAGGTATATGCAAAGTCAAGGGGATAAGTTAGGGTTTACTCGATATTTTAGTATTTTCTTTTGTGAAATGTTATGTTGGATATTTTTACTAAGTAAAATGTATGTTTCATGCTGCTTCATGTAATTTGCTGTACGAAGATTGTGATGATAGATGTAAATCAAACCAAACAGAGTCGAGAGACTTAAAAAAGTAGTGTGTCATATTCTTACAAGTTACCAAAGGTGAAATAAAAATTTGAAAATTATTTAAAATAAAGTATTTTAAAAGAACCTCTAACACCCACTTTGAAAAGTTTTAAAATATCATAAAATAAAATCTATATATTATTCTTTCGATATAGCGAAAAGCTAGTGGTTTTGTATTTTAAAACCGTCAAACCTAATTTTGTTGAAAAAAAGCGTTTGTAACTTGCCAATTTTAGTCTGGCTAAATACGTGGCGGGTGAAAGCCCTAGTTGGCGGCGCGGTGGCGGCAGAGTGTAGCGGCACGGCAGTGCGCGGCGCGCGCGGCAGCCGACGACTCGCCCGCATGCCCCGCGGCCGCATCCCGAGCGCCACGTGCCCGCGCCGCGCCCGCCGCCGCGCCGCCTTACCGTGCACGCGCCCCTACAACACCATACAAACATTATCCTCATCAATACTCACCATTATCAACAACCACGTCGAGCGCTTCCCGCGAACCAGTGATCGATGACACCGCCGAATTGGTGACCCGGCTCGACCTAGCATAGTTATAATATCACTAATATAGGTAGGTATACGAAGGTTTTCCAAGAATACGTGGCTCCCTGGTGTATTCGTTCACTCTAGTTGAAAGCTCGCGGTCGGCGTATCCTACTACCATTAAGTAGTACTTAAGCGTGCGTTGAATATCAACGAGGTATGTTTTATATCTTATTTTACGACACGGGTACAACATACACAGTAAAGGACGCAAATAGAATAGAATTTTTGTATACAAAAAGATGCTTAATACACTCTAAATCAGGTCGTGAATTTTTAATATAAACCGTAAATCAAGTATCACGGATATTTGTAAAGGTATTGTTTTAAACGAGTTCCGGCCGAGATGCGATCGCCTGCTTCCGGTCAGAGGCGTAAGCTCCAAAGAAGCTTATGTAGGATGTCGTGTGGTCGGTATTTTGCTAAATAAAGTGACGTTGTTTACAGAACGCGCCGGCGGCGGAGACTTCCGGCTGCGATGAGTAATGGCTCGTGTTATGAAAACCATAAATATCAGAAAACATAAAACTAGACTTCTTTTGATGTTATACATATGTAGTTGTATTTTTATAAGAAAGCTTAGGATCGTCCCAGCGATGCACGCGCAGCGCAGGGCGCAGAGGGAATCTATTCTGTCATTAATTTGCATGACACATCTCCAGATAGAAGGTAAAAAGTAGTATATAGTTACTAATTTTTTTTTACTTAGGTACATATTTTAAAATTTGAGCTTTGATTATGACTCTGTGAGCCAGTTAGGGAATATGAAGCATACTTATTTCATATTATAAATGGCAAGTATTTAACGCGGCCACAAATTAATCTGAATATGGGATTTAAAAAAAAATTAAGCTTGTAGCAAAAATAATTAATAGGTTGGCAGCTACAGTGAGGGATAAATTTAAGTAGAAAGTAGCAGCTAAATAATAATTTGTATGCTTTGTTTTAATTTAAACTGGCATTGGTTTTTTGTTTTGGTAACTAAATTTATTGTTAAGCGAACATTTGACGGCGGGTAAAAATAAATTTGAAAATTAATTTATATTATAATTTATTTAAATATTATATATATTTAATATATTATAATTTATATTTATCTTAAATTATACAATAAGGTTAGGTAAGGAGAAAAAAATATGAATATAGTCATAAAAAACATACTATGTGCGACAGTTTTAGACCTCAAAATAAAGCAAATAGTTACATGCAAAAAAAATATTGTTAGTCTATAATTTTATCAACCGACTTCCCAAAAAAGGAGGCGGTTATATGTTTCGATGTATGTATTTTTTTTATGTATGTTCGCCGATTTCTTCGCCATTTGTGGACTGATTTCCAAAATTGTTTTTTTATTCAAAAGGGTGTATTCCCAAGTTGGTCCCATTTTAACCACGTCACAATCTGTTCGGTAATTTAAAAGATACCTAACAAAATATAAAAATATCAACATTGCATTATAGAGCAAAAGCCCGCGACTGCGTGCCCTTCCTTATTTTATTAAAGCTCAAGATTTTCTGTGTATGTCCCCAACATAGAAATAGTGATTAGCGACTATAAAAGTTGGATCATGATTACTTAGGCAGATAATTTGTAGCAATAACATATAAAGTGCTAGCTCAATTTCCTCAAAGTAAAGTTTTTTAAAGATTTTATTCCGAATAATATTAGAAATCACGCCATCCATTACCAGGCAATTGGTGCAGATATAAACACCTGATAGAAATTGTAACTTTACTAAATTATAGTTCCATTTGTTTTATTATAAAAGTTGAATTTAATGTTACTTTGGGAGGCCCCAAGGGTGCTTTTTATACCTATAAAAATCATCCTTGCTATCCATATTACCTGCATAAGCAACTAAGATCTAAACTTCATACCAAGTTGCTAATATTTTTACCCGTATATACCTCGCAAAGAAACATTCAGCATTTTTAAAATAAGGAAGGTTTGGTCGTCGCGGGCTCTCGGTCTATTTATGTGCCAGAAATAATAGACAATTTGACATGTTCCGACATTTCAAATCAAACTGACATAAAAAGTTTCGAATTCTCGAATTCTTAGTGAAAGAAAAGTTTAAGTTTTTATTATAGAAAATTGGTGTAGAAGCACTAAAAATAATAAAATAAAACTTTTTTCCAAAAAAAAAGAACCGACTTCCATCATAAAACTTTAAATCATGAAATAACAATAAAGAAAAATGTATTAGCATGCTACCTACTGAATGAGGTGAAGTCGGTGCCAAATTGAAAATTAATAAATCAAAATTTACATTAGAACCATGTATAGTATATATAAAATGCCTAGATAAACAATTAACATAACACTACATCCTTACTCCTGCACTTGGCACCAACTTCACCTCATTCAGTAATTAGCATGCTATTATAATACATTTTTCTTTATTGTTATTATGATGGAAGTCGGTTCATTTTTTTGGAAAAAAGTTTTATTTCTTGACTTATATTCTTTTACAATGGCGAACTTTTACTATGCCTTGGAAGAATAATGGGGAATTTTCCGAGACCAAAATTAAAAAAAAAAATAGTTCCAGATGACTTTCCAGATGGCGCTTAGTAAAAGGCGAGTCCAAAAAAAAAACAAATGTGTACGCGATGGGCATTTTTTTGAAACAAAATCTAATAAAAAAACATCTGAAAAGTACCTATGAATATTGTAATTTGTGCAACTGTCAAACTGTTAGGTGATTTTTTTCTGCCTCTAGTTGACAAGAAAAAGCGCACAATACCTATATGAAAATGCCCATTAAATGTCTTTATTTATTAAATCTTCTATGCAACGAGCCGCGGCTTGCACTCTGCTTCTATGCAACGAGCGCACTATTCGCCGTTTTCATTACATTATGATTCTAAAAATAAAATACTAAAATCTCAATACTTAATTATAGTACCCGTTTTAATTTTTACACCTACTTGCGAATCGCAGCCCGAAAATGTATTTTTATATGAAAGCCTATAGGTGCCATGCCATTAATAAAATGATTATTATACCACTGATAATATTAGTCGCCATGTCATCATTTATAGCTTGTCTATGATTTAAATGGTACTGTTTAATATGTTTTCAAACATAAAGTAGCATAGCAGCCAGTTAGTACATAATATCTCGATGGCAACCACTATTTAGTTTTTATAAATCATTCACTTTGAAGCTCATCTAATATAATTATTGCTACAATATTTAATCGCAGCCAAGTTTTTTTAAAATAACAAAACAGTTAGTCGCCCTTTAAGTTGTTAGTCGCCCGAAAATAATTAGCCATTATAAATTAGGGATTTCAATAAAAAATTGCAAATATCACAAGTTCACAACCGAAGCAGTACTGTAATTAAGTAGAGAGTAGAACTAAACACTATAAAATATTGGCCCGTGCAAGTCAGCAAGTTTGCGAATAGGCAGAAACGAAAAACCTCGGGGAAATTCGATTTCCAAGCCGCCGTCGTGTTCAAATATCAATAACGCTGTTAACGTACTTCTCGTACTAGGCAGTAGCGTTAAGCTGAAAGAGGGTCAAAGTTAAAGTAAAACCAATACACTTACGAACTTTTATTTGGACAAAATTAATCCAACTCAATCAGGAAAAATACGAGTTTTCCATTCGGCGCCGGAGCGGATTTCAAAGTTATTCATATTTAATTTATTGGCGAATTAGTTATCCCGGGGTTCCTCGAGGGAATTTGGGACTACATCACATAAGCTGAGATTACAAGTGGTTTTCGGGGAAAACCGAGTATCCAATATTGGAATTTATTAAGTTTTGTAAGCTATTTTATGAATATTTAAGAACTTTTTTACATTTTATTGTAATTTATATATACTCGTATCCATATCTACCTACTAATATTATAAATTCGAAAGTCTGTCTGTCGGTCTGTCTATTATGCTTTTACGGCTGGACCGATTTTGACAGCTAGTTTCATAAATTGATCAATTGCTTACGCAATTGACAGCGGACACCGGATAGTATAAGATCATTTATTGGATTTTTGTAATAGTATTGCTACAGGCTACAGGTCCAAAAATTACATGCTTAAAAGAATCGCAGTTCTATAAAGCACGATCTACTAGTTTTGATTGTTTGCCACTGGGAAAATATATTTCTCCTTGACGCAAGTGGTATTGCATGAGAATTATGGTAAAGCAAGGCATTGACTGAAAGTGCCATGGCTAAAAAGGGAGTCAGTAAGTCACTTCTTGACCTTATAAATTACCACAGAGACCCTAGTACATAAAGCAAAACGACGACGGACGTCTATCACAGAGCTAAATTACTACTTGTATATCTGACGACCGGCAAGTTGAGGGTTGGGATTGGGACGAGACCCGCAATCTAGCGGCGGTCGGCACGTACGGAGGGGTTAACTCATTAGCAGCAGAAAGTTTGGTATTGCATGGAGTCGTATTATGTTGAGGTTCGTGCTTATATGATAAAACAGGCATAAGTGCTTGTTGCAAAAATTTTTCAAAGGTTACTCGTATATAAAACTTCAAGCACATCATTCGAAATAACAATCGACAGCAAGTTACTATGTTAAATTGTGACAATTTTGCGTTTGTTTGTACGTAACGTGTACCTATTGCAAATAAATAACTTAAATCTTCGCACGCATTTTTTCACGGAAACACAGACAGTAATTATTTTTATCTACGGATCTGTAATCTATACGAAGCCTCCAAGCTCACCTTGTTGCCGTAGGATAATAAATTTGCTCGTGTACTTCCCTGACGGTAGACAAAGGAATTTATCAAAGGCAAATATTGAAACAAAAGCCCTTGGGCGTGATAAGCGTAAATGAGTTTCTTTTCTTGCTAGGCGCAAGTAAGTAGTCTGTGGCTCGAACAAATTATTGATTTACATCTACCTGTCTAACATATTGCTTTTAGTTGCTACCTAAATGTAGCGATGTAAAGCCGCGGCTTGGCAATTTTAGCCGCTTGATAATTTATTAAAAAAGAAATAGGCACATAATAGAGAACGATTCCTGTGGCAGTGGCATTACCAAACATCTACGCTAAGCATTATTAATAAGAGAGTCTCAAAGCTTTGATTATTTACTCGTAAATCTATAGTACATATAATAAAACAGTAAAAATATTTTGTCTGTACATTTAGTATTTTTGACTGAAATGGATAGAGGGATACTTAAAAAGAATAATATAAAGCAAAAAACATTTTTTGGAATTTCTTGTCTGTCTGTCTGTATATATGTACGGGTTTCACGCAAAAACTACTGGATGGATTTGAATAAAACTTTTTTTGTTGTATAGCTATTAGTCTAGGCAACATATAGGCTATAATTGATTTTGAAAACTGGAACACCTGATGAAGAACCTTAACAGAACAGCTAAACTATAAGAAATATGGAAATGCCCCCTTTGCAAAAGTTTATCAATCTGACGAGCATTTACTATTGACATATAAAAATCGAAGATCAGGATCATCTGATGAAGAATTCCAAGAGACCAGCTACCCTATTACATATATGGAAATGGCGCCTTAGCAAAAGTCGTTCAACCTGATGAGCATTTTCTGCTGACGTATAAAAATTGAAGATTATGGAACATCTGATGAAGAACTCCGAGAGACCAGCTACTCTATAAAATAAATGTAAATGGGGCCTTAGCAAAAGTCGTTTAACCTGATGAGCATTTTCCACTGACGTAGGTATAAATAGACAGGACACGGGATAGGACAAAGAGGGACTCGGAGTGGGAGTGGTGGTACACGGGAAATTGTAGTTATCTAGCAGACGAAGATCGTTTATTAAATGAAATATCACTTTTGATTCATTTTAACACCGCGACTGTGGTACGAGTACCTGGGTGATTATTTGAATACGTGCAAATCGCTGTTCCAGGCTAAAAGAACTATTTAAATTTCATTTATTTTTAACTTTTGGCTAACTTTGAGGTAGACCCTTATCTATTTTAACGGGGGCAGTTATTAAACTAATGTTAAATTAAATAGATTTTGTTATATTTTCAATTATCTTTCGAAATTCACATTACCATCCGTGTCCCTTTTCCCGGATTTTGACACAAAATATTTTATTTCTCTAGTTGTATCATAAAGAACGTACTTTACGCAATAAATTCTTTAAATAGAATGTTGTTGTTAAGTCCACGTTAAAATAAAAATACTCAAAGATTAGTTTACAATAGTTAAAAATGAGGTTTAAAAATGTCCCAGCGTTACACACTCACTCTCTCTCAGCCGAAAGACGTCCACTGCTGGACAAAGGCCTCCCCAAGGATTTCCATAACGACCGGTCCTGCGCTGCCCGCATCCATGCGCATCCCGCGACCTTCACCAGGTCGTCGGTCCACCGAGTGGGAGGCCTGCCAACACTACGTTTTCCGGTTCGTGGTCGCCACTCGAGAACTTTTCTGCCCCAACGGCTATCTGTTCTACGAGCTATGTGCCCCGCCCACTGCCACTTAAGTTTCGCGATTCTGCGGGCTATGTCGGTTACTTTAGTTCTCCTACGGATCTCCTCATTTCTGATTCGATCACGCAGAGAAACTCCGAGCATAGCGCGCTCCATCGCCCTTTGGGTGACCTTGAGCCTTCTTATGAGGCCCATAGTAAGCGACCACGTCTCTGTTCCGTATGTCATTACTGGCAACACACACTGATCAAAGACCTTAGTCTTGAGACACTGCGGTATTTTGGACGAGAAGATATCGCGAAGCTTCCCGAACGCTGCCCAGCCGAGTTGGATTCGACGGTTGACCTCTTTCTCAAAGTTGGACTTACCCAACTGAACTGTTTGTCCCAAGTATAGATAATTGTCAACAACTTCGAGTGTAGAGTCTCCAACCTTCAGAGGAGTGGGTGCGACACGGATATTAAACATAATTTTCGTCTTGTCCATGTTCATTTTTAGATCCACTTGTTGAGAGGCTCTACAGAGGCCATCGAGCATTGTGCCTAGGTCTTCCAAGGTCTCAGCCATGACTACGATATCGTCAGCGAATCGAAGGTGAGTGAGGTACTCGCCGTTGATATTCATGCCGAGTCCGCTCCAGTCCAGAAGCTTGAAAACATCTTCCAGGGCGGCGGTGAACAGTTTCGGAGATATCACGTCTCCCTGTCTCACCCCTCGCTGCAACTGGATAGGTTTGGGGCCTTGATCCTGGAGACGGACCGACATGGTGGCGTTTTCGTATAAACACTTCAGCGCTTCGATATATCGATAGTCAATTTGGCACCGTTGGAGAGACTGTAGCACAGCCCAGGTCTCGATCGAATCGAAGGCTTTCTCGTAGTCCACAAACGCCAAGCATAATGGCTGATTATACTCCTCAGTCTTCTGTATAATCTGCCGCAGCGTATGTATGTGGTCTACGGTACTAAAGCCTTTTCGGAAACCGGCTTGTTCGGGAGGCTGGAAGTCGTCAAACCTGCGAGCGAGACGATTCGTAATGACTCTCGAAAACAGTTTGTAGACATGGCTCAGAAGTGAGATAGGCCTATAATTCTTCAATAGGGTTTTGTCACCTTTTTTGAAGAAAAGTACCACCACACTTCTGTGCCATGCCGTAGGCGTTTGTCCCTCGAGTATGACGGAATCAAATAGCTTCTGAAGAGCTCTTAATACCGGCGTTCCACCTGCTTTCAGAAGCTCAGCCGTGATTCCATCATCACCCGGTGCCTTATTGTTTTTTAACTGTTTGAGAGCCATTCTAATCTCATAAAGGCTGACGTCCGGGATATATTCGGTGTAGTGTCGGGTCAATCTGGCTCTTGGATCTTTGGCCAGATTACTGACAGGTGTGCGTACGCTGGTGTATAATTGTCCGTAGAACTTCTCAACCTCTTCCAACAGCTCTGGCTTCGACGAAATGATTCTGCCATCCTCAGTCTTCAGCTTGGTCAGTTGGCTTTGACCAACAGACAGATCCCTTGCAAACACTTTTGAGCCCTTATTTCGCTTGATCGCCTCTTCAATACGGTCAGTATTGAATTGGCGTAAATCACGAGTTAAGGCCTTGGAGATCTGTCTGTTTACACACTCACTACCGTTCGAGAACGTGGTTACCTTAATTTCTTTGCTTCTAATTAACTTTGTCGGGCAGACTGCAGCATCGCTCGTCGATCGATCGGAGCAAACATGCCAAATAATGCTTCAGTGTCGAAAATTTTGTGGTCAAAGACTCCGAATTCGATTTTATTTTTTTCACGTTCTCTTTACAGTTTGTGTGTTTAGTGGTAAGTAGATGTATAACATTGCATTAATAAGGTTTTATTATAGACATTTAACGGTTTGTTTTAAGTATTTGTAGGTTTCAAAACAGTAAGTAGTACGAAACGTGATCAAAATGAACAAACATCTAAATTTCTAATTACCATTTTGCTATTTACCATATTATACCATTCACTGTTTACGAATATGGTGCGGTACGGTAATTAGCTAATATGAATGGTGATGAGAAATTATATTTTAATTTTATTTGCTGACTACTGTTATGTTATTTTTATACGTTGTGAGTTATTATGACGACTAATATGCCAGCGGAACTAAAATAACAACTACCCCAGGGTACCAGTACCGGAGAATCCCCCCCTGAGCCTATAAGCTCAAGCAGCATTATGTATGCTGGGGAGGGCACAGTGCCGCTCATTTCTCTAGCGATAAAGTACAGGCATCCCCTTCTACGCTTTCTATAAACTTCACTAATATTATTAGGGGACTCCATTCCAATCATAACGTCGTCCACCATCACCTCGAGACGGCAAGGTCTGACCTGCTCTTTTTCTCTGAGACGAAAATATCCTTCCTAGCTGACACTTTGAATCTGTTATACCCGGGTTATAATCTGGAACACAACTTTGTGCACTAAGCCGGAGTGTGCGTGTACGTTGGTGAGGGTATTTGCTGTCATTGCCTAGTGAATCTTGATGGTAGAGATCTGTCTATCATCTGGCTGCGAGTAGAATGCGTTGACCGCATTCTTTTTTATGCATGCCTGTATGCCACCTAAAGCCAATAAACCTGATTTTCAATTATTTTCTTTTGTTTTTTTCCTGAAATCTACTTACCATTTCATATTTTTCTCTTTACCATTTTTGAACATAATTACCATTTGTTTAAATTCATCA
Source organism: Ephestia elutella (assembly GCA_018467065.1). Lineage (NCBI taxonomy): Eukaryota > Metazoa > Arthropoda > Insecta > Lepidoptera > Pyralidae > Ephestia > Ephestia elutella. The sequence goes on along the minus strand of CM031576.1, from coordinate 21,397,565 downwards.
TTACCGTTTGCATAAAAAAACAATAGCTGAAAACTGAAAAACTAAAAGAGTTTTTAGTGGCCCTCCCGAAGAATATTGTATAGATAGAATCAATGAACGCCTTTAACATATAAAGAACGTTCTATGAGCAAAATTTTTACGATCTCTTTTATTAGGCCAAAATGCGCATCTTCAAATAATCACCCACCTAATATATTCCCGCAGGACACGGGATAACCAAATGGCTGAAATTTTGAGTACTGGAGTTTAGGTTACTACAGTTTGGAACACAAAAAGATTTTTCATCTAAGCAAAACTCACGCGGGCGAAGCCGCGGGCAACAGCTAGTATTAAATATTCAAAGTCTCAAAGTTGAATTAAAAAAGTCGAAACTTTATTATTTATTTATTTATATTAGTTTATTATTTTTTTATATTAGTTTATTGAACTCGGTTGTCTTTTCGCGAAAAGGAAATTATTAGACTGTTTGAGACACCAAAGAAAATCCATCATAATGTAAAAAGATTTATGGATATAAGATAGATTCGCAAGTCGAATGACATAATAATAAATCGTCAAGTCCGGCCCTGCCCTGCCGTCTGTCACACCCTCATCGCTCCCACACTTCTAGAGAAATACCTTTTTCTGAAAGAAACTGAATTTCTTAAAATTCTACTTGTTATAGTCCACCGGGTGATTACGTTTTGACCGTGATAATCTTTATAATATTAACTTCGAGATTAATAGCTAAAAACTTATTCTTTTAATGTCAAGATATAGATATAATAACTTCCCTTATGTCATTTATGCGCTATTTCACTTAACAACATCGAAATTAGTTTAGTTTTTTCTGGAGTTGTGATAATGTAAGACTTTTTGTATTACGGACTGGAGGTATTCAACATTATTATGCAACATTATTTCAATGTACCTAAGTACTTATATCCTAAAACTTTTAAATATTACTTAACGCATTTTGAAACGAACGGTAAATATTACCAAATTGGTTTTCGGTTTTCGCTATGAAGTCAGGTCATGTCAAAAAATACATGTTTACTTTGTAGACTTCCGAAGAAAAGTGTCAGGTCATAAAACTCGTCAGCTGGATTTTGTAGCGGATTGAGGACTAAGCAAACGGTACATTTGTCTTATTTGAGGATCTTTGATAACTTGGATATTTTAATATTGCCTATATGAAGTAACCAAAATACTCGCACTGATTCTGTAACATGAAGCTATATAAACGTGAAGGTTTGTGTATGTGTATAGGTAGCAGTGGCGTGGGGTGAAAATATACAAAGGTGAAGCCACAGTGCATGTCGAGTATGATAAAAGTGGCTTTAAAAAAAGCCGTTTAAAGCACATGTCTCTCACACGCGGATTATAAATATATAAAAAAACCGGCCAAGTGCGAGTCAAACGCGCGCACCGAGAGTTGCGTACACGCAAAGCATCTCACATTATAGCTCTAACTAAAAGACCAACTAGTTTCAAAAACAAACTTAACAATGCAGTTTGATCCCTAACAGATTCACACTGAATCCAGCGCAAAAATAAGTTTGTACCACTTTTTTAGGCTTCCAAAAACATATTTACAATTTTCAGATTTATTCCTGTATAAGTAAGTACTGTTAGACCTTACTTTTTGCCAAAGTTCATAATTTTAGGTCAACCTATGGGGTCATACCTAAAATTATGAAATTTACAAAACCTATGGGGTACTTACCCCATAGATTTTGATTGCTGCCTGAAATCGCAAAATATTATCGCGTTGACGTATAATTTTGATTATTTTTTTGGTGACCTTTCACCAAAAAAATAATCAACCGTGGATCCGAGTTCAATAGTAATTTTAACTTGATACCTTTATGCGTTTCATATCGCGATGAGCCATGAGAGATGTTTAATGATATATTTTTTATTTTCGAACGATTGTTTTGAGAACGAGGTTAACTCATTTAATAGGTAATCTGTAAGACAACAACCTATTTGTTCTTGTTCGACAAGAAACAAAAATAAACGTTTACCTTTACGATGAAACAATCCATAAACACAATTTCACCACTTTCGATTCTTATAAACTATATAATATACCACAATCAAGTTAATCACATATCACAACAATAGATAATTAGCGTTCGCCGTGAGTGCAAAATGAAAATGCGCGCAAATCAATCAAAATAACCAAGACTAGGTGACATTAGACATTCGCGGATAATCGCTGTGATTGGACGAAAATTTTTCAAACGAACCAATAAGGTTTCGTTGGAGGCGATCGGCTATCGGCTTAATCGCTGGTCTATATCGACGAGTGGTTGCATATGTAGTTGTAATGTCATGGTGTGTGTGTCACCATACATTTCAATTTTACAAATTCCCAATATTATTACCGAGTTACTACCGCGGCTGTGTGGCGTTTGCGCTGTTTCGAATACATTGCGCAAATTGTATCCAGCTATTGAAGAATATTTTTGCAAAGCGCGCAATATAATTATATGCGCGCAATGTAATTGTATTTCGCGCTCATATCAAAATATCTAAGTTAATGCCGTGGATCGTCGGCTTATGGTTTGTTATATGATTATAGATTTTTGTGCAAGTGTAGGCCGCAAGATTAAGCTATTATTGTTAGTCATAAAAAATAATGTATATATTAGAATCTGCCAAGGGAAGCCGGTAGGAATCGTGTTGTAAGGACGCTTCGCCACTGATAGGTAGGTACCCCTTCAGAAAAATGTATTGGACGGATGTATTATTAGTAAGATATATCTAGTAACGCCTGGAATAGCACTTTAGGTACTTACCCTACGTGCTATTTTTACCTAAAAAATCCCGCAGGAGCGGATTCCGCGCCCCGAGTAATTTATTAGATCAGGAAAAACCTGTATTCTTTGGAAGTTTTGGCATACGAGAGATTAATATCAGAGTAATAAATCATGCAAAATAAAGAAGTTGCTAATGACTTTCTTCGTTCTTCTTGCTTTGAAATAACTTATTGGCAAATAGAGATCAAGTTCGAAATATATTGAAACATATATTTTAAAATCCCACTGGTAGTTTCACAGTGTTAAAAATAAACGTTCATAATTAACAAAAGTCAGACTACGCACAAAGTAAATCAATACTAATCACATTCAATATACAGAATGGTTACAAAGTTATTCATGATCGTTTATTACCACGTCTAAACAAGATACGATCACAATATCTCCAGTACGCACCCAGGATCTCTTGAATATTAATCAGCAACTCGGCCTCACCCACTCATAACGTCAATTTATTCTGCTCCACCGCATTATCTGCGGAATTATAAGCGAAATAAAATTCACTTATCTTGGTCAATAGGCCTCTCACTTTCTGAAGTTTCCCCAAACAATATTACAATATGAATACAATAAAAGCTCAACGTAGGGCGGGCGGGAGATATGCGGGCGGCGACTCGCGTTTTACGAGCGAGCGTGAGTGGCGAAATTATCCTTTGTTCGCTTTCAGCGCTTCTCAAAACATCTTATTCGCGTAATTACGCATTTCCGGGATTGTTATTGCTGATTATGGCCGTCCTACATGCTTAAGCCATAAGGAAAACCCCAAGATTTGCCACGCCAAGTCCGCTTCTCCCTAATGCTATTATCTCCCGAGGCTCATTCATTATACAGATTCTATCTTTTCAATTATGTTACAGACAAGAAAAGATGAATTTATGATAAGTAATAAGGTGCCTAATTAAAATCTGTCACACTTGGGTTCCCTATGTAAAGCTTTACATAACGGTTATAGCTAAGATTTAACATAATAAAACAAGTGATTTCATCGGAATTTCAATTATGTATCGGTTGACAAGTTGGGAACGTCGTCGTCGTCGACGCGTTGTTCCAAGGGTTTAATTTAAACTTCCAAGGCTCTGCTAACAGTTTCAATTACGGGGATGACTCAGAAATAAATGTTAATTTGTTATTCAAAGACGGGAACGAGGGATATATTGTTTGAACGTGTGATTCCCTGGTGTTTTTCAAAGGTACGTTGCGCCATCGAGCATCGTATAAACGAATCCTTTGTATTGAAGCGACGAATAAACACCGATTGCATCTTTACGAAACGCAGATGGCTTGTCGAACCGACTCCGCGCGACACGTGGCCATTGGGAGCGTATATTCTGACAAACCCAATTGCCTTGTTGATTTTATGCTTTTAGTGCTTTTCTATAATGTGAATTCTATAATAGCCGATAATAGTGTCATTTCTATCTAGAAGAAATCTTAAATTTAATAGTGTACTTATTTGATTCGAATGAAACTAAATTGCTTTAAGTCTAGATGAAGTAGGTAATAAATCAATCAAAAGGGCAAAATCAAAATCAGGCAAAAGGCTCTCATAAAATCAATTACAAGCGTGGAAGTCCATCATAAACGAAGCATGCCTCTCAGAAGAGACCGATTGACCATTGTTAATCTATTGTTCAACAGAAGGCATATTTCAAAATGCATCTCATTTCGTTTGCGGTGTCGTTTGAGGCTAGTCTAGTTTTCTACATACTTAGATAATATTTTAGTCATATATCAATTTACCGATATATATGTGTGTTTTATAGAGTAGGTACATCAAAATTTTGTATAGATCTCACGGCTATAAAGAAAAATTAATAAACATCTGAGATGAGCGATCAACCTGCCTGAACTTCGAACGGATGCGCAAATCAAACCGCTCTATTTCCATTCAATTCCAATTTCGATTCCGATATTTTGAATGGCGTATCTGAGAGAGGCATCCGCCTCATAATTAAGATAGCACACACGAGATCGTGATTTGAAACGAGCACAACGTTCACAACATTTTTACGAGGCAATAACAATAAATAAGAGCTTTGAACCGTTTGTTGCAGAGCAGCCAAGCTGACAAGGCGTAAGGGTCGGGTGTCGCGGGGAGCGCGGGGCGGAGGCGGAGGCGAGGGCGGAGCCCCGCCGCGCTGGAGGCTCTTCGTCGGCACTCGCGGCAGGTCGCCGCGCGACGCCCTCGCCGCGTGCAGGTGACGTCAACATCGACACTATTACAGCCTTCCGTGATCACTGCAGCATTTCTCTTGTGATGATTCTTGCTTGGCTCATGTCGGAAGTGTCAACCATAATTTATCCTGGCAACCACTGGCAACCAAGTAAATTCAGGAATTGCTTTGTGAACATCCTAAGAGCGCGATGACTTTTTTGCATCAATGCAACTATTGCGTGCTCGTAATCGTAAACAAAAGACTGTCGTAAATCCCTAATAATGGGCTTTATAGGCCATAAATTTGTCACAGGCCAACAAAAATAGGGAAAACTCATCGTACATTGGCAATACCGAATTAAAGAATCTTATTTCTACAAAGAAGGCGACAGATAGATTATAAAATAAAGACGAACTTTCCCAAGGCAACAAATATGTGTTAGTTCTTTAGGCATCACACTCGATAAGAAAAAGAAATTCAGCTAATTTACCAACAGGAATTTACAAGCTTTCCACAGGATGACGTGTGCCTCTTTACCTCTAATTGATAAAAATAATGAAAACTGAAAGCGTCCGTCTTTTCAGCCTCATCTTTTGCTAGTTCTTGGTATCAGGTATTAGCGATGAAAAAAGATGTGATTTGTCCAAAAATTTAAACTAATACCCAACGCTTCTCCTGTCAATATGGCAGCTACCTAACGTACCTGCACATCTGACTGGCGTTCGTTGTTTCAGTTCACGGAGCGGGCACGCGATGGCGCGCGCGGCGGCGACACGGCCGGTGAGTTGCGCGCGCGCACCAACCACTCTAAATATATCCATCCGCATTGCGTTGCTGTGAGTCGAGGGCCCGACCCCTGTGTTGCCAGCGGCGGCTGCGCTCGGGCTGGGCGCGGCCGCCGGACGCGCACTTGTGACCCTGGTGTTTCTGTGACTCTCCAGCATGTTCCTGCGCGTGCCTGGTAAGATGAGCCATGATTCGCAGCTGTTCGCGCAATAATGCATTCTTCAAGGCTTGCTTAACCTAACAAAGAGCCTGAAGTCTTGTTCCTTATCTGATAAAAAGTCTTTTGATCGCGTCTTCTTTAGCATCTGATTTGTCCCTGTGGTCCTATACCTTCTTACTATACTGTCGTTTTGGACTGAAGACTAATTAGCAGGTATAGACAATGCGTCACCATAACTGTTAACAACCGATAAAATAACAACTGCCAGTCCCCAAACAATTTACTTATTTAAAGAAAAACCGTAACATTCAATAAAAATCTACACTACCTAGAGCTCACCTAAATAATTGATATGTTATCCAGCGGAGCTCGAAGTTTGGAAGGCTGCCATTTCAGCTGACTAACAGTATTTACCGATCCAATACGAAGGATAATAATGCAACATAATTATTGCCTGTAGTCACTAGCCCACAACTCAACATCGACACATGTGTGTAAACACATAGTTACAACACAACTTTAGTTAGAATTACGTATCTAAAGCTGTTTACAATAATGAGGTATCTAATGGTGTATTATCCATTTTATTTTGTGGGTATATTGAATGAGACTGAGCTGAAACGCTCGGCTATGTAACGCTCATTCGAGTAAAGTAAAAAAGGTTCCAGCAAACTCTATTTTTTTGTTTGAGAAAAAAAATCAGCTGTTCCATACATTTTGGGCAAGTAGGTATTGTAAAATGTATGAAACAGCCGATTTGTTTTTTGAGATTTCAGAGTCGGTCCCATATAAAAAGTTGCTCAAATTTATGAGTACTTTCACCTCTAGAAAGGATGCAGGTGTTTACCTTAACACCCTGTATAAGAATAAATAAGTATGGGTACGACGATATTAACACTGTGGGTACGATAAGACCCATACAACTAAATACCAATCTACATAATTACCCACGAATCCTTATTGTAAAACGAGCTTTCTGTCCTATTTTGAACGAACGAATACATTACAGTTACAATGATTGATTACAGTTTGAGAAAGTTTAATGATGCATTTAAATCAACTTTGTAGGTAAACTCACGTTAAAGACCAAATCACAGAATTAATATAGGTACTACGTAACCTAATGTAAAATTACTTAGGTATAAGTCTAAGTATTTTTGCAGTCAAACTCCGAGATGAAGACAGGTGGTAATTTTTACTGTACTTACCATAACAATTATTTGTAATGTTTGGTTGATAATGATGATGTGTTTGTGTGTTCAGAGAGCGGGGGGTCGGACATGTCGGGCGGCAGCGGCGGCGGCAGCGGCGGCGGTAGCGGCGGCGGAAGCGCGGCGGTGGACGCGCGGCGTCCCTCCACCTGTCGCGTGGAGCTGGGCGCGCTGCTGGCGTCCGAGCCGCGCCCGCTCGACAACAAAGTCAAGGTAAATTGAGATGAGAACTAAACCTGCTTAGAATCTATAACTTACTTTTGTACTCCATATTGACCAGAGTCAGCTGCTTCTGTTTTAAAAATTGTAAGAAAGGCCTTTTTGATATGCACTCCCAACCGGTGGTCCATCTCATTAGTTCAATGATTTGTTTATTTGAAGTAACAATCATAAAATACAAAACATCGTTTACACATCAAAAGAGATGGCAACGGCACTTAACCTTGTACTGGTCTACTTATCTAGGCTAGGCATTATCTAGGGTAAATCGTAATCATCTGCTTCATACCCACTGCTGAGCATGGGCCTCTGTCTATAACAAACTTCGCAATCCAGTTCTTGAAAGGATAAGTTTAAAGTCTCCAAATTATCCTATAGTAAAAATTCTGATTTTGTTAGATTTTCCGAGAGATATTTTCCGTCAGCATTCCCGTCAACTTTTACAGTAACAATCCTACTTATTCCCTCACTTCTACGTCGTAGTGGTAGTGAGAGCAGCTAAGAGATCGTCAGATACAATTCGACTCCTGCTTGAATGAAGCACTTATATTCCCGATCCCGTCCCGATTTAGAAAGAAAGTAAATATTTACACAGCATACAATTCCTCACGGTTCGGTTTAATAAAGCCATAAAAATAGTGCTGAAACATGCCAGCATATGATTTTCCGTTGTTTGATACGTTAAATATGTGTAATACGCCGAGTATGATAACAGGAGCTTTTACAAACTTTATTTGCGATCTACGACGACAGTGTACAAGTCACGGCTACAGAGGAGATATAAAAGCGAAGCACTTACCAAGTAAAAAAAATACTTAGTAATAAATAATATTTTCTGGTGGTATTTATTTACCAGCAGCATATACTCACGCAATCCGTCGCCGTATAAATCACCATTTAATGTAACTACGTGTACTGTTAACAACCTTGATGTAACTACATTAATACGAATAATTTAATATTTATTTCACGGTCATTTTGACCTGAAGTCACGGTCATTTTCCCGCCCGAAAATTATTGAGACATCAATATGCAGTAAAATATGAGAGCTGGCACAAATTTTGCCGACACAATAAACTCACATAATAAGTACAGATGCATTAAAAAGTCAGGTAAATCGTAAAGAATTCACATTATAACGTAGTTATTGACGATTGCAGTAAAGTTATCGTATAAAGAGTAGTCTCTGCATATAATCTGCTGTGTGGTCGAGTGGCAGCGCGCGCCCGCGACCCATTTGCATAATGAGTGCCGCGGCGGGGGCGGAGGCCGAGGGGGAGGGGGACGAGCCAGGCAGGGGGCGAGACATCCCTGTCCGACCACGTGACAGCGGCCACCAGCCGGCCAGCGCTGACCCACATACGCTATCGCACCCGCATCTCAAGAAAACACGATTGATGTTTTATTTACGCACTAGATCATGAAAACTGATTACACAATGTCGCACGTTTTATTTATTATTCATGAAAAAGCTGATAAGAGTGCGTGGGTGTCTCGAGCACGTCGCGTTTTGACGGCTCGCAGGCAGACGCCGCGTGGAGGTTGGAGGGAGGGTGGACGCCCTGGAGATTACTCTTGGGAACCTTCAATGAGATATCGTGATAAATATCAGCATATTCGTTGCCATCGCACGTTTCTAAGACTAGGTTGATCAGCTGACTGTTTTATTGACAAAATCCAACAATCCTTGTGTAACTTAATTTGTCTTTACGATAAATGGTCATACATTTCCAATAGATAGATTACACAATATATATATAGATAGATTTTGCTCTTTATTGATAAGCTACCGTGTCCCATGAATCACAATTGAACAATCAACTGTTATTACTAAAAAAATGCGGCAATGCATTTAAATATGGTCAACCTGTCATACGTCAATGTTGTATCTTGCAGAGACACAGCATCCATGGCATGACGGAGGAGGAGAACATCGTGCGGCCGCACCAGGAGATGGCGGTGCTGTCGCTGGAGGAGAAGAAGTACCTGCTGGGCGTGGAAAGGGGAGACGTAGCGGGGACGCGGCGGGTGCTGCAGAGGGCGAGAGACACTGGTCATATCAACGTGGACTGCGTGGACCCTCTGGGCAGGAGCGCTCTGCTGTAAGTTTGTGTTGTGTGTTGTTTACAACACCTCATATAGGCGTGAAGCGCGGAGATTAAAACAGCAGTATAAAACACTGTGAGATAGCAATCGGCAAATCATTTCATTATATCGCATTGCGGCTTGGCCATCATATATCTTCCTCATGAATAAATTTAAAAAAATTACACTGTTTCTAAATTTCGCATTCAGAAATACAGAAATGGCGGAGATTTTTTAACAACTTGTATTTTTTGGCAGGATGGCCATCGACAACGAGAACTTGGAGATGGTGGAGCTGTTGGTAGAGTTCGGGGTGGAGACCAGGGACGCGCTGCTGCACGCCATCTCCGAGGAGTTCGTGGAGGCGGTGGAGGCCCTGCTGGACCACGAGGAGCGCACGCGCAAGGAGGGCGCCCCGCACGTCTGTATTGCATCATGATAAGATTATTTCTGAAATATTGACAACTGTTTGCTCATCATAAATTTAGTAGACAGACTCTTAAATTGCAAGATTAAATACGCAACAGACATACAATGCTATCAATAGTATTCTTGATATGTCTCATAGATATGTATTATATTTGTAAAGCCATTGCTCTGCAATTCATTACAGAGTTGGGAAGCTCTTCCACCGGAGACAGCGACGTTCACATCAGACATCACGCCGCTCATACTGGCGGCCCACAGAGACAGCTACGAGATCATCAAGTTGCTTCTAGACCGCGGCGCGGGACTCCCGGTACCTCACGACGTCCGCTGCAACTGCGACGACTGCGTCCGATCCCGCAGCGAAGACTCTTTGAGACACTCCCGCTCTAGAATCAACGCCTACCGCGCTTTAGCCTCCCCATCCCTCATCGCTCTCTCCTCAAAAGACCCTATCCTAACAGCGTTTGAATTGTCGTGGGAATTGAGACGTCTCTCCGCGTTGGAACACGAGTTCAAGACAGAATACCAGGAGTTGAGGGCGCAGTGTCAGGAGTTTGCGACAGCGCTACTGGATCATACACGCACATCTTATGAGCTTCAGGTGACTTTATATAACAATAATTAAATTCCGGGATAACCGAGCTTGTGTTTTGTACCTTAAATAAATGTAACAAAGGTTTGATTGCATGGACATTAAAAATTACCTCATACCCATCTCGTTGTTTGAGGTCTTGTAGCCAAACGAACCACAACATTCACTAAGGTGTATGCCCAGGACCTTTAGACGAAGTCAGATTTTAATATCGAAATCGAAGTTCGCAAACGCTAAAATCACTAAAATGTAAGGAATGATATAAGGTAACGCTAAATCACGTGGTCGATCGCCATCGTCATCGCAAGTTCATAGAGAAAATGATTCAAAACCATAACGTAACGAACTGTTTTATCGCTTACTTCCATACATTTGACGTTCGCTTTTGCTTTGATGACGGAAGAAAATTGTTTTTATCATCTGTCGAAACGATTACGAACTCAGATAACGTATCGCTATGAATCAAATGAAACTTTGGCTAAACCTGCAGGTGCTGCTGAATCACGAGACCGGTTCGGCCCCGGCGCCGCCAACGGAGCCCGGCGCGCCGGAGCGCATGCGCCTGTCCAGACTCAAGCTGGCGATTAAACTCAGGCAAAAGAAGGTAATGTAAAAATTACACCATGGACTGAATAGCATCTAATACCACAGAACACATAATAGTACATAATACTCATAGCAGTAAAATTCCACATAATTACTATATATATCCCGACCGATTTCGGCCACAGCGCCTAAGGATTTTGAGGTTATTGAGGGCTACGTTGGGTGCTCTCAGGTGACTGACATAGCCAATTTTTGCAGAGAAAGTGCGACCACATTCACTGCAAGTCAGCACCCCTCCGACATAATTATATTGAATGGTCGCAGGTGGTCGGGCCTTAAGCTGATCTCTTTTAGTATCAAGCTCTTCTGTGCGTCGCCTTTCAAACTCAAGCACCTTGGTGTTCACTGTGTGCCTCCACAGTGGCCGGTCCGCTGCCATTGCCTCCCATTGTGACGGTTCCAGGTCACATCGCTTCATGTGACGCTTAAGCACATCTTTGTACCGCAGTAGTTGGCCGCCTTGTTTACGCTTGCCATCTTGCAGTTCTGAGTAAAAGATGCGCTTCGCTACTCTGTCGTCAGGCATCCGAGAGACATGGCCGGCCCACCGCAGCTGGCGCCGCATTAGATAAGCCTCTATTCCGCCGACATTAGCACGCTGTAGTACTTCCGTGTTACGAACACGGTCTGACCAATGGATATTCAGAATTTCGCGTAGGCATTTAAGATGGAATTTATCCAATGTGCGTATATGCTTGCGATATAGACACCACGTTTCGGAGGCATATAAGAGATTTGGCAGAACTATCGCCATGTACACAGATACTTTCGTGGAGAGCTTTATGTCATGCAAGCGGAACACCTTGGCACGAAGTCTGCCAAAAACTGCCGCAGCTGCTCCTATTCTGCTGTTAACCTCATTATCAAGAAGGCACCTAGACGATATTGTGCTGCCCAGATATTTGAATTTGTCTATTTGCTTAAGCGAGACGTCACCGAGTTTAATGTTGATTGGAGCACTGTCTAGTGTATCAAGAGCCATCACTTCCGTCTTCTTCACACTAATTTTAAGGCCAAATTTACAACATGCCTCATCAAGACTCGACATAAGCCTCTGAAGTCCTTCTGCGGATTCTGCAGCAAAACACAAATCGTCTGCATACATCATCTCAGTGATAGTCGCGAGAGACACTTTGGTGTGAGCTTTTAGTCTTGCTAAGTTAAAGACACCACCGCCATCGGTACGAAAACGAATACGGATACCCTCGGACAAAGTCTGCAAGGCTTCTCGAACTACGACTGCAAAGTACAGGGCAAACAGAGTTGGAGCGAGTACGCAGCCTTGCTTAACGCCGCAGCTCACTGAAAAGAACTCTGAATCTTCGCCCTGCACACTGACACAACAACGCATGTCATCATGCAGGAGCCGGATCATTCTAACAAATTTCTCCGTGCATCCAAGTTTCGTCAGTACAACCCATAAGGCTTCCCGAGGCACACAGTCGAAAGCTTTCTCCAGGTCAACAAAACAAAAGAACACAGGTTGACCCTGCTCTCGACACTTCTCTTGGAGTTGACGGACAGAGAAGATGGCCTCACATGTACCTCGATTCGGGCGGAAGCCGAATTGAGTTTCAGGCAGAATGTCTTCAGACAAGGGCATCAAGCGGTTTAGTAATATTCGCGCAAAGATTTTCCCAGAAGTAGTCAGCAGGGAGATGCCCCTATAAGAATTGCAGTCAGATTTGTCGCCTTTATTTTTGTAAAGAGAGCAAACTCGAGAGACTTTAAAGTCATCAGGTACTCGCTCCTCATCCCACATCTTAACAAATAGCTTCCAGATGGTCTCATGCAATTCTGTACCCCCATACTTCAACAGTTCTCCAGAGTACGTTGTCAATGCCGACCGCTTTTTTGTTCAGCTGTTGTTGAATAGCAACAACGACCTCAACGTTTAAAATTTAATTTTATGCTCACACACTTGTCGTTCTCCAGTAAAAAGTAAGACCCATTAGGAGTTTTGAGATAACTAGGTAGCCTGTAGGAAGGAACAAGTCATCAATAATTTTTCAAACGTTATTGCATCAACAGAGCAATAGAGGTACATTCGATTTTAAATCAAACGAGACCAAAAATAAGCCAATATGCAAAAATTATCCAGCTAAACGTGGCCTTCGAGTCTTACGACTTTTGTCTTGGTTCCTACACTGCAAGGGACAAAGACGTGACACTGTATTTGTGACCAAAAATCACGTTATCGTTTTCAGTTCGTCGCGCACCCGAACGTGCAGCAACTGCTAGCGTCCATCTGGTACGAGAGCGTGCCGGGCTTCCGGCGCAAGAACATGCTGCTGCAGGCGGCGGAGATGGTGCGCATCGGCGCCATGTTCCCGCTCTACTCGCTGGGGTACATCGCCGCGCCGCACTCCACCGTCGGCCGCACCTTGAGGAAACCCTTCATCAAGTTCCTCTGCCATTCCGCCAGCTATTTTATGTTTTTGTGTAAGCCACGCAATGTTAGATTGGAAATTCTTTTTTTATGAACGGCGTTATCTCTCTAGTTTACAATTAAATCCCATTTTGTGATCTTATTATTCTTCCTTTATGATTATAGTAAATGTTTGACTATTACCGTAGGTACTCATTCCATTTCTTATTCTTAGTTCGGGTGAACTCGCTTTCCGTTTACTAGATGTTAACTGGTGTTGTAATATGTTTCAGTTCTCCTAATCCTCGCATCGCAGCGCATTGAGACGGCGGCGGGCGGGCTGCTGTGGGGCGCGGCGCCGCACGGACAGCCGGTGTCCCGGCGGGGCTCTCCGCCCTCGCTCGTCGAGTGGCTCATCCTATTCTGGGTCAGTGGTAAGTACTGAGCCTGAACGCCATTTTTTATATACCAAAGAGCGGGTCCACTAAGTCTAGGTCTAGTCTAAGTCCTCGTTTAAGCCAAAATTTTACAGGTATTTTTAAAATTTATGAAAAATGCAACATTGTTAAGACATGGATAGAGCTAATCTATTTACACAGTCAATCTGTAATAAAATAAGTCCACCATTTTTACATAATTTATTAATATAAAGATTTTAAATAAATAAACGTCATCGAATTTGTGTTCGTTAGATTCGCCTTGATAAGGGTTTGTCCTAGATAAACTAGTCTCGTCCAAGCCTCGTCCTTACTTTCCTGAGATCTGACTATCTCTTAGGTCTGATCTGGAGCGAGGTGAAGCAGCTGTGGGACATGGGGCTGCGGGAGTATGTGCACGACATGTGGAATGTGATCGACTTCGTTACCAACTCGCTCTACGTCGCCACTGTCGCGCTTCGGATCGTCTCGCATTTCCAAGTAAAAAAGTTTTTTTTACATATGCATTTACTTAATTTCAATGTCGTCAATAGCTATAAACTACTGGTAAATACTTAGTAGCAATTGTTAAAATCTGAAATATTTGCTTATAGTATATTTCATCTTTCAGGTCCGACGTGAAATGGCAGCAGGGTTAGTAGGCAACCAGCCGCGGGAGAACTGGGACGCGTGGGACCCGATGCTGCTCTCCGAAGGGTTGTTCTCCGCCGCCAACATCTTCAGCAGCCTAAAGCTGGTGTACATCTTCAGCGTCAACCCGCACCTCGGCCCGCTGCAGGTTTCGCTGAGCCGCATGGTCCTGGATATCCTCAAGTTCTTTGTCTTAGACATTCTTGTCATCTTCGCGTTCTCGTGCGGTAAGTTTCTCGTTTATAAGCGTTTTAAGCATTTTTAACATTGCTGGAAACTTTTTCGAAACCATGAGAAAAAGGGCGTGTGTCAGAAATAGAACAAATATGTTTTACAAGATTCATGACCTAGCTTTTTCTATCTTAGAACCAATTAAGTTTCTGAACAAAAGGTTTTCAAACATTTTTACAAATCAATTAGCAGCACTTGGGTTTATATGGCGTGTCACCAATTTCTTGTTATCATTAAATTAGGCATGTAATCAAAAAAATATACTGGCTAGGTAAGCAAGCAATCAATCTACAAAGTAATGAAAACACGGATTCTTCTTATCCAGGTTTGAACCAGCTGCTGTGGTACTACGCAGACATGGAGAAGAAGCGGTGTACCACCGGCACGACGCCGACCAACGGCACATTGCCAGATCCTGACGCATGTATTGTATGGAGACGGTTTGCGAAGTAAGTACGGGTATCAAAATGGTATAAAGAAAAGAAAGGTAAGGGACGAAAGATATTAGAAATCGGGGTACTGGAAAATGAAAAGATTTTTCTTTAAATATCAGCGAACATGTTTCCGACTTTCAAAGAAATAGCCTATAAATTGGTCCCGTTGCTCGCATATCAAATCAAGTTCCTTACTATACAATGTACAGGTTTTCCTTCACCGGAAGCAAGTGTTGGTGTACAAAAACTACCATATCATTTCCAGCCTGTTCGAGACGATGCAGACGCTGTTCTGGGCGGCGTTCGGTCTCATCGATCTGGACTCCTTCGAACTGGACGGCATCAAGATCTTCACGCGTTTCTGGGGCATGCTGATGTTCGGCACGTACGAGGTCATCAACGTCATCGTGCTGCTTAACTTGCTCATAGCGATGATGAATCACTCCTATCAGCTGATCTCGGTGAGTTTCTTATTTTGTTAGTTTAAGTCGGTTGTTTAAAGTAGTTGTTTGTTTGTAGTGTCAGAACAATAATATAATACATAGATAGTAAGTATAAAATGGGTCAATATCGTGATCGTGATAGAGATCGTGCGTAATTTTTGATAAATTAATAATCTCGATTTAAAACAGTTGATGTTTTATTTTGTCTTCAAACACAGTCTTTGTCTTCAAATCAATGGACAAAAAATCGGAACTCCTCTGTTTCTATTGATAACAATTTAATTTTTCTACTGTGCAGGAGCGTGCAGACGTGGAATGGAAGTTTGCTCGCAGCAAGCTGTGGATCAGCTACTTCGAGGAGGGCGGCACGGTGCCTCCGCCCTTCAACGTGGTGCCGTCGCCCAAGTCCATCCTGTACGCCTGGCGCTGGCTGCAGCGGCGGCTCTGCGGGCATGCGCGGGCCAAGCGTGAGCACATGCGCACTATACGGGTACTGAGCTATATATACTTACTACGGCGCAGTTAACCGAACTGGATCTTGGCTTCCGACACTATAGGACGCCATTTCTTGTGGTCTTGTCCCCAACCTATAGTTTGTATTATGCTAGCAAAAAGTAAAAAATAATGTGTCTGCAAATGTAAATTTTATAACTTATCATTTTCTTTTTACAGAGAAAAGCAAAACAAGCCAACGAAAGAGACTTCCGTTACCAGGTACTGCAGTCCTTAATCACGTAATGAATTCCATTACCTAGTTGGTAGAATAATTCGTTATGTACTTCACTAATGAAATTAATATTGACTTGCCGACTTCGATCAAGTATACCTGAACGTTGATCGAAGCTTGTCGAGAATAATTTAATTTCATAAAAAACCATGACAATAAAACTGAGACATTGTAATCGTTTGGTCAGGGCATCATGCGCAACCTGGTGCGGCGCTACGTGACGGTGCAGCAGCGGCGCGCGGAGAGCGGCGGCGTCACGGAGGACGACGTCAACGAGATCAAGCAGGACGTCAGCGCCTTCCGCTGCGAGCTCGTCGAGATCCTCAGGAACTCCGGCATGAACACTTCCACAGCAAACGCAGGTGCTCCAGGTTAGATTGTTCTTCTGTCCCCTGCTGCTAGGAGTTTGTCGAAATCCTACAGAATTCTGTCAATAACAAAACTACAGTAAATGCCAGGGCTCCAGGTTAAACTAGCTGCATCTTCTTCCTACTCTTATTCCAATTTTCGTGGCGTTGGTAGAGTTATATTGTGGATTGTAGGGTGAAACTATAGTTTTGCTGTGTTTATCTGGCAGGTGTCTAGTTCTAGCTAATTCATATTCCTTTCTTATGTTTTCCTTGTGATTAGGAATATACAGGCTATATTTTTGGTCCACTATAAAAATATATTTTGCGGAATATGGATCAAATGGCTGACCAGTTTATTTTAACGCAGGCGGCGGCGGCGGCAAGAAGAACCGGCAGAAAGAACGGCGGTTGATGAAAGGGTTCAACATCGCGCCCACGGGCTCGCTGGCGCCCGTGGACGAGTTCCTGGCCTCGCTCCATCACGAGCACGGAGGGGCGCACGGGGTAGACCACGCCTCTATGTCTGCATTCCTCGGAGGTACAATTTACTGATTTAACTGATGACTATAATCATTTAAACATTAAAAGGTAATTTTGAGACATATTAACATACTTCTTCTTCTTCCACCCACTGCTGAGTGTAAGTCTCCTCATGCACACGCCATTCCTTATGGTCTTGAGCATTCCTCATCCAGCTCTTTCCCAATATACGGGTTATGTCATCGGCCCATCTCGTCGGTGGTTTCCCCACACTTCTCGGCCCTGTCTCGGTCTCCATTCAACAAACTTCCGGCTCCATCTTCCATCCTCTCTCCTGCTAATGTGACCCGCGAATCTCCACTTTCTCTGTGCTACGACTCTGGCTATGTCTGGAAGTTTCGTACGCCTGCGGATTTCTGTATTCCGGACTCTGTCCAGCAGTGTTATTCCAAGCATAGCGCGCTCCATTTTCCGCTGGGCCACTTGGAGGTTGTAGACGAGCTTCTTTGTGAGAGTCCAAGTTTCAGCTCCATTTACCATTACGGGTAGTATACACATATTAAAAGCTCGTCTTTTGAGGGATAATGGGATTTTAGACTTTTTTTTTTAAAGATTGCTGAAGGCCGCCCATCCTAGCCTTATCCGCCGGTGTATCTCATTTTCCTGTTCATCCTTTTTAAGAGATATTAGTTGGCCTAGATACACTTATCTACTCTTCCACCTTTTCCATAGTTTTGCCCTCGACGGTGATGTGGCTTAGTACCGAATCCCCACACATAAATTTGGTCTTAGCGAAGTTCATGTATAAACCAATTGCAGCTGATTTAATGTAGAGACCTTTAATCACAGCCTTGAGGTCCTCTACGTAGCCTCTACCTACTTATTTAATCGTCCCTGATAATAATTTGGCAGCAGTGCAAAAGCTTTTTCATGCTGGCTTTGGCCTCATTAATGCCTTGCAGAACCGGATGCTACCATAAAAATACGTACTTTTAGAAATAACTACTCTATTATCAATTGAGTTGGTCAGAAGTTCTAAAAAATTATGCATGCAAGAACAGAACATGCATATTCACTATTTGAGAACAGAATCAGTCTCCTCCGATCAGAAGGCGAAGAATGGAATCGGGCCACTGTAGCGGGAGCGGAGTGTGGTGCTCAACCGCTACAATGGAAAGATCTTCCCGCCAGGCTAGGTGTTAGTAAAGTCATTTCATCAGAAGAAGTCGGCACTGTGTTTGTTCTCAGTTTTCAGACCTTGGTTGAAAAGTGAAGGAAGAACTGTCTGTTAACGCAGGTTGGTTAACGTTGTAGGTCGGCTGCGCACGTCCCAGTCGAGCCTGTCGGACGGCGCCGGCGCGGGCGCGGCGCTGGGCCGGCGCAAGCCCGCGCCGCACAAGCGCCGCTGGGGGACCATCATCGAGGCGGCGCGTGCGGCGCGCGTCTCGCGGCTCATCGGCAGGTCCCGGTCCGAGGACTCCGTCTGCGATACCAGACCTTCGCCAAGGTAAATCATCATCGAAATGTTGCCTCTGCTATGCCAGCGAATAACTTATCAAAGTAAAGTTATATGTATAAATGAGTCGAATTACGTCACAAAATACATCGCAATCAATAACTTTATTTTGCTATTCGATATGAGGAGAGTTAAAAGAAGTGTCAGTAGCTACGAAAATTATTTTACTAGTGACACATGTGTAGCAAGCTCTACGATTTGCGTAGAGGTTCATTATTACACAAATATGTAGCATCTTGCTACGAGATTTTTTAGTAAACTTTTATTATTTGTGTTTCCAGCGGCAGCGAGCGCTCAGAATCAGGCAGCGATTCGCAGCGAAGCCCGGAGCGGCGCGGCGGGCCGCTGCACCCGCTGTCGGCGCTCGCGGCTCTCAAGCGCAAGCGCAAGAAGTTCTCCGACTCGCGCCGCTCGGCTGCCGACGTCACCTCGCAGGTCTCCGAGGCGCTGCAGCGGGCCAGCTCCGTGCCTGCCCGGGTTCCACCGCCGCCGAATACAGGTACTACTGTTTCATTCGGGAACATTTGTACTTCGCGTCGTCCTTGATTCATCCATTTTCATTCCACAAGGTCTTCCTCTTCTGTAATCGTCCATCGTCTTACCCTTCTGTTTCGTGCGGTGGTAATAGTTTGAAACATTTTGTTATTCCAGGCCCAGTGGTGGTCCAGCGATCAGTGCCGGCGGCGCCAGTACCTGCCACGACGCGGCCTGCGCATCCGCCGCACTCTGCGCCAGATGCGGGTGCCGGCCGCGGCGGCAGTCGAGAGCCTCTGCTTGCCAGCCTTGATGACGACGCACACAAGGTAAATATGACATTGAAACGTTTATATGGCTGGAGGTCTTTCACTGGTAAAGACCCACATTTAAAAAAAACAAGATAGTGTTGGAAGAAGGAGAGAGAGGCCTTTGCCCAGTACTGGGACATTGACGGCTATTAAATAAATAATCATGGGTTTTCAAATTATGAGTTGGTTCGGTCGGGAAAGTATCCATGTCTCGTATTACACTTTCAGAAGTGAAACGCAATTTCAATACAAATTCATTCAATTTCAGGAGACCTGCCGTCAGTGCGGCTGTGAAGCTGGCCCTGGTACCCCGGGCGCTGCGCCCTCTAGTTCAGAAGACGTGGCGCGCGCGGCGGAAGGGGGCCAGGCGGGGGCGGGGGCGGCGGCGGGGGGCGCGGGCACCACGTGCGGACGCTGCGCCGCGCTGGCTCGGCTGGCCGGCGTCACGCCGCTTCATGGCCATGCCCCGCACCACTCCGCTGGTTGGCTTTAGATATAGCATCATTTGTATAGCGGTATACAGGCACGGTACCTGTATCTTGATGTTATTAATCTTAATGTAGGGTGCAAAACAGGGGTCGTCTTTAGCATAGGTAATTCAAATCCGCGAAGAATTACGATTCCGATATCTGTGTTTCAATGAGTAATGTGATATTGGCGGGGTAAATAACAACAGGGATGGCGGTTTGGATGCCGTAAAATAACAACTAGACACCAAATAGGTTGTTAATTAAAGGTTTCTATGACCGAACTGTAAATAGTAGCTATCTTAACTATTCCTTTAGGATAAAAAGAGTCATTTGATACGAAATACAACGACGACGTATTACGTACAGATGGGGACTTCGTAGGCCATTTTCAGCAGTCAAATGAGCCAGCTGAAAATATTCTAGTCACTTCCAGTCAATATGAAATAAGTTGAACACCTATATACCTAAGTACTTATTACGCTACTGAGCTCTTTGACAACTACCTACCAAACGTATTTAAAATTAAGAGAGTTATGAACTTGTGAATGCAATGTGAATTAAAAGATTCACAACGTGGCCTCTAAGTACCCACATGTCTAAACTATGTCTAATATTAATTTTAAGATTCACAAGTAATTAAGTGAATGTAGGTATGGTATGACTGCTTGTTCGTAGTGGTGGTTTGCTGTCGAATCACTGGGGTCCAAGAGCAGTGGCAGAGCGTAGCCTAATAGGCTTACTACAGAATCCCTGCTTGAGTCCCACAAAATCCCTGATCCCTAAATTCCTGATGTCCTAAACTTAATTTTAAGGCATAACATCCCTCTCATTATCTTACACCACTTTCCCTTCAAATAGGTAACTAGAATAGAATACACGTAAGCAGTTGTCGTTTCGCTGTACAGTAACTAATAAATACAACGATGAACAGATTCGAAAGCAATAATAACCAACTAAATATTGTCCCTATAGCGGACGGAGTAAATGTTAGTGACGTCCACATTGTGCCTAAGCGACGAGATCCCTCGCAGAAAGAAACGCTGAAGGATGGAATTCTTCTAGGGTGACTAACTATAGGTTCTGATCTGCTAAAGTTTAACAATAAAATTGACAAATTTAGCGATGTCAGGATTGGTATTAATTTTGTTGTTACTTTGAAGATTACGACGTGTTACAATCCACATTAGTTTAAATTTAATAAAAATATAACTTAATTCGTTATTAAACAAGTGGCCCAATTAATGGAATGCTAGTTTCTTGTACGAGAATATGTACATCTACGAGTATCATATCAAAAATGTTGTACTCATAACATCACTACGTATTATAATGGTTCATAATGTAAGTAGAAATTAATCAGAAATTTATAATTATATCTACAACTAGTGTTTGAATGTGCTTCAGTAGGTATTTATGAAATATCGCGTTTTCAGGCTAATGATACCAATATCACTAGAAGTCTATTACAGATAAATTTATTAAAAAGCCTTTTATAAGATTGGTTTCGCTGGTTTACAAATGTAGTCTTAACTCATCTAACAATATAAGGACCTAGACACCAATGTTTATAAAATTAATCTTTATTCAAATATAACGCCCTTATCAACTTATAACGCGAATGCCTGAAGAACTAAAAGTTGACCTGAACAATTTAATGCTACTACACCTTTACAAAACACAGAACTATGCATCAATGGAATTGCTTTCTATAAATATATATGTTATAGACAGATAGATAGGTACTCAAATATTCGATTAAAATGCGCGTAGTATTTATGTTAGGGACTGCCAAGCAGTTCGTATTCACAATGTTGATCGAATCACGGCACAAATTGGCGCAGAATTAGGGTAAGCTATTTATTAACATAATATCGTAGACATAACTCTTTCTAAGAAATGTAATGTTAACGCGACATATTCTTTGAACACCAACTAGATGTAGCGGTTAGAGGTATCGAGGGAGTACTCACTGGATATTAGGTATACTAATGGCGAACTTATACATAGGCGTCCTATTATATTTACATAAGTGTGATACACACGACCCTTGTTTATGGGAAGCGGTTACTGCAATGAGGACAAAAGAATGGAGTCCTATTATGATACAAGAAAAGAAAGTGCGCATATTGTAACCTGTAGAAGTTTATATCTTGCTGAAGTTGAGAGATTTCAAAATAACGACACACCTGATGTCAGAACCTAGGCGTGAGGTCCAACACTGTTTAACAATTCAAACGACAGTATTGTACTGTCTTACAGTTGTCTGAACCTAGGAAACCAAAAAAATCGAGAACTCTAATTATGAAAATCTAAAGGTGATTTTGTCTAGATAGAAATTGGAACATATTGAACGTTCAAAATTGTTGAATGAACATACATTTGTATGGCGGCAAGCGAAGTATCCAATAAGAAGGGTCGTGTCGGTGCTCCTCGTGTGGCGTAGAGGACATAATTTAAACAATAATGTGTTCCAGAAAGTTTTCCACTAATATGTTATTCTATCGGCGCACACAGAACTCGTAAATAAGTAAGAACGAACAAGACGAAACAGGGATTTTTAACGTGTCGTACCTCTCCTATATCCGAAACGTCATAAGATACCCTGATTTTATAAGACACTTTAGGATAGGTAGTCACTAGTCCATAGGTAAATATATCTATACGTTTGATGCAATACCTATTAATATATGTGATCACAAAGTTTTACAGTCTTATATTTATATGATACAACATACGCAATAGTTTATGTATGGAATTTTTAAGGTAGGCTTGGATCATTGCGTCAGGTTTCTGACTATCTTGTAGCAAAAGTATTCAAACCTCGACAACGATTAAAATATAATTTATCAAATTTATTTTTTTATTAAGCAAAAGCTAAATCTTTATTCAGAACTTAAAGTACCTTCCTAAGTTAAAAACTTAGTTTAGTAACAGTCAGACACCTGTCATTATGATCCAGAGTCCACCAAGACAGTACCGGGTGGGGTCTGTCCAACCTTGAAATTGTTTAAAACCTATTTTAAAAATATTATCATTGAGTACTGGGTGTAGCTATCGAGTATGACCAGAGGCCTTCACGAGTTTAGTTGTTGTCGCGCGGCGCCCGAGCGGACGCGGCGCGCGCACATAAACGATTATATTTTGTAAAGAGTTGTTATTTATTTATACATTATATTTGTATATAACGGTGCGAAGTTTAATAAAATAAGCACTATTTACATTTTGTTTTATTTTAATACCTGCTATCCTAAACGTAAAATGATAATTGGTAAAAAAGCGGCATTGTTTCAGTCCCCTGGGATGGCAAGGGAACACCGTAATTTAAATTTAAAAAATCACAGATCTCGTGCTCTACACGACTTGAAAGGGCATTGAAAATGAATCTACCTTTATTCTTATTCTAACTAATATTATAAATGAGAAAGTGAGTTTGTTTATTTGTTACCTCTTCACGCTCCATCTACTAAACCAATCTTCCTAAAATTTCGCATACACATAGCGGAAGTACGGAGGACATAGGGTACCTTTCATCCCGGGAAAAAGCACTGTTCCTGTGGGAAATTCACGCGAGCAAAGCCCCGGGCGACAGCTGGAAGATTATTAAAAAAAAAACATTGAAAATGTTTTTCCTTTCGCTCCAGTAGACCCCCATTTTCGCTGAAAGTGCGACTCGCCCGTGATACCGAGGTTTAGGGCCACAAGGACGTTCAAAAGATGCGGAATTGAAGATGTAAAAAATATTTTGGAAAAGTCTTACCTTATTCAGCTGCTAGAATTTCGCGTGGTGACTGAGGAAACTTGTTGTTTTCGATGAGAGATGATACAAACACACTTTAGAACCTGCTAGTGATAGTTCAACAACGAGTCCCTTTGTAGACATTTCAGTTATTATGCCGCCATGTTCAATTCGCGATTTTTTCGCGCTTGAACTGTCGATTACAGGAAAAGACCTGTCTGATCAGTATAAAAGTCTCACCAGCGTTTTATGAAAACCGCGCTTTTTCTTGTCAACCAGAGGCAGAAAAAAAATCACATAACAGTTTGACAGTTGCACAAATCACAATATTGATACTTTTTAGTTGTTTTTTTACTAAGTTTTATTTTTTTTTAAATGCCAATCCCGTGACTTTTTGCTTTTTGTATGGAACTTTTTCGTTTGCCTTTTACTAAGCGGCATCTATGAAGACATCTGGAACTATTTTTTTTTTTATTTGGGTCTCGGAAAATCCCTCATTGAAGGAAGGAATAAAGGAATGTGAAGCCAGAACAAAGACAAAGTGAGGCAATATAATTTATTGAGTTGTTATGGTAAGTGTGGTTGTGTGTGAGAGGTCATCTCTGGTCAGACGGCGGCCAGGTCGAGCGGCGTGTAGTCGCCGTCGGGCGGGCGGCGCACGGCCAGCGCCACGCGGCCGCCGCGCTCCAGCAGCAGCACGCCGCAGCCGCGGCCCAGTGCGCCGCGCTCCGCTGCTAGTGCTATCTGGTTCACCACGCGCCGCTCCACCTGCAATCGATTGTCTTTCTACAAACCCGTGTCTGTGTACTTCGAAGAGTACTTACTTGGGGACATTTTGGAAAAGGGACTTTATGGACATTAACAATTTAAACGAATAATTTTATCATAGATTCTAAGACTACACTATCTTCAACATAATAATCAAATAAACCATGTTTTCAAAGAAAAAGCTTCAATTTGGGCCAAATTTCGACAAATGATATCTACTAATTTGTAAAAAGAACCAATTAGAAACAATGTCTGACCTCGTGCTTGATGGAGCGCGCCCCGTAGTGCACGTCATACCCGTCGGCCAGCGCGCCCAGCACGCCGCCCTCCCAGCGCAGCTCCACCGAGTGCCGCGACCGCGCCTGGGCATCACATGTGCGTTATAGTTCCCGTCACGTAAAAAGACCGATGGCGGTTAAGCTGCGCAGTAGGCGATATATCGGTCTATGCGGTGAACGGGGGTCGGGCGGGTCTCATCCGGCGCGCGCGATTGGTTCGTCAGTCGTACCTACGCAAACGTTTCACCCCCTCCTCTGTCTTCCATCGGCCTTTTTACATGATGAGTACTGTACATAACCTCAATATCACGCAACCTCGCCAATATTAAAATACAGTCGACCGCATGTCAAATTACCAGAGTAATTGGCGATGAATTTGCAATGTATAAGGGTAAATTGATTTTCGGTTGCCTGTACAATGTTCGAAAGTCTCAAGGGAGAAACTTATGTCCCTCAACGAGAATCTATTAAGAAATCTTCGAGATCTAGCGATAAACTAATTATCAAAAAACTAGCGAGAAACTAATTATCGAAAGCGAGAAACTAGTTGTCTAAGAAAAATTTATTCAAAAATCATCAAGATGTGTATTCATACGGTTAATTATTTAGTATCTAAAAAAACGTGTCTCTCTAATCTAACCTGTACATAACCATTAGTACAACCCACCTTATCAGCCCATCGCTTGAGCTCCATGTTGACCAGCGTGAGCAGCTCCTGCCTCGAGAAGGGCAGGAAGTACACGATCTCGTTGATTCTGCCCAGGAACTCGTCCCGGCCGAAGTGCCTCTTGAGGATGGGCCGCACGACGTTGTCCTTGAAGTGCCGCGACACTTCCAACGTCTCTTCCACTGTGCTGTCCGAGGTGTCTGAGAGGGATTCTACCCGGGTTTCTGAAAGGTCGAAGTCGTTTGGAGGAGCTCGGTAGTGCAGTGGTTCACGCACTCAGCCTTCGATAGTGGCAGTTAAGCAACTTTCGTAATGTTTGGTCACGGGATGGGTGACCGAAAACGTATTATTTCGAGTTCCTCCGTGCTTCGGAAGCACAGACCACCTACCCTACAAGACTGGCAATGTAAGGCGACTAATGTCTGTAACGCATATGCGCAAATGTTCCGATGCCGATTTGAACATGTGCACGGCACGTTTTAGTACTGACCAGACAGTAGACCCGTAATGTGTAAGTTTACGCAACAAACAAAAATAAGAATACGACAATAATGCCAAATTGTCCTGTGAAGTGGTGTGGAAACGATAGTAGAAAAAATAATTTTAAAAATGATAATACATTATCACGTTTCACCCGTAAGTAAAACATTTATTTATTTAATAATATAAATGTACAGTAAAAATTTGCGGAGTTCACGTTATACTGGTTTTTAGTAATTGAGATTCGGTAGTAGTGATGCGGAGAAAAAGTATCGATATGCGATTGTTTCAATAAGAATTAGAAATTTAATTAATTATTAATGACTATATAATATATACATAAGTTTCAAATAATTGTCATTTAAATGTTAAATTGACACGATTCATTTTGCTTAAATTTCCTGCTGACGGAGAGAAAAAAGGAATATGGATATCTAAAACTATGAGGGGTAACGACTAGTTTCCGACAACAAATAGCGCAATATGCTCCAGACATTTTACACCGGACTGTTTTATGGAAATGAAAGGCCAAAGAAAACTACATGCATCATCAATACCAACTTTATATTTGCCAGTCAACACACTTATTTCATTCTCATTCCATTAATTTTACTTTACTTACTTACTTACTTACTTCGATGGCTCGACGACCCAAAGAGGATCTTGGCCTCCGATACTAAAAGCTTCCATTCCTTCCTGTTCTGCGCTACTTCCTGCCAGTCGGCTCTTTGGAGGGCCACCAGATCTTTTAGGACCTCATCCCTCCAGCGGTATCTGGGCCGACCGACAGGTCGTTTCCCGCTTGGTCGTCCCTTATACGCTCTTTTAGCTGCGCGATCCTCTCCCATCCTCTCCACGTGGCCGAGCCATCGAAGCCTTGCTGCTTTCGTTTCGCCAATGATATTGGGCTCCGCCACTAGTTCTTCTACCTCTTTGTTCTTTCTTATCCAGCTGCCATCCTCCCCCCTAACTGGTCCCAGGATTTTCCGCCATATCTTCCTCTCAGCTACCAGGAGCTTATTTTCCTCCTTCTGTGTCAGAGTCCAAGCTTCACAGCCGTACATTAGGATTGGCCTTATGACCGTCTTGTAGACCCGGATTTTAGTTTTCCTGCTAATGAGCTTGGACGCTAACACTTTGTGGAGGGCTGCCGAGCATCTTAGGGCATTTTGGACTCGGGCATCAATCTCGTCTTCCCTTTGGTTGGTGTCTGTTATAGTGCAGCCCAAATATTTAAATTTCCCAACACCTTTGTAGGTGGTTTGGCCGACTTGTAGGTCTTCTCTGTGGGTTCTTACATTTTTATACATTTTAGCTTTGAGGTACTCTGTTTTCTCGCGGCTAATTGTAAGACCCACATTTCCACCTTCTCTCTCCAGCGTTTCCACCATGGCTTTCAGGTCTTTCTGATCACTAGCAAGGATAGCCAGATCGTCGGCATATCCAATGACCTTATGTTTTCCATTTAACTCGATGCCCCCCTCATGCGATAATACTTTTCTGATGACGTATTCGAGCACCAAGTTAAAGAGGGTTGGAGACAGCGCATCCCCTTGCTTTAAGCCAGTAACCACCTCAAACTCTTCAGACAAATCTCCGCCCACCCTGACCCTCATCTTACTCGTTTTAGTCGCGGCCACAACCATTTGCACTAATTTCTCAGGTATTTCAAATAATCGGAGTATGTTATACAGGGAAGCCCTGTCCACGTTATCATAGGCCTTCGTAAAATCTACGAAGAGAGCGTGAAGAGTCTGCGCGTATTCCCATTTCTTCTCCATAATTTGTCTTAACAGAAATATCTGATCAACAGGGCTTCGGTTACGGCGAAAGCCGCACTGGTAGTCACCAAGGATGTCTTCTACGTAAGGCTCTAATCGACCCAGTAAGACGTAGGAGAAAATCTTATAGGCTGTAGGTAGCAGCGCGATACCCCTATAGTTGGAACACTTTCTTCTAGATCCCTTCTTGTGAATGGGGCATATCACCCCCATATTCCATTCCAGTGGTTGACATTCCTCCCTCCAGATCTTACAGATGGTTTGGTATATTTTTGTTTGCACAGCTATCCCCCGTATTTCCAGACTTCCCCCGGTATCCCATCTATTCCTGGGGATTTATTATTCTTTAGCCTCTTAGTGGCTTTCCTGACCTCTTCAAAACTTGGTGGTTCTATCTCCATATCACAGTTCTCTCTGTTTACTACTAGGACATGATTTTCGATAGGTGGGCAGTTTAGAAGTTGTTGGAAGTAACGCCGCCATTCCGATTTCAGTTCCTCCGGGCCAGATATAAGATCTCCGTTATCTCTTTCTAGTGTCTGTGTAGCTGGCTGGTGTCCTTTCTTTATCGATGATATTTCTTTATAAAATTTTCTACTCTCATTAGCTGTCATTATATTCTCCATCTCTCGTAACCGGTTCTCTAGATGTTCTCTTTTAGCCTGCCTAATTAAGTTTCTCAGCCTTACACGTGTCTCCCGATATTTGTCGGTCCAAATACTGTCTTGATCGGATAGGATCTTATATTTCCTTCTCTCCTCCATCTACATTGTGATGTACACACTTCGGTCCACCATCTCCTTCTCTTCTTCCGCTTCTTCTTGCCCAATACTTTCAAACCTACCTCTGTCACTATCCTTTTTGTTTTTTCCCAAACTGTATTTAAATCCATCTCCTCTACTTCCAGTCCCTTAAATCTATTACATAATTCTATTTTAAACTGTTTTCTAACGTTGTTGTCCTTTAGTATGTCTGTATTCAAAATTTGGTTCTCTTGTTGTTTTGGTTTGTGGGTAGTTTTTATTTTGGCTCTAATTTTAACTCCTAAGAGGTAGTGGTCACTGTCACAGTCTGCTCCTCGAAATGTCCTGATATCTTCTATGATGTTTTTATGCCGATTGTCTATTAGTATGTGATCAATTTTACTTTAGTCATAATAATCTAAAAGTTCATAATAGCCACAGTATAAACATATGATTACATTAATGTATGTCGTCACTTACTGAAGAGTTAAATTTGAAAAATCTATTTCATGTTATCTATTTTGTATTAAGAAATTTGTATTGATTATTGTGATTTCATTTACGAGAAACTCATGCTCCTTTTTCGACACGACTACATCCCTAAATGACGTCACGCGCCCCGCCCGCGCACCCTTCATTGTTCTAAACTTGGCAGAACTGTTCGCTTAGAAAATCGTAAAGATTGCCAGTCTTGTAGGGTAGGTGGTCTGTGTTCGGAAGGCACGTTAAGCCGTTGGTCCCGGTTGAATTAGCATCAATCTGCATTGGGCCCGCGTGGTGGATTGGCTCATCCTCCATATCCATCCATAAGCAAAACTACACCAATTTTATATAATAATTTGTTTTATTTATTTTTATAGAATATAATATGTTTATTTCTTAGATAAAAAAAACAACACAACAAAAAAAAAATACAAAAAATAATGGAAACATAAATACTCTGCAAAATGGGGGTGTTGATACATACACGGAAATGTTTGTCATGTTGTCAGTTTGTGCTGTATTTTTTTCACAGTAAATCCCCCAACAAACTCACAAACACAGGAAATGTTTAATTCCTGTGTTCGTAAGTTTGTAGGGGTAATCTTTGGAACTACTGAACCGATTTCGAAAATTCTTTCACCAATAGAATGCTGTATTATGCCGATTGACATTGACAAATTGATGTATGTGTAGATGTAGGGTTACGTACCTACATCACACTGTATCTTTATGTCATATGTTTACTTATGTTTGTTTTAATTGTTTATGTTCCTTCAACGGAGCGGAGACTACAGTAGTAGTTCTCCGGCGTCCATATTAAACGGTCAACTCAATCTAGTATTTCAATCAGTGATCCTGCTAGTGCCCAAATGAACTATTTTTAAGACAGAACACGCTTAGACACTTCCAATTTTACAGTAATTGTACAGAGACAATTTAATTATACTGTTCATACACAATCATAGTATACTCCCTTGCGAAGCCGATGCGGGGTTAGCATACCTTTGGTCTCAGCGACGGCCTCGGGCGTGCGCGCGCGCTGCGCCCCCCGCGCCTCGGCCTCGCGCCGCAGCTTGAGGCCGTACTGCGCGATCTCGTCCGAGGCCAGGTTGGACGTCATCACGAAGATCGCGTTCTTGCACTCGATCAGCTTGCCCTTGCCGTCTGTTAGTCTGCCCTGGGGGTTGAGGGAAGACGACCAAATATTTCAATAGCGGCATGTGTTCAGGACAACGCCTGACTATTTATTTGGAAAAGGAACAAGTTCAATAATTTCAATAATGCTACTACCTACATTTTTCGCTTCTCGTTTCGATATGTACTGTGCTCTTTTGTCTAAGTTTTATTCTAAGTTTGAGTTTTAATTAAATACAAGACAGTATGACTGTGGCCAAATGTTTTGAATGAATGTAAAATAATCGTCAGACTCATTGGACTTCATTTACCCTAATCTAACCTAAATCCTAACCACCTAATCAAATAGCTGAAGTAGATACTTCGATCAACAATAGGATCTAGTCTAGATATACCTACTAAAATACCTACACAACGCTACAGGTAATACTTTGTCAATGCAAACAAAAATACCACAGTTGAAACGAAAAACAGTACCTAAAGAAGTCACAAAGCTGTTACCTCATCAAACAGCTGCAGCAGCACAGTCAGCACATCAGGATGGGCCTTGTCCACTTCATCGAAGAGAACCACAGCGTCCGCCCTCCGCGCCAGCGCCCGCGTCAGCTGCCCCCCCTCCTCGTGCCCCACGTACCCCGGCGGCGCCCCGATCAGCTTGGCCACCTCGTGCTTCTCCTGGTATTCCGACATGTCCAGGCGGATGAAGGCCGCGGGGTCGTCGCGGTGCATGTATCTATGAGGAAAATACAGCTAAAGCAACTTTTCACGTCAGTTTGATTACATATGCTGAACAAACAATTATTTATTTATGATTTATGTATGAGGATATAACTTACCTAGCTAATTGCTTGGCGAGTTCCGTCTTCCCTATGCCAGAACTACCCAAAAACAGGAAGACCAGAGGGTGCTCTTCGTCCGCCCAGCCGTTCTCCTTGCGACGGACGGCCGCCGCCACCGTCTCGATGGCCGCTTGCTGCCCCACGATGAACTGCCGCAGCCGCTGCTCCAGCGGGAACCGGCGCCGCTCCTCGGCAGCCGCCGCCTGCCATCACAACGATGACGTCACTATACAACACTAGAGGGAGCTCTCAGGAAATATCGATGGTTGCTTGCACAACCAATCTCGATAGTTTCATGATGCACTGCCGCAGTCGCTTCTCGGCAGCCGTAGCCTGCCATCACGTGTAACGGTTTCTTTACAAGTTCACATCACAACTCCATAAAATATTCCGTAATTTTAGAGTTTATATTACAGCTCTGTGAACCACTTTTGATATACTTTTGAAAAGTTTGGCAATGTTGGCGTGAAACACGGGAGGCCTATGTCCAGCAATGGACTAATATAGACTGAAAAAGAAAAAGAAGACAATGTTGGAAAGTCATCTTTCCGTTATTTTCCAATTTACTCCAAAATCTGAAAATAATGTTCAATATCCGCACCTAGCTAGAGCTTCTCACCTCAGCGGCCCGCTCCCAGCGCTTGGTGTGTTCGACGATGAGCTCGCGTGCGGGGGAGGGGTCGCGCGCGTAGTGCAGCGCGCGGCGGCCGGCGTGGTCGCGCGCGGTGGGGTCGGCGCCCGCCTCCTGCAGCGCGCGCAGCCCGCGGAGTCCGCCAGCGCCGCGTAGTGCAGCGCCGTCCAGCCCAGGAACGATGCGCGCGCGTTCATCGAAGCGCAGAATTCGTCTTCGCGCCTTTGCAGTGCTGCAACAATATTCTACATCCTTAACGAGCAGATTTCACAGGTTACTATTGTTCAATAGATTGTCATATTAATACAACAAGTCAAATTAAATGAAATTAAAAATAAATTCTTGTATACGATGTCACTGGTTGAATGTTCAATTCACTAGAGTGTTGCCCGTCCGTCATGTCTTTTCTGACTAACAACATAGTCCTGCATATGCCGCTGCAAGGAGAGAAGTATTGGGCTCAGATGTCCTACCTATCTGAGGATGATCTGAGCGACATTACAATAGGGCAGTTGTTAAAATTCTGCAAAGTAACAGGTAGATTCAGTGGGTCGCCACCAACGTGAGTTATCAGGTAACTCAAAACCCTATATGGGTATCGGAGAATTGGGTGAAATGGTCCCAGCATAAGTGGACTGATCACCCATCTGGTGCTCGCGCTGGCGTCCCCATATAGTACATAAAATCAACATAGCCACTCTACAGGTGTACTCACCTTCAAGGGGATGCAAGCCAGCACTAGCCGCCGCCGCCGCCGCGCCCGCGTAGTGCTCGGGAAGGTCGGGCCGCGCGCCCAGCAGCAGCAGCTCCTTGACAGCGGCAGCGCGGTCGTTGGCGGCCGCCGCCATCAGCGCCGTCCAGCCCAGCGCGTGCCGCCGGTCTGCCACGCCGCCCGAGTCCCCGTCGCCGCTGACACGCTCTCCTTGCTCAATCAAAGCTTCCACTTGTCTGTAATAGATAAAAAAATAATAAAAAGCTGGACCTCTGACCGCCAGGAGTTAAGGTCTCTTAACCCCGCTATTGGAGGATTCTCTATTTTTATATTTTAGAACGTTTTTAAGAGTTTCATACCTCAAAAAGGAACCCTTATAAGATCACTTTTTTGTCTGTCGGGAAATTTGGCAAAAAGCAAAGTAAAAAAAAAATAAGTGTAGTTGAAATTCTAAAAAAAGAATGAAGTGATAAATACAATAATTAGTCAAGTGCGTGTCGGGCCATGCGCAATGTAGGGTTCCGAAGGTACCTATCCTGTAGAAATGCGGACACATGAACTTAATTTACTTCCACTTTTATATAACTAATAAAAATTACCTAAGTATATACCATCATATAGAATGAAAATTGTTCCTATGACTTTTTTCATACTAAAATCAATTTTGTAAGTTTATCGTCTATTACTCATTAACGCGTAAAGTCTACATAGCCGTGATAATTTTCCTTTTAAATTCATTGTATTTGTTAGTTTTTATAATTTGTTTCATGTGCCCACCCTCCACCATTTTCCTGTTCGAGGGGGGGGACACTTGACTCTAATAAAATTTATCACTTTAAAGTTAAATATTTCGCACACGGATCCCTAAATCAAAAAATGTTCTTTAGACACTCATAATATTTTTAAAAGACCTATCAAATGATACCCCACACGATGGTATAATCGAAAGAAAAAAAATTTATCCCTACTTTAGGTGTAGGCGAGGCACCCTAAAAAAAAATTTTTCCTAATAATAAATATGTATGTCTCTACCAAATTACAGTTTCCTAGTACTAGTAGTCTCTAAGATTACAGACGGACGGACGGACAGACATGACGAAACTATAAGGGTTCCTTGTTTACTTCGGAACCCTAAAAAAGGAGATATCACAAGCCTAAGCATTAGGAAGTCAATAGACAATACGAAAGGCTCAAAATAGAACAGAATTATGACACAAATCCATAACATTACATCACCTAATACAAGATTTAATATCCTCCTTTTAAAAAGTTATTAACTTACTTCTTTAGCTCTTGCACATTGCCCAACTGTGCTGCTTTGAAGAATCGTTTCTCTGGAATTAGAGATATCATAATATTACATTCTGCAGTCTCTGGAACTGATCCAAGGAATCAACAGTAGGTACTATAAATTACCATTATAAACATGGTCAGCCGCCACAAGGGCTACAGTAATTACTCCCGCTGCCGTCAGAAACGGCGTGCTGCTTGTCCGCCGCCACCGTGACTTCTCATTGCAAGCCGCACACACAGGCCCAGGGAAAAGCTTCAAGGACACTGAAGATACCCGCGCTAACTTCTGCAAGGTCCGGGCAGACCTCATGACTGCCCGCACCGAATGTGCCGACATTGTTTTGGTTCCCTAGAATTCTCACTATACCACCAGCTAGCAAACAAAGTTCTCTACTGGAGCTTGTGAAAGTAGTTCCGTGACAAAACTTGTATACATTATTAACTGTTCCTACTAAATAGTATGATGATAAACGGAGCGTGTTTTTGATGCCTTCATTTTTTACGGAGTTTTTGAAAATATTTTTTAAACTTCCATGAATTATTTCCTGAACTAGATTTGACAACTAAATAGCAAGGTAATTGACAAATGACAAATCCTTTTTTAAATTCACAGCTGACTAGCTGACAGATTATGACAGTTTATAGTTGTATTGCCAACATCTTCGTTTGGTTCATAGGTTTGATTCCAACAACCTCTATTTAGTTTGTGGTTCCACAGAGCGATGTGCGGCCGAGCCTGTTCCGGAAAACTTCCCTTGGAAATTTCCGAAAATTCTCGGTAATTTCTCGGGTTTTTTAATAAAATTTTCCGTCCTCGAGAATATTTCCGGGAAACCAAAGAAACCAAGAAACTTTCCTCGTTTCTTTGATCGGGATTGGCACATCACTACATGTCTGTTCAAGTCTTGAGGGATTTTCCGAGACTCAAATTTAAAAAAAATAGCTCCAGATGAATTCATAGGTAGCGCTTAGTAAAAGGCGAGACCATTCAAAAAGCAAAAATGCACGGTACTGGCATTTAAAAAAAAAACCTAATAAAAAACATCAAAAAAGTATCAATATTGTGATGTGTGCAACTGTCAAACTGTTATGTGATGTTTTTTCTGCCTCTGGCTGACAATAAAAAGCGCACAATATAGTTGCAGCCATTATTAAGACTCGGCTTTCAATAAAACGCCATCTGTTGAAACTTTTTTATACTGGTTTTTAGGGTTCCGTAGTCCGACAAGGAACCCTTATAAGATCGTTCTGTCCGTCCGTCCTAGTCTGTCACAGCAGAATATCTTCTACGTTTATTGACTGATTTGCATGTAACTTGGTTCGAGGATACTTCACATATAGATCTCATTTTTAAAAATACAAAAAATTAAAATTACCCCTTTTTAAGGGTACCTCCCCATACATGTAAAGGGGGGGGTGAATTATTTTTTGAGTGCACCCCCTTGTGTGGGTACGTTGAAAAGGACTATGAAAATAAGGCAGGGTTTCCATACAACACATTTTTATCAGCTTTACCATTTGCGAGATATAGCCCGCCAAAGTCGTTTACACGACGGTGTCCTCCCCCCCCCTGTAATTTCTAAAGTCTTGGACCTTTAAACTTTAAATCACTCACGTAAAGAAACAGGCGCGGAAACTCTTATTTAAAATTGTTTCGGGTATCCTGTGATGAATACTTTTGAAATTATAAATAAAATAAAAATACTTATATACTTTTTTCCAAAAGAACAGTATAAACTTAAAAAGTTTTTTTACATATTTTATTGTTAGGACTTAGGACTGAATGAAGCTTAATATTTAATTACTTTTTAACATGACTACGGAACCCTACTTTATGCGTGGTCCGACACGCACTTGGCCGGTTTTATTTTTTCTTTTTAGCTGTCGGAAAAAATCGCTCATTGTAGGTATCTAGGTACCTATGTCAATGTCAAAGTCAATTTTCATTTCATGATGGTGGTGAAAAGCGTTTTTCTTTCATAAATCTTTGTCCAATTGCGAATTTGTGCAATTTTTAAATGAATAGGTACCAATGGTTTTGGAAAAAAGTAATGTAAGAAAACATGTCCCAAACAGGATAGTATGTGCTTTGATTCATATACGAGTGTTATATTTACCTATAGTTTAATTGGACAGTGTTGACACTGGAGGGAGGGTGTTTATTTGGGAAAAGTCGCGGGGTTTTCTGATTATTATTAAAAAATGTCGTTGGGAGGGTCCTCGTATATGAAGAGTGCGACTATGCTGGAACAGTTGTTGGAGGAAATTAATTTCCAGCGGACGAAGGAGATGCGACAGTTAATGAAAGATGGTAAGTTTTCAAGTGCACTAATATTAAATTGATAATTTGTTCAATACCGTATGCTGATCTCCAAGCTTCATTTTGAAGAGGGCACCCCCTGATGTTGATGAATTTGTTCATAATTAAGCAGGTAGGTACCTATGTAAGTGAATTTTTAATCAGTATTTACAGATATTTTTACTGAAATATGTGGGAAATCCCAATTTTCAGGGGCTGGTGACATCGATTCATGTTCGATGGGAATGCCTTATGCCCCAATGTAATAATAAAAAGTTTTGTGTGAATATATGATATAGTTTTACTTGTACTTACTAACTTATCTCTCGGAAAATAAAACCATTATGTTACCATGCATTCACTAGGTACATAGGTAGTATGTTTTCCTACAAGGATACTTATTTCCATTTTAAGTTGGTCCAAATCCATTGGAGTGGATTATGTGATTGAGATTGATTGAGTATCTCGTACCTCCACCTATTAACTACGTGGAGTTTGTTGCGCCGCCTCTTCTCCACTTGCGCTTTGGAGGCGGTGGTAATTTTATGTTGTCAACTAACTAAAAAACAAAAATTTTAAGATTTTTAAGTGCTATTTTTAAGCCTATGTAAATAAAAACAATTGACTTGACTTGACTCCACCTTTGACATGGGTTTATTTAAAGACCCTGAATGCCTCAAGGGCAACAACTTAATATAACTGACTTTTGTATTATAATTAAGAAAAATGTTTGGAGCACTTTGTCTAAAACATATTACTCAACCTACATGCATTTCATAAATAGGCACTCTTATACTGACTGTGGTATTCATGGCCTGTCCATAGTGGCTGTGCAGAAGGGTGGGCTAATTTAAAAAAAAAAATCGAAAAAAAAAATGTTGAGGGGTTTTCAAGTATTCCATAGGGTTACACAATCATAATAAAAATAATTTAAAAAATATTCGATACTAGCTTTCGCCCGCGTCTTCGCCCGCGTGAATTTCCCACAGGAACAGTGCTTTTTCCCGGGATGAAAGGTACCCTATGTCCTTCTCCTTACTTCCAGCTATGTGTATGCGAAATTTCAGGAAGATTGGTTCAGGGTCATTCCAGCGAAGATGACACCCCAGGTCAAAAAAATAAATTACATAATTTGTGCTTGAATCTGTGATTAAAGTAAAGCCAATAAACCAATTCAACAGGAATCAACCAATTAGTTTCATATTTTTACGATTTTCGTTATTTTTATTAATCGTGAAGGCAGCCATAGCGTAGTTGTGTTTGGTAGCAAATTTTTCTTTAAGTTTGTAATACTTTTTGCCGTTATTTATTGAGCCATTGTAAAAAGTGATTATCTTAAAAGAAAGTACAATTTAAGAAGTATAAAACGGTGGCAAGTTATTGCATGAAAAAAAATATTGTGTAAAGTTGTAAGAGTTTGACAAAATGCTTTCCTCATGTCCCACCCGTCACAGCAAAACATGTTCTTTTTTATCCTTACCTAAAAGTATCTAACTTACTGTTTCGCAGCTTTGCAAAAGTAACAATTATTCCACAGGTAATGGTTTTGACTTGAAATTACATTGAACAAATAAAAATGTATGAAAATATTGAGATTCGAAAGGATGTCCCACCCGTCACAGTTATGGGTGAGCCATCCTTTCAGACCTTAATACCATATAAAGTTTTTATGAATTCTTGTTTTTTCAGTGTTATACTTGTTTGTTTGTTTGTTGGATATAGGTTTTATAACAAAATCTTTATTTTTGATTTATTTCTTTGATGTACGTGCATGTAGTCCGCTAGTTTGGTTTTATGAGGCTTATTTCGGTTATAAATTTAGGTTTTGGTATTTAATTTCTTTTCAAAATGTGAATCCGGCAGATAGAAAAAGAAAGGGTAAAGAAAAGTAGAGAGCTATTGTAGAAAAACGGGAAGTTTTTTTAGAAAAAGAGAAGATTAGGGATACCAAAAGGAGGAAAAAAATACTAATCAAAACAAAGAAACAAAAGCAAACGAGAGAGAAGGAAAGAATACGATAAAAGAAAGCTAGAGAAAGGGAAAAAAGATCAATTCTTCCATTTCAAAGCTACAATTGTCATCGCCCTTAGGGTCATACAAATGTGTAAAAACGCTGCGTAAGGTCGCTATTATTTACTTTTTATAGTTCATTTGTTAAAAATATAACGAATTTCATATATAAACAGTTGTATGCATTTTATTTAAGCACTATTATGCCATCTAAAGTTACTCGTCCCACCCGTCACAAATTGCTGTCCCACCCGTCACACACTACTGAAGGCATTATTTTGAATATTTGTAATAAAATGAATGTAATTTGTGTATAAAATGGGACCTTCATATTTTAGTTAGAACATATGAAAAAACTCCTTAACAAAATATGGATGGTTTGTCTTAATTTGTATTGCGAAGCTGGGTACTCAGACAAGCGGGTGTCATGGGCGTCCCACCCGTCACACTTAGAAAGAGTCGATTTTCTCATTTAATTATGGAAATTTTAACTATTTTTAATGGCTTCTTTTAAAACCGATATCTGGCTATATTATGTTATTATTTTAATATAGATTGCATTGCTAATTTACGAGAAATTACTTGGAGTTTGAACAAAAAGGAGTTAGAATGGCCCACCCGTCACATTGGAATGACCCTTCAGTAGATAAAGGGTGAAGAGGTAACAAACAAACTCACTTTTGCATTTATAATATTAGACCATAAAATGTATGGAAAAATGAACACAAATTTAAAAAAAATAGCAGGGAGAAAATACATTCTAAAATTGCATTGTAATAGTAAACAGTATTATATTATTTACAGCCACAAAAATTGCCAAAACTTTTAGGAATTGATATTACAATACGGGCGCCATTTTGCAGTGAAACTTGCATTGAAAATAAAAATAAAAGAATCACTGTTTGTGGGGAACCGACCCTAGTTATGATGCTGAT
This sequence comes from Ephestia elutella, assembly GCA_018467065.1. Lineage (NCBI taxonomy): Eukaryota > Metazoa > Arthropoda > Insecta > Lepidoptera > Pyralidae > Ephestia > Ephestia elutella. The sequence continues at coordinate 21,358,857 of CM031576.1, read as the reverse complement.
TTAAACGACCTGAGTTTCACACAACAATGTTTATTTTGATTTACGTAAACTAATTAGATATTTAAATGATGGATGGCGCGTATGTATCATTGTGGATCTTATGCATGACTGCTGCACCGCCGCCGCGCCGCGCGGATCTGCGCGGCGTCAGCGCTTTTGCTGTTAGAGGATTACGATTACCTCGAACACTGTTAAAACACGCGTATAATTTTGCAGTATTTAAAAAAAAAAATTACCACATCCTTTTACAAAAATTATATCGGACACACGAAAAAATATAAAAATAAAAGAAAATTAAATATTAACAGGAAAATCAAACAAATACCTGAATCAGAAAAAATCAAACAAATACCTGAATCTGCTTGTTTGTTGAGTTAAAAAAAAATGAAATGAGTGGAATAATGGATGATATGATTTATAAAAATTCCAAATCAAAACCGAAACAAAAGATGATTCCCTCTATATTCATCAGCGTCTTGTAAATCAGGTTGTGGACCAAGATGTGGGACTCAGTCGGGTTGAACTCGCTTCGAATCTTCAGACGCTTCGTGTGGTTTATGACTAAGTTTCTCAAACTATTAGCGAAACACAGAATTTTTGCGTTTTTGACACAATTTTTTTTCTGAAATCTAATAGGAAATAATTATAATCTTAATAAGTACATAAATTCCACTCATATAATATAGGTCTATCAAAAAAACAAAACAGCTTTGAAGCATCACTATCACTACATAGTAGTACTTATATTAATTCTGTGACATAGTATAAAACAAAGTCGCTTTCTCTGTCCCTATGTCCCTTTGTATGCTTAAATCTTTGAAACTACGCAACGGATTTTGATGCGGTTTTTTTTAATAGATAGAGTGATTCAAGAGGAAGGTTTATATCCCGTGCGAAGCCGGGGCGGGTCGCTAGTCAAAAATAAAAGTCAAAATTTTTTTGTGTGTGATAAATGCTAAAAATAAGCGAAATCATAACAGCAAATGAGATTTTATTTTTCATATGCTTTTTTACTATTATAATTTAAAATTACATGTTATTCTGGTCTGTTCTGGTCACAAATAAACTTATATTTTCTTTCAAATCAGTTCAGAAATATTTTTAAACCATATTTTTTTATGAATTTTAAAATGTTGAGCTATGGCACAGGGCGCGCGCTTCATAGAAACGGGGTGTCAAATATACCTACTACTACAAATGAAACTGTATATCTGTGTGTTTTCATAGTCATAGCATCCCAATACACACAAGAACGGGGGAGAAGTGTGGAGGGTGCGGGGGGTGCCATATTGCGGGAGGGGCAGGGAGTTTCCTTTCTGTACGTAGTACTTATATTAATTCTGTGGCCTAAAAGTACCTAAATAAATAAAAAAAAAAACAGTTTAAAAGTGTATATTTTTACGCAACTTTTGAGACCTCTTGAGTTAGAATCCTAGGACATTTTTAAAAATCGGCCCACCGTACTGTGCAGTCAGCAATAGGGGTTCTTAAGATTTTGGTTACTTTTTTTTTTATTTTGGATGAAAGGCTCTTTAAAATTTGTTTGCTGGCTCAGAGTGCCTATTTGTCTAACTGTTCAAAAATAAATAAATGGGCACGGGGGCACGTGCCCCTCCAGACCGCTTTTTTGTGTACCTATTGTGGAGGTAGATTCCATAACAGTGCATATCGAATTAAGAAATAACAGAAACGTGCCCCCCCAGACTGTTTTTTATCTACCTACTGGAGAGGGACATTCCATAACAGTGCAAACCAAATTAAAAAATAACAGAATTTAGTGAAATTTTTTCTCTAATAAGTTCTGACAAGTTCCTTCCGCAGTGGCGACCTATCACCGTCTTTAGCATCAGAGTGGATGTCGGTTTGTTCCAACCCCCCCACCCCCCTCCGCAGAGTTCGACACTGCCCTTGTGCCCCCCCTCGAAAAAAATCCTGGATCCGCCCTTGGGCTTAGTTAGCTGGTGTTGGTTTGTTGAATATTGGTCATGTACCTATGAGTTTGTAGAACAAACTGACTCATGTATCATTTACCTGCTGTGGTGAATTCTTTGAACATCATTAGGAAATCTGCACACTATTTGACTATTCAAATTTTTGTGCGTACATAGGTACTACTGCTGCCCCTAATGACTGCTAGACTAATGCCCTGATGGCGGTAGTCGTGAAGTCAAGTCAGGTGTTTTTTGGCATTTTGTATAAAATCTGACCCTTAAGTTTGTTTTATTGTAGTATACACTCAAGAAAGAATACTTCCTTCCATATGTCCTAAACCCCTTCTTTCTAATGAAGCAGACTTGTTTTCATAGATTGCTATGCTATGATATGATTGATAGAACTGGGTGGACAAAACTTAGTAAGTACATTGGTACTTACTAAGTTTTGTCCACCCAGTTCTTAGATCATATTAAATACTAGCTGTTGCCCGCGGCTTCGCCCGCGTGACTTTGGCTTTGATGAAAAGTCTTTTTGTATTCCAAACTGTTTCCTGTGTTCCAATCTTCGATTTTTATACGTCTACAGAAAATGCTCATCAGATTAATCAAGTTTTGCTAAGGCGCCATTTCCGTATATGTTATAGTGTAGCTGATCTCTTGAAGTTATTCATCAGATGTTCCAGATCTTCAATTTTTATACGTCAGCAGAAAATGCTCATCAGGTTGAACGATTTTTGCTAAGGCGCCATTTCCTTATAATGTTATAGTGTAGCTGGTCTCGTGGAGCTTTTCATCAGATGTTCCAGATCTTCAATTTTTATACGTCAGCAGAAAATGCTCATCAGGTTGAACGACTTTTGTCAAGGCACCATTTCCATATGTCATAGTGTAGCTGGTCTCTTGGAGCTTTTCATCAGATGATCCAGATCTTCAATTTTTATACGTCAGCAGAAAATGCTCATCAGGTTGAACGACTTTTGTTAAGGCACCATTTCTATATTTCTTATAGTTTAGCTGTTCTGTTATGGTTCTTCATTAGGTGTTCCAGTTTTCAAAATCAATTATAGCCTATATGTTGCCCAGGCTTAATAGCTATACAACAAAAAAGTTTCATTCAAATCCGTCCAGTAATTTTTGCGTGAAACGCGTACAGCGTGCGTAACGCGTGCATACATACAGACCAAATACAGACAGACAGACAAGAAATTCCAAAAAATCTTTTTAAGTGTCCCTCTATCCATTTTAGTCAAAAATACTAAATGTACAGACAAAATATTTTTACTGTTTTATTATATGTATAGATATGATCTAAGACCCGGTTTGAAGCAATTTTAATTCTTAATAAGTAGAATAATAAAACGATACATTATAAAAAACACATTTATTGAACTTTAATGTACAACAGCATTGATATAAATATACAGTACTTTAACGTCTATTTATTCTTACGTGTCCTATTTTGTAACCAACTCAAGTCTCCCCGAAATTAGCTCTGTGAAGTTATATACATATTTCAATCATATCAAAAGCTACCAAAAATCCTACGCACTTAAAATAAAAGTATAACACAAATGTTGGTACATATATAAATTTAAGTCTTCATCTAAATTGATTATAGAATAGGACAGTTGTGTAAAAATAAAATTAGACTTTATTACCATTCACATGTTATCTTTTCCATTTTTTAAGAAACATGCGCAAAATAGGAATGTATTTTTAATGAAACTTTCGCATTTTGGGAATGAGGGCCCTATAGACATGTTCCCTATTCCACAAATATTTTATTAATTATTAAGGGTTGTGGACATGGAACTTGTCCAACTTAATCTTAAATATTTCACAAATCCACAACAATATTTACTGGCGGTTAAATAGACATCGAATTATAAATTTATCTTCGTTGAAGGAATGTAAAGGCGTCGTCTAACATAAACATGTATTAAGCAGTCAAGCACTATAATATTTTACGTACCGAAATTTCTTAAGAATCGCGTTGTTATTATCTACCACAATTAGGTAGACAGTGACAGCATGATCTTAAATACTGCATTGGAGAAAAGTGCTCGGTCGTAAGAATATCTAATTCATGACAAAACGGAAATTATTGCAAATGTGTTACCTTGATAAAGAAATAAATTAGGTACATTTTGGCATCGTAAAACCGCTTGGCTAAGTCATTTGTTGAATTAGGCGTGGACCGCGTGTAAGCGTTTTATTTGTTCGAGCACACAACAAATAAGATTTGCATTGATACGACAGAAATTAATCTTAATAGTGCAGTTTCTCGCAATTACAAACTAATGGCAAAACTAACTTGCATGAGGTTGTGCTTAGTGAAAGTATACAAGTCTTATTATTTTATTAACTAAGGCTATTTAAAATTTTGCTCTTTTGACTATTTCGTACTTTATGTAATACAGTATTGGCGAATTTGTTCGGTAGATAATCAGATAATTAGAACAACACATAATCAATTAAACACTGTCTTATTACATGCAACAGCACAATTTTCCGATTTATTTTGCGGTTTCGATTACACCATCGTACAGTAAGCCGATATATACAGCTGACACAATATTCTGAGATTCAGAATTAGCAGGACCTACATCACCAACCATAATTTGTTCTGTACTTATTGTTTTTATTTACAAAATAACTGATATTTTTTGTTGATAGAAATGTTCTTGTCTCGAAACTAAACATTTTGTAATATCAACAATAATCAACACATTTTGTAACATTCAATTAGTTATACAAGAGTATAAGTTTATTTTCACAATTTGAAATCGATAAGAACGTTTGATTTGCCTTGTAAATCAGCGATAAATATTACCATGTTTGTTCATTAAAAATATCATTAAAAATCTACGTTTAATCAAATCAAAATATTGACAAATAAATTATGTATGTATAAACATTTACATTAATAAATATAATACAAACAAGAAAATGCGGTTTTGTATGCACTACGGCGCGTGACGTGGCGAAGTATTGTGCGACCGACTGCTATGTGGACCATTACTGACGTGAGTGGGATCTACGGAATCTTCTAGTCTAGGATAGAACCTTGCAAATTCTTTCCTGACCCTCAGTAAAATCCCGTTAATGATTTACAAATACTACATTAAACTTTTTTTGTAAATCTTAACGTAACGAAAGTTGAGACAATTTCTTTATGATTTGTACCAATTTTGAAAGACTTTTATCTCACAAAAAAAAGTATAAACAAAGTCACAGTAGATCTGACGCACATAGTATAAATAGCCCCTAACAAACTGATAAAAACTATAATAAAAACAAGAGCTCTCTCTGTCGATAAAGCAACAATAAAATAACATTAATACATTGAATTGTTCAGACAAGTAGCCGTCTAGCAACATAAAAATATTGTTCAGTGGAGCACGTCCCAGTCACATTAACTCTAAAGGCACTTCGCATTACACACAGAGACTGAGAAGCTAATTCCACATTTAACATTGAACACTACAGACAACTCCTCTCTACAAAGTTTAACCCTCACGTAATCACAATAGTAAGGACTCATTGTCAAATAACATATTTTAATTTGATTTGACAAAGTTCCCGCCAACAATAATCGCAGATTATACACTTAAATTACCGATAGAAAACTACCTAGTCGGAACAGATATGAACATGTGGAAATGTTTCAGATTGTGGTTTCGTGGTGCTGCAAGGGACGACGTACTGGACAGATCTGTTCGTGAGGCACTTCCTGTTCCAGGAGGAGAGAGCCATCGACTGCGACGACCTCCTCTTCTTCGTGAGGAAGCGCCACGTCAAGGGCTCCTCGAGATATCTGCCCAAGTACGAGGTGAGTTGTCTCAGAGAAACTTACAATATTGAATTGCTAATTTATTTCAGATCTGTTTTAATCGCATTTGAACAAACCGAAATATTTGTGTTTATCTAGAGAATCTTGAAAGATAATAAAAAATCTTTTATTATTTTCATTTACGACAGATTAAGCGATAACAATACTTTTGTAACTTAACAGTATTGCAATAAACAGATTAAATATAGCATTTCAATGATGAATTTCAAAGACAAATCATGTTCCCATTACAGCACCTGCGGTAATTACATCAATAACAGTGGTCGATGCTAGAGTTACCAATAAACAAAAATAGATTGATGAATGTACACTTTTTCAAAAATTTTCAGACTTACTGTCATTTCCTTAGAATGTATTAAAACTACATTTGTTGCGCATTAGAAGTAAATCTATTAGCGAATACGGCATCCGTTAATTAAAGTAATTGAATTACGCACAACACGCAACTGCCGGCTTCTGACATTTTAGTTTGTTGTGTCAAAAGTGTGTTGATTTCTCTCATTTACCTCTCAAATGTATGAACTAGTGTAATCATGACATCCTTTTGCGACAGTAGTGAGTTGTGACCACGAGGAATGTTTCTGCGTACTTCTGGTGCAATTAAGTACTCATGTTAGTGGATGAAAATTTATTTTTAATTTCTAGTTTAGCACCATATGGATGATTGTTACAAAATTCTATTAGACAAATCTTTGGAAATACAAAAATTATGCGTTAACAACAGTTATGTACTTTTATTTTAAACAATATAAAAATATGTTTTTCTTAAAATATGTACTTAGAACGACGATTACACCACTACCGTTTGTCCGTGATCACAATCGCGCTCGCTCCGCCTACACGTTCACTAATCACAGTTCATTTTGCTAATAAATAGTAGCTTCTTAAACTCGAAATTCATGGTTCGATAACCACTTATAAAATATACATTTACAAAAACAAAAATCCTAACAACGGCGATGTTAATAGGTAGTTCGATTATTGTTCTTTGTCAAGTTAAAATAAAAGTCTTATAGTTCTATTCAACAGTAAAAGCATACACAAGATCGTAGAACCTAAAGTAAATTGCATTAGGTGGTGAGCTCACTTATCAAGTTAACTGTTATCACATTTCAAACTGAACGCGACGCCCGATATCTCACTGATAAATCCGTTACGTTCCTTTACTGAACTACCTGCGTGTTTGCAGACGGACGTGGAGGTGTTCCGCAAGGATTCCAAGAAGCTGCCCATCGGAGATCCCGAGATAGACTGGGAGGAGACGGTGTACTTGAACCTGATCGTGCACCAGTTCGACTACACCCTCACGCTGGCCATCTGCACCCGGACCAGTCCGAAGGAGCTGCAAGTTCTGGAAGCGGCACTCGCAGAAGGTGAGGTCGGGGCGGGCGTCATACGTCCTCGGGCGGCGGCAGCGCGCGCGCGCGTCACTAGCTGAGCCGCGAGAACAGCTTGGTGCGCGGCCACGGCAGCGGCCAGTCGTAGCGCCGCGGCACCGGCCCGCGCACGTTCCGCTCCAGGTACGTGAACAGCCAGTACCACCACTCGCGCTGGATCATGTAGTGGTTGTAGCCGTTGCCGGCGCGGTGCGGCGTCACCAGCAACGAGTGGAACGTCCAGAACAGCCGCGTCGTTATGTAATACGCGATCACTACGTCCACTGTGTAATGGCCGTGCGCTAGCAGCACGAATGATACTCCCAATAGTGCCGAGCCCCACATCGCCCAATGCACCGGCCACAGTTTCTTCGGCGAATACTCCGCCACAACAAGGTAACTTAACACTAGTATCATCGTGTGACCCGAATATATGTAATCACCACAATATGTATGCTTTCCGTTTATCGACAGTCCGAATCCTGATATTAAATAGAACATTCTCTTGATTATTATCAGCGATGTGACATTTTCTTCTTTCGCACTGCAGAAGTAGGTTTTACTCGACACAGGTAACACAGTCACAAACATGGTGATAGAGCGGTACAGGTACAGCAGACCGATGATGAAGAACATGCGGCGCGAGACGATGAACCGGTGTTTGTGGAACACCACGACCAGCATGGCGACCGTCGTGGACACCATGATGAGGTACTCGGACACTGCGAGCGCCCAGTCGGCCGGCCCGATGTTCTCCAGGACTATGTCGTTGAGAGGGTCGGTTTTGTTCCGGTCTGGTAGTCGCTCGTGGACAAGTGATAGTGACATCATGTTTATACACACACAGATGAACAGGAAAAAGAAGGATATTATAGTCTTCCATATTTCTTTGGGGTAGCGTTCTTCCCGGACGGTTCCGGCGGGGATTTCTACAATGAAGTCCCCGGTGCGTTGGGGCGACGCCTCCTGGTCGGGGTCGGACTCGTCTGTGGCGGGTTGCGTTGCGTCTTTCTTGGCTTGGCGCGCCAGCAGCGGCTGTCGCTGCATCAGCTCGGCCTGGCTCGGCATGTCGGGGATGGGGCGCGCGGCCTCGGCGCTCTGTCGAGACGCGTTATTGTTCAGGTCATTCCGTTTGAGTCGCTCGAAGTTGATTCCTTTGATCTCGTGTTGCGCGGTTTGGGAGGCTATGTCGACATCGCAGCGCGGCTCGGGCTCTGGCGGCGGACTGGGCGGCCGCGGGAGGAGCGCTAGCTGCTTGGACGGCTGCTCATTGGCCAAGTACACGCGCACCGACTCGACCAGCGGCTCCGCGAGGTTGATCTGCTTTGGCGGCGAGGGCTCCTTGTCCGGGGAGCGGGTGGATATCGTCATCCAATCACCATTGGGTTGAATTGAGCCTGGAAATTAGAGAAAAAGGTAACGTTACTACTTGTTTACGTACTTGTTATTAATTGCTATTTAATGATAGTGTCAACTAATAGGTATGTCTGATTAAAATCTCATTAGTAGTAAGTAATCACCCTAATATTTTAAAATGTACAAATCGGTAATTAAATGTACCACTAATAATCAGCATTCATTAATTCCGACCCCGATCAAGGTTTCCTGTTTGTACCGTGGCAGTGTCTGTTTTTGTAGTAATCAGTAATTATCGCATACGGTATTTCTAGAACTGTCATCGCACAAGCACAATGCTGCTAGGTACGATTAAAGTTCAAAAACCGAAGGCCGAGATTTAACCGCGGAGGCCCACCTTCATTAGAGTCAGGTGATTGTGAATGTAATGTAAATACAATGTTGATTGTAGGGACGTGTTGTATCGCGACCATCGCGATGTCCACATGCCAGTAGGACGCAAATAAACGTCTCGGCCGTACGATTTCTCTTCGCCGTCAGCGTACACAGACAGCAGTTTTCATGAACGAGTCGACGACACGTTGCTGGCACTCACCCGATCAATGGACGAGCTGTCATTCTGGCGAGCGAGTGCTCATCGATTCGGCGGAGCTGTCCTATGTGCCCGATAGAAAGCCGGGCTGGCGTCCAGTTAAATTACACAGACGCGCAAACGAGGTCGAAATGGAAAACGATATGCACACAATTCACTGCACTAACGGCACTAAGGACGGCTCACAAGCTTTGGCGGGTGAACACAGGGCGCGATCACTAAGGTATCACACGGAACGGCTGAGGCTGTTTCGCGGTACGATTTATTACGATTTACAAGCTAGGTGCATTGTGTGGAGCGCGCGTGTTAAGAGGCGGCCGCGTACTAGGAATAGCTGTAGCACTGGTTGGCTTCGGTCGTGGGGCGATCGGGCGGCGTCGGGCGCCTCCGCCAGCACTCGGCTCAATGGAAATAATGACGCGCAGTGACGTCACGCGCGGCCCCTCTGCTGGCGCACGCCGCTGTCTCGCTTGTGCCCCGGTTTGCCTCGCTTCCTCGCGCCCCTCGATCCGCCCCTGCTCGGTGCATGTGTACTGATTCAGTTCGTTGTTCCGCTCATATTTTATTTATCTTTCGTTTGAGAATCAAGTTAGTTGGCAATAGTTTGAGATTTTATTTTTGGATCAGAATTTCGACATTATTTCGTCGTCTGAATTTTGTTATATTTCTGTAAAGTATTTGTTTATTTATATAATAGGTATGTCTTTATTTAGTGCCAGCAACAAGCGCAATTTTCATCTTCAAATCCTCTTAGCTAGAGCAACAAAGTGGACGGAAGGAACTTTTCTTTCCGTTGCGAACCTTATATTAGAACATTAAAAAACAAACCAGTAAAGTCGTACTCAAGTTATATGTATAGGTTAACTTTGTGTTATTGATATTTTTACCTTTATTTTTTTCGGTGTAGCCGCGACTACTATTAAATACATAATTAGCACAGCACTGACCATTTCTTAAAACATTCGTGAGTACATGCTTATAGCAGCGTATAGACTTTCCCGAAGGTTTTACGAGTGCGGAGCCCTGGGCGCAACTAGTTTAAAACAATTCCAACCCATCAAACGGTTACTGCGGTCGCGAAACCGGCTAGGATGCTTGCACCGACTCGGATTACCACACAACCGGTCGTTGCACAACGGTGCACTGATCTAACACCGCGGCGCTCTAGTGCAACTGTTAGGCCAAAAATACAATTCTAAAGTATCCTACTAATATTATAAATGCGAATGTTTGGATGTATAGTTGAAGATACAACAGGATAATAGGGAATTTTCTTCCAAAAATTTCGAATTTCAGAATGGCTCCCACGTAGGCAATTTTCACGTGGGCGAAGCTGCGGATAAAAGCAAGTCATCATTTAAATTTCCTAAGTTAAAAACTACACGGATGACTTGCACATCCATAACACGAGAACTCCATTGTATTCGTGAATTCAGTTTGAGACGAGCTGTCATCTTCCGACACAGCTTCCGCGTCTGTTTGCAGCGGAACCGTGTGTGGGCGTAGCGAATTGGATGCGGTTGCCTCCACTTATTCACATTTTCCGAAATACTATCGTGATCGCACTTAGTTTATTGGTAAAAGATGAAAATAATTTTACTATTTAAAATTGGGTAAAAAGTCATATAAATAGAGAGAAGACATATAATTGAGTTGATCGAATGATCAGTGGATCAAGATAGGTATATCCAGAAGTAAAATATATTATGTATTTATTTTATTTTATTTAATCTTCGCACTTATATAGTTACATACATAAAGAAAACTTTAACCCTTGTACTTCTATAACTTCTCATTTTGCCCCTAGCTCCTGGTTTGTTTTTCTTGTTTATAAAATTCCTTTGCCATTCCTGGCAATTTGAAATCTCGTCTCGTTAAATTTGATTATAATGTCCTCTTACAACTAAATGTGACTTCGTACGATCGGGTGATAATCTATGAATCATCTTGTTTGTGGTCAGCGTTGATGAGTAATTCACTTATGTAATGCGACTAATATACAAGATTCAAGATTCAAATTTATTGCAAGCCAGAAGTTCAAAGTTGTTACATAATAATATAACTACTCCTAACAACTGAGATTTATCTCAAATAAGTTTCTGACTATACTGTAACGGAGCTATCTTAATACTAGCTTTTTCTATTGGCATATAGTTTTTCGCCCATTAAGTCCATTACAAGCAGAAGAATTTAATATTTGTTTGTTTTTTTTTAAATTCCCACAGGAGCGAATCCCCGTGGCACAGCTAGTATATTCATTAGTTATTCATTAGTTTATCGCAAAAGATTAGTTATTCTACCGCTTGTTATTCGTAATTGACTTTTATCACTCTAATTATAACAGGAATTAATTAATTAGCTCCAAACTAGCTTCTCTTTACAACCACGTAGTTAACTCAGTTGTTACAGAACACATAATTTATCAACTGCAAGAAGCATTGAAGTAGGTTGGTTCGCGGCGGTTACGAACCCGCAGATATGTAGGCCATATTGATGAAATGAATTCTTATTTATCATATCAGAGTATCATACGACGACGTGCAGATAAGAGTCAGATAACGGACAGGTATTGCCGGAAAATATCAACTCCGAACAAAAGATTGACGTTTTTGGTTTTTGCTCAATTTATATATCAACTTTTGCTTTCTCTCTTCTGACCGTTCCCCATTTCTACTTGGGGTCGGCTCTCCTAATAGCACATTCCAAAACGATATATCAACTTCTCCGAATATAAAATAATACCTACCTGTAATATAGCTTTTTCAAGTCTTAAAACTTTTTTAGTGTTAATCTTAAAACTTTTATCGCACAGACACAAAGATTTTGTGCGTCCTAATATTCTTGGCAATGTAATAATAGTCAAGTCACTGATATCTTTTTCTACAATGTCTGCCAAGTTGTATTTTATTTTCGTTGTGTCGAGTGTTTAGCATCAAACATGTTTGCGTGAAATGCAACGGAGATAAATAAAATATACGGCATAGTGCCAATGAAGGTGAAGTAAGTATAGAGTAGATCATTCTTCTCTGCTTTCTTCTTCATTATCATCTTACATTGTGACGTGGTCAGCACACAATATCTTCTGTCAAACCTTTATTCAACTTGAACACTTATTTTTCTCTTTTTAAATCAAGTTTGTATAATAAAAATTTTCCTCTCCTGTTTCTTATTTTTTTCATTTTTATTCTTCATCAGTAAGCAAAAGAGGTCATAGCCATGAATACCGCGTAAATATAATTTAAGTCATTATTGCGAAGACCGATGTGTGTCTCAGCAATGTATTTACACTTGATTGCATGGTGACGCCAGGACGCCCTACTGTGGCGCCCTAAATAGGCATAACACACACGTAAAATATTTTTCAACTAGTTTAGACTTCGTCTGTGCGAAATTTACCATTATAGAGTTTCAGGAGGTTTCATCATAATACATCTTTCAGTAATAAAACTGAAAAATTCAACAGATTTCTTAAATATATTCATTATTTAATTTTTTTTTTCATATGTAAGTAGTTGGCCTACCAGCGAAGGAAACAATGTCGAAAGAGAAATGCTAATGTTTACTATAAATTAGTGTATTACTTTGCTGGCTGATAAATCATAATGTACTTATGTAAGCGTATGTTGTAGATCAAGCCTTATTGTTCACAGACTTCGCTTTGCACAATCAAATAATAGTCGCTGCGAATATAATATTGTGTGGATGTTGAGTGGTGTCTCCGGCTGTTCAGGGCTATCAGATGATAGATGATATTCATGATATAATATTCGGAAGAATTGAGAACCTCCTCTCTTTTTGAAGTCTTGTAAATATTGTGCAGAGCAACTACGCTCTGCTGCCAGAAAATGTGGCAGAGAGAATCCGGACAAAACGAAGCGGCGGGAAGAATTCTGTACCGGAACTTCACCGGGAAAAAACCACCGGTAAAAATAAGTACCGGGAAAAAATCTCCACGCGGCACCACGTTTGCCCGACTAAAACCTAACTAACTTAACGCAGTCTGCTACCACCGTAGCTTATGAAGGGAGCTACAGGGCCCTATATGATAACCTATAAATTAACTACAATTGAACACTTACCAAATTAAATCTTCTTTCTCTTCGGATCCAAACTTGAGTGTCTTCGGGAAGGGGGAATTCCTAATCACCCTACCTAACCCTTGAGATCTCAATTCCCCAGGACAAATAAATAGATTTCTTCCCGTAGTTTCACTCGGGAACAGCCAGATGTGAACAGCCAGCCACGTTTCACCTCTCACAAGAAAAAGTCACCATGACGGGTACACAAACACAAAGTTCAATAGTTATTTAACAAACAGGAAATTCACAAACCCAACTCAAGCTAATTAGCAATCAAAGAACGCGGAACCTCTCGCGTATTAAAAATCAAACCGATATCGCATAGGGCAATGCAATGGCGACCGTCCGCGAGCCATTCGCGCTAGCAGTGAAAACCCCGAACGCCCTCTGGCGGCAGCAATGCGAAACGCCTGCGTTTAGTTTTACCCAATATATTACAAACATCCCCCCGTCCCGGTCTGAGAAGCAGACCGCTAGCTTACTCTACGGGAAGGCGGGCGAGAGAGGTTACACCTCTCCTTAAAATCGAACCGTCGACCAACACCTCAGCCACACGCGGAGTGCCATCTCCGCCAAGAATCAAACGTAATATGCGAGCTCGTCGCCAAAGCAATGAGGGCAAATTTGCCTCTTTTAACAATACTAAATCACCCTCCCTGGGAGGCTCAGTCCTGTCTGTCCACTTCACTCTTTGCTGCAGCAAATGCAAATATTCAAGCGACCAGCGACGCCAAAAGTCCTGGCTCATTTGCTGCAACATTTGAAAACGCGACAACCGATATACGCGTTCATCCTTCCACGGGTATTCGGGCAGGGCATTCAACGGCTCCTCCCACCAAAAAATGACCAGGGGTGAGAGCTTCCAAGTCATTTGGATCTGGAGATAGCGGACAGAGAGGACGAGAGTTGAGGACCGCCTCAACTTTACAAAACACTGTGGCCAGCTCTTTCAAAAGTTAGAGCCGTTTCTCCGATAATGCGGCGGAGGTGGGTCTTTGCGGATTTCACAGCCGCTTCAAAAATCCCTCCCCAATGGGGGCAACTTGGGGGACTAAACTTCCAGGTTATTCCCCTTTGGGCAGCAATTTGACTTAAACTAGTACAATGTTTATCAATAAACACAGAAACATCCTTAAGATAATTTACAGTTCCTTTATAGTTTGTGCCATTGTCAGACCTAATAAGGGAAGGTAGACCTCGACGCGAAACAAAGCGATCCAACGCGGCGACGAAGGCCTCCGTAGTCAGAGCCGATACCACCTCCAAATGGACAGCCTTGGTGGCCAAACAAACAAATACACCCAAATAGCCCTTCACAATACGGGCATTACGAAAGGGAGAAGCCTTGATCGAAAAGGGACCGGCAAAATCGGTTCCAACGCCGTCAAACGGTCTCGAAGGTCGGATTCGATCAGCGGGCAAATCACCCATCTGTGGTTGCATCGTGGATGCCTTCAACCTATAACATGCAATACATCGAAACAGGACACTACGGATTGCTCTTCGGGCAGACAAAATCCAAAACTCGCGTTGCAAAATAGCCAACAAAGCATTGCACCCAGCATGGGCGTTACGAATGTGTCGATCAGACACCAAAAGCTGCACCAAGGGTCCGCCCTTGGGCAACAACAGAGGATGGCGAGTCTCATATGGAAGATCCGCCTTCCGGAGCCTGCCTCCAACCCGAAGAAGCCCATCCGAGTCGATGTACGGGTTCAAACGAGCGACCGCGCCCTTCAACTTAGCGCGTCCGTCGCGCAAAATACGAAGCTCTGACTCAAACCGTCCGGTCTGCACGGCACGGACCCAATGCAACAATGCGCTCCGGCGCTCTTCTGCACCTGCAATCGGCTCCAACCGCTTTGCCTGTGGGTTTCTACAATTATGTATGAAACGCTTAATCCAACTGGTAACACCCAGAAGCTTATCCAAGCTACTATACCGAGCAAGTAGCCAATCCGGCTCCGACGTCGTCTCAGCGACTACAGCATGTACACGGAGCCCAGTCAAACTCAAAGAAGTAACATCTGTCTGACAGACAGGCCAAGAAGTTTCTGATCCCATCAGCCACTCTGGACCCCACCAGAGCGGGTGTGACACCAATTCTGGTGCCGTACAACCTCGGGAAGCACAGTCCGCTGGGTTAAGCTCTCCCGGCACATGTCTCCATGTTATATCAATTCCAATATTCTGGATTTGGGAAACCCGATTTCCCACAAAAACCTCCAAGGTATGTGGGGCCGCGCGCAACCATGCAAGCGCGACCTGGCTATCCGACCAGGCGAAGATGTCTCGTATCTCGACCGTGGCCGCCAGCTCACTGGCAACGTGATGCAACAATTTAGAGAGAAGGTGAGCTCCACTCAACTCAAGCTTGGGAATAGTCAGCCTAGTCCTGATGGGGGCGACCTTGCTCTTCCCTAACAAAAGCGAGACATTGACCCGGCCATCGGCGTCAACTGTCCGCATATAGACTGACGCGGCGTAGCCTCGCTCCGACGCGTCACAAAAGCCATGCAGGCTGGCTCGATATTTCCCGGGGGGCAATATTCGACGAGGCAAGGCAATCCGATTGACTTCCTTAATCGATGAAAACAACTCGAGCCAATCATCCAATGGAGAGCCAAACAGCGGCTCGTCCCACGAGACGCCCAAAGTCCAAAGTCTCTGAAGAAGACACTTTGCAGAGAATATCACTGGACTGATCCAACCGCTTGGATCAAACATACGGGCTATTACGGACAACACCGTTCTCTTAGTCCAGACCTTTGGTATTTCCAAGTCCACTTGGAATGTGAAAATATCGGTTAGCGGCTGGTACTGCATGCCCAGCACCGCTATCCTGTTGGGATCATCCACATCCTCAAACAGGTGAGGGTTCTGTTGGTGATCCTCCGGGATCCCTTCTAGAACTCTAGGCTCATTGGACAACCACTTACGTAGCTCGTAGCCACCTGTCTTCAATATTTCGATCAATTCATCCCGCAGTAGGAGGGCCTCCTCAATACTTTGGGCTCCGGTGCACACGTCATCTACATACAAGTCACGTGACAGCACGGAAGCCCCACGGGGAAAGCGGATCCGTTCCCGCTCTGCCAATTCAAGCAATGATCTGATGGCGATATAGGGACTAGATTTCAAACCATACGTGTTTGTGTTGAGTTCATACACCGTCACAGGATCCTCAGGGCGCTCACGCCAGAGTATCAACTGGAATCGCCTGTCCTCAGGATGTATGACTGTCTGGCGGAACATCATCCGGATGTCCGCGCCAAAAACCACTTGATGTCTTCTAAAGTTCAAGATGATGTCAATTATGTCCCTATGCAATTTGGGACCTGAATGCAAACATAGATTCAACGAAACTCCGTTCGAAGTGGGTGCGGACCCATCAAAGACAGTCCGCAACTTGCCCGTTGAGGCCTTCACCACCGCGTGGTGGGGCAAAAAATAATGCTCAGTTGAGCTCCAATCCAACTCGAGCCGGAGACATGTGACCCAAATCCTCGTACTCGCGCATAAATTCAATATATTTATCGCGAAGTACGTGGTCACGCTGCATGCGTCGCTCCATGGACAGCAGTCGTTTCTCCGCAAGCGCCCTACTTTTGCCCTAGGCTAGGACGAGAGGCAACAAAGGGTAACCTAGTTACAAACCGACCGGAGGGCAACCTCTCCGTGGTCGATCGAAAAAGGGCTTCGCACTCAGCGTGTTCCGGATCCATCCTGGAACTCATAGGTGGCTCCTCCACCTCCCAAAACCTTTGCATGGTCTTGGCCAAGGACGCAGATGCGACAACCGGTGGCTCCTCCGCGGTGCCATTATCAAACACAGGGCCCATCAGGGCAAAACCAAAAATCGTAGACACTGCCATCAGTGAAGACGAACCCAGAGCCTTCTGTGTACCCAACAAAATCCAACCCAATACGTCCGAGCCCAGGAGCAAGTCCACTGGGCCGGGATGAAAGACAAAGGGGTCGGCCAAATCCAGACCCGAAACCAAAGACAACACACCCGGCGGTATGTCTGTCGAGGGGTGCCAACCCGCAATGGTATCCATTACCATAGCCGAAGTCGTGATCCTCATTGTGGAGGACTTCAGCGAAGAAAAGGTGACAAGTGTCTGGCCCGTCAGACACTTCACTTGTATGCCACCAACTCCAAGAAGTGGCACAGGCGAGTCTTCCACGACTAAACCTAACTGGCGTGCCACTCGAGTGGTAACCAAACTGCTTTGAGCCCCTGAGTCCAACAGAGCTCTCAAATTAATGGCTTCCCCCACGACCCCATACGCGGACCACCGCGGTAGGGAGCAGAACCGTCCGCGGCTCTGTCCCAGCAAGGGAGCAAGCTAGTTACGGGCTCCCCACTCTCTCCAAACCAGGGGCGCGCCACTGACCCGGATAATATGGCGGGCGAGTGCACATCCCCATCTGAGGGGGGCATAACCCGCGGCCCGGCCATACATATGGTACGGCGGGTGGTACTCCAGCCGTGGGTACTCGTGCAGCGGCGGAGAAAACCGCTGCGGCTGCATGTGTTGGGCATTGGTAACCCGCGTGGAGGGGGGTGTCCCCACTCTCACGTCCGATCTAGGGCCCCCGCCCATGGGGGCCCCATCCGGGGCCTGGCCAGCCACATACTGGCCATGACCTTGGGGCGCGTGGTCCCGGTCCGCCAAGACCCGCGCCGGTACGCGACCCCCTCCCGAGGGGGTGCGACGAGCGAAGCCGCGTCCTCCGTCCGGTGGTGGAGGGCTTCGCGCAGGAGCGCCCCCGCCCATAGGGGACCCCTGCCTCAACATCCGGGTGCCATCCCCGTTGCGGTTCATGCAAAGCATCGCGTGGTGCCGCCCACGGCATGCACTGCATGGTATGGCACTGGGACAGTCACGTGCATAGTGACCGCCCAAACAATAAAAGCAAAGTTCATGCCGCTTTGCCATGCGGCGCCGATCTTGTACTGGCAGTCTCTGCCAGTCCCTGCATTGCAGCAGGCTGTGGCCCATCCGGCCACATTGCAGGCAGTCCGCGTCCCCCGCGACTGCTGCCGTGTGTGCAACCCGCACACCAGCTCCACGCGGTGGCGGTTGCCGTCCCTGTTGGGGCCTACGTTCAGGCGCTCTGGATGGCGCTGAGTCCGTCATGGTATTCTCAGCCGCCCGTGCCTCAAACTCCAAAAACTTCACCAAGTCAGTGAATGTTGGTAGGGTGGTGCTATCCCGTTCCGCATTCTCGCGCTCAAACCGCGAGCGGATGTCATTGGGCAATTTGCCCAATACAATGTGCACCAACAAAAAAGACCATTGGTCCACCGGCAGCCCCAGTGTGCGGAGCGCGTTACAGGCCACTGTAACGGGCGTGAGCAACTGCAGGCGCAACTGTGCCCTGTTGGCCACCTTGGGCAGGGCCATCAACTGTGCGGCGTGCGCATCCGCTAACAAACGTAAGTTTTGGTAGCGGGAGTTCAATAACTCCCAAGCCGTATCGTACTGGTCGTCCTCCACCCGGAGGTGCTGGATGAGCGACCGCGCTTCATCCTCAAGAGTGGAGAGGAGGTAGGCCATCTTCTGGGCCTTCGACAAATCCTGTCGTGCTACGACCAGGGACTCAAACATATTTTTATATGCTACCCACTCCTCCATCCTACCCCCAAAGTGGGACAGCTGAAGGGTGGGGAGCCGACCAGTAACCGCTGGTCCTTCCTGTCTAACAGGTGTGCGAGGGGCTGGTCCGCCAGCCTGTCTCGCCCTTATTGCGGTCACCGCCTCCGCGATATCATCGTGCAGACTCAGGATCTGGTCCATGTCCGCCATGTGACCTGCGTAGGCCTCCGGGGTAAGATCGGCTTCGGTAAGCGCCGCCATGGCCGCTTCCGCGCTAATCAATCGTGAGTGGAGGTGATCCGCTCTTAGCAGTATGGCGCCCTCCCTGTCCTTCCGGGACAGGAGTCCTCCGGCCGTCACAAACCATCTCAATTCGTTGGCGAGTGTCGCCCTAGCATTGGAGGCCTTCGCCATCGCGTCAAGTCACAAACAAAAAATAACAAAAGGTAAATAAAAAACAACAAAATCAAGCAACTACACGAAGAACCGCGGTAGGTATGAGAATGGCACAAACCCGGAACGCACGGTACAAACCGCAAACAAATACAAAAAGGTTACAAATATTCTTATACAAACAAACTAAGAAAAATCTAATAATTTTTACAAACAATTAATTATTTTTTTACAAACGAACAAATAGAGGGTAGATAAACTACGCTCTGCTACCAGAAAATGTGCAGAGCAACTACGCTCTGCTGCCAGAAAATGTGGCAGAGAGAATCCGGACAAACGAAGCGGCGGGAAGAATTCTGTACCGGAACTTCACCGGGAAAAAACCACCGGTAAAAATAAGTACCGGGAAAAAATCTCCACGCGGCACCACGTTTGCCCGACTAAAACCTAACTAACTTAACGCAGTCTGCTACCACCGTAGCTTATGAAGGGAGCTACAGGGCCCTATATGATAACCTATAAATTAACTACAATTGAACACTTACCAAATTAAATCTTCTTTCTCTTCGGATCCAAACTTGAGTGTCTTCGGGAAGGGGGAATTCCTAATCACCCTACCTAACCCTTGAGATCTCAATTCCCCAGGACAAATAAATAGATTTCTTCCCGTAGTTTCACTCGGGAACAGCCAGATGTGAACAGCCAGCCACGTTTCACCTCTCACAAGAAAAAGTCACCATGACGGGTACACAAACACAAAGTTCAATAGTTATTTAACAAACAGGAAATTCACAAACCCAACTCAAGCTAATTAGCAATCAAAGAACGCGGAACCTCTCGCGTATTAAAAATCAAACCGATATCGCATAGGGCAATGCAATGGCGACCGTCCGCGAGCCATTCGCGCTAGCAGTGAAAACCCCGAACGCCCTCTGGCGGCAGCAATGCGAAACGCCTGCGTTTAGTTTTACCCAATATATTACAAACAAATATAAACTAAAAAGTTATAAACTAAGAAGTTTTGGCTCAGTTGGTTAAGCCGGTCTATTTATACTTTATTGCACACTAGGAAGTTAGGATTAGGATAGTTAGGATACTATAGTATAGTATCTAATATTATAAATGTGAAAGTGAGTTTGTTTGTTTGTTTGTTTGTTACCTCTTTACGCTTTATCTACTGAACCAATTTTTCTGAAAATTCGCATACATATAACTGGAAGTACGGAGAAGGACATAGGGTACCCTTCATCCCGGGAAAAAGCACTGTTCCCTTGGGAAATTCACGCGGGCGAAAGCTGGTAAAGTAAACTGTAAAGTTGCTGGAAAAGTAAGGCGGCCTATAGCTATAAGCAATATACCAGAGCCAGATACCAGGAGGTCGAGCTTACGATCTCGAATTCTCGAGGCATAAGCCAAAGGAGTCCAGAATTACCTGTCTTTTTAAAGGTTTTGTCTGTATATAAATCTTGCAAGCTCTAATTCCCTTCCAATTTGTGTCAAAATTTTGAGTAAATTGGGGAACCATGCAATATTACTATAAAACGAGCTGATCTGCTGATACAGCCTGAAGGTGGCTACAGTGAATCTGGCTCAGCTTGGTTTCGTAATAATTGTATGAGTCTAAATAAACGTTTTACGTCAACAAAAGTTTGTACCTATTAAAAAAAAACTGATTTAATAATACGGCCAGTATCATGAAAGCAATAATTCCCCTGGTAACCCTAGCTGCCAGAACATCACACGCCAGTGGCGTGATGTGCTCTGGAGACAAATCAATGCTCCTCTTACGTAATCGTTGTCCATCATATCTTGTCACTACCCGGAGGGAGCAGGAAACATCCCGCCAAGGTGCCTAATGTTTATTTAAAGCGTTCCAAGGCCCATTCGGAAGACCAAGTGTTGCCAAGCACTGCCAACAAGATGATGATGGAAACTGTTTATACGTATCTATAAGTGCTGTTGTTTATATCGTATCTTGATGGTGCATAGTACAGTCGACCGCACCTCAAGTTACCCTGCATGATCTCTTATGCCACGGCCGCAGAGTCGAATTTGCAATGAATTTGAGTAGGTTGATGTGCTGTTGACTGTACACCATTCTTTAACAATCTTCTATTCTATAATATGCTTACTGTGGCCATCGATAACATATTATTGTAATATTTTATCGATGCTGTGGCTTAGATTTAATATCGCTCCGTAAAGGATAAAGACGTGAAAATATGCATGAAATTGAAATATATCAAGCTGTGAATAATCCAAACCGACACAGATGTCCGCTCGACCCATGAGAATCGTACCTAGACTGAAGAATATAGTAATATCTACAGTTGGTGTTTTGAAGATAAACATGCATAAACAAAGAGTTCACTCAGTCTTGGCAGAGATACGAGTATATTTTGAGACACTTTATAGTTGTATCAGACATTTTATGTATTATTGATGTGATACTCGTATTTTATTACCTTTGTTACTAAGAACCTTGCCAATATTATAGACACGAGAATTTGTGAGACTGATACTATTTCGACGTAACAGAATTTGATCGATGAAACTTAATAGTTTCTGTG
Source organism: Ephestia elutella (assembly GCA_018467065.1). NCBI lineage: Eukaryota > Metazoa > Arthropoda > Insecta > Lepidoptera > Pyralidae > Ephestia > Ephestia elutella. Next base: position 21,337,098 of record CM031576.1, on the reverse strand, counting down.
TAACCTGGATGAACAGGGCTCAAAGGCTCTGAAACTGCAACTATAGTAGTTACAGTTTCAGAGCCAATCATTGATGAGTGCCAGAATACGACTTCAAGCTAAAGTAACATTTATACTGTATGATTGAATGTCCAATTTTGCTAAGCAACCGTTTTTATCAAATTGCACCAGATATCATCACAAGTTTCTCTTTCGGCAGTTTCACCAGATTGTTCCCGGCACGCGTGTTTACTGTTTATGTTACGACCGTCCTTCATGCGCATGCGCTCGACCAGATGTAGGCGGTTTGCTGATGGATGTTTTTAATTAATCTTTCATGTTCAATGTCAGTTTATATTGCAGAGGACACTACTCACACAACCGACATATGATATACTTATGGTTTATTATCAACTGTTTAAATTTTTGAAAATACAAATATAATGTAACTATTTGTTGCGAATGTATGTAATAATCGAACCCATGACCTCTGGTCTACCCTAAATCATTAGACCCATGAGATAGTTTTGAACTAGAAATAGTCCCAGTCAACTCCGACACAATATCTTAGAATGCCAGGCGCATCACAACACAATCAAGTCAATTGATATAAAATATTGGTAGGTCACAGAAGACGTCCTATTTGATTGATAAATAATTTAGCATTTCGTTTGTCAGGTGTACGCGTCGCCGTCCCGTCGCAAGATGGACACCAAGGGCGAGGGCGAGGAGATGACCTACCCTCACATCTGCTTCATGGTGGACAACTTCGACGAGGTGAGGCCCCCTGTGCTGTCTGTTTGTCAGGTGCACCGTCCCGTCGCAAGATGGAGGGCGAGGAGATGACCTACCCTACATCCTTATTTTCAGTTTCTATTACTTTCGGTATAAATTTGTGGCATATTATTCAGAGCTACAGCGCTGATCATAATCATTATTATTGAATAAGAGCTGCTCGTAGATACGACCTGTAAGCCGATCCGACAACTAAGAGTCTTACATACTTTATAGGAGCATTACGACCTCCGGCGAAGCTTGGCGGTCGCTAATCTCCTTAAAAAACCACTAGCCAGTTTAAAGGCGCATTAACCGTGGCTTTGTGCCTCGAGCCTTGGGATAGGGCAGGGATGGGTCGATACGCAGCCGCCTGGCCTGACAGGTCAATCCCGTTGAGGTATTAGCTTGGTTCGTCCTGATCCTTATATACATATGTGTTTATATGGGTAAATAAATGATGTTATACATTGTGTCCTACTTCCTACTGTTACATTATACGCGAAAGTTTGTGCGATGTTGAAATATATTTTTGGGGTACTTTTTATTTAAAATTCTCACAACAGTAGAGCCCTGAAGCCGAGCTAGTAAATTATATTTAGTTGGTACTTCATATCTTTTGATTGATTTTAAATACAACTAAACTAAGGTAATTAAATTGACCTTCACCCCGGCATTCCGAACTAATTCTGACTGGCTTCCCGCGGGAGCCGGGCGCGTTGATTGGTAACCAATTGACGGAACTGGCCGTGTCTGATGCCAATCTAGTGTTATTTGGTTATTGGACTGGCGCTATCTCGGTATTTTGTTCGATAACGAGATGACGACCGATAAATGTGAGTGTTGTAATGCGAAATTAATGACATTGGACTTTCATTCTTTCCTCGAAAACTCTTGATAAGCTCGTGAAATTCGGCACGCGTAATATAAGCTGAGATACAAGGAAGGACATGTCATGAGACCGTCTTTTATATCAAAAAGTCCATCTTTCTGAAATGAAAGCAATATTGGGATGAACGAAGCTACGTACAAAAATATATAAAAAAAATATTTACATAAATTGTTGACAAAAGCTGCTAAAGATCATATTGATGGTGATAATACTAATACATAATACTAGAGGTAGGTGTTAAAATATCAAGTAAATGTTAATTGCTGTATCATCATAATAAAAATCCGCAAATTCATCATGCCGCGCTGGCAAGGTCGCGTTAATCTTTAGATCTCATATTTATAGTCGACCTAGGCCGAGACGAGACCAAGCCTCTGCGCGGCCAGTGAAAGTAGGCACAAGTCAGTTGCAGAGGTAGAAAGCAGTACTGGAATGAGGCGCGGGGCCCGGACTAAATGTGAAGGGGGCCACTTGCGCTTTGGGATGCTTTCTTTAAAGCTTCCAGATCGCTAGCAGCCTTAAAGAAAGCATCCAAAGCAAACCGAAGGAACGCTCCTATAGCTGCAATACCCTATTTTATACTCTCCTGCTCTTACAAGGATAATTCGAGACCACACCGGTAGGAAGCCCAAAGCAAACGGCGGTAATCGGTTATCTTCGGGAAGCAATCGACATCACAAGGCCAAACATAAATCGACCTCTTTGTAATGCAGATAGATGTTTAAATTCATGTTGCAACCATTAACATTGTAAAGCTTAAATTATATGAATTATTGTCGGCGAGTTAACTCATTGAAATTATCTTTGAGTCTATTGTGTGTAGGTAGAATAGATAGTTGTGAAGATTCACGTTCTGTCAAGGTTTGTGAACAAATTGTATGCAATTATCTGTCGTGGACAAAACAATGTAAGTAGGCACAGTCAACAGCACATCGAACTACGCATATTTATTACAAATTTATCATTGTTACGGCCGCATAAAGCTACATGATGGGTAACTAGACATGCATTTGCCTGTACTATGTATTTACTGCGTTGATTGGCACCAGAACGTATAGATGTCAAACGTTATTTAGGTGAAGTCATTGTTTGTTGCTTCTTGCATCTTGCATCTTTTTCTTTTCGAGACTGAACTTAAAAATATTCCAGATGCGTCCTGAGATGGCAAACATCTCATTTGAGATATCATACTTACTTATATCATATAGTAGCATAACGGGTAAGCCTATGTTACGGTTATGGGCCCAGCTACTCATTCATCTAATCAAAGTGCAAACACAAAAAGTGCACACGTGAGGAGAGCAAGCGCCGCCGTTAAAATGTGCCATTTGTATTGTGCACCGTAATACGTCGTAAACCCGTTTTATTGTTCGGTTTTATCGACCTGTGATGTTCATTAAATAACCATTTCGATAAGCATCAAATACGAATTGCGATTCGACCATTTTTATCACCCACCTTTAATTAATTTCGCTAACTAATGCAACTTGCTTTTACTAATATTTTACTACCTTTTCATTACGGTTTCGCTCGCGATAATATTTCTTACATTGAAATTGATGGGTCAAAACTATATTTACTATATTATAAAATTATATATGGATACGGCTCCTTTTTACACGACTGACCAAAAAGGAGTGTTATGTTTTAGGGTTCATGTATGTATGTATGTATGTATGTAAGTTTCTTTATTCCACCATAAATCCTGAACGGCTTAACAGATTTTGATGTGAGAGGTATTTTTAGATTCCTTGCATTCCCCCGAGTGACATAGGTTATGTGAGTTGTTAGTCGTGTTTTTTTATTTTTTAATAATTTGCTTGTTTCTGTTAAAAACTAAACTGTACCAGCAGCAATTATTAACTAGTCAGCAGTCCCGGCTAACACGCGTGAGTATCCGTATTAAAATAATAATATATCAACAGGTCAGTTACCAAGCATATGAATATTTTAAAACAAAAGAACATCGTTATTTTTGACCTACAAGATTGATATGCATGAAACAGGTCTAGAGGTCAACTCGTGGTCGTTGCACCCGAAACTCGCTTATCGGCACTTCATCTTCTTTTTATGCAACAAAAATTGTGTGATGCACAATATTGCTGAGAATAAAGGTGTCCGTTAGCAAGAATAAATAAATATATACGGACAAATCACACAGAATAAGAGACGTTGTAGAAGAACTCGAACTAGCTATAGAGTGTCATCACTCGCCGAAGCCCTATTCCGAAAATGATCTCGCATGAAGAACTTCTAGCTGGGCACCGCTCCTGAAGGAATTTTGGGATAAACCCTATTATGTTAATCCAGACCATATCCTACGTTTGTGCTACATTTTATTAAAATCTACTCAGAGCGATTTATTTTTTCAGTAGCAATCATCCAAACTTTTACACTCACATTAATAGTAAGATAAATAAAACTTTTTTCCAAAAAAGTGAACCGACTTCCGTCATAAAACTTAAAATCATGAAATAACAATAAAGCAAAATGTATTAGCATGCTACCTACTGAATGAGGTGAAGTCGGTGCCAAGTCGGACTATGTAATTGTTTAGCTAGGCATTTTGTATATATACATGATTCTAATGTTGATTTAGATTATTTAATATTCAATTTGGCACCGACTTCACCTCATTCAGTAGGTAGCATGCTAATACATTTTGCTTTATTGTTATTTCATGATTTTAAGTTTTATGACGGAAGTCGGTTCACTTTTTTGGAAAAAAGTTTTATTTTATCATTTTTAGTGCTTCTACACCTTTTCATTTTCTTTAATAAAAACTTAAACTTTTCTTTCACTGGTGGCCGAAAATAAATAATTAAGAATTCGAAACTTTTTATGTCAGTTTGATTTGAAATGTCAGAACATGTCAAATTGTCTATTATTTTTGGCACAAAATAGACCGTGAGCACGCGACGACCAAACCTTCCTTATTTTAAAAATGCTGAATGTTTCTCTGCGTGGTATATACGGGTAAAAAATATTAGCGACTAGGTATGAAGTTTGGATCTTAGTTGCTTATGCAGGTAATATGGATAGCAAGGATGATTTTTAGAGGTATAAAAAGCACCCTTGGGGCCTTCCAAAGTAATATTAAATTCAGCTTTTATAATAAAACAAATATTAGTCTAGCAGGGGTTTCTATCTGCACCAATTGCCTGGCAATGGATGTCGTGATTTCTTATATTATTAGGAATAAAATCTTTAAAAAACTTTACTTTAAGGAAATTGAGTTACCACTTTAAATGTTATTGCTACAAATAATCTGCCTAAGTAATTATGATCCAACTTTTATAGTCGCTAATCGCTATTTCTATGTTGGGAACATACACAGAAAATCTTTAGTTTTAATAAAATAAGGAAGGGCATGCTATCGCGGGCTTTTGCTCTATAATGCAATGTTGGAATTTTTATATTTTGTTAGGTATCTTTAAAATTACCGAACAGATTCTGACGTGGTTAAAATGGGACCAACTTGGGTATATACCATTACGAATAAAAAAACAATTTCGGAAATCAGTCCACTGTAGGCGGAGAAATCGGCGAACATACATAAAAAAAAAACATACATACATCGAAACATATAACCTCCTCCTTTTTTGGGAAGTCGGTTGAAAAAAGATCGTACGCTAGACTTCAGAATATTTATTCAGACATAAGGTGGGCGTGTTGCTGACAACCTGAAGTGCGTGTGGTAGGTCGTTACTAGAATACGCATACGCTGGCCGATCTAGACACAGCGCGTGTCAAACGTAAACATTACCTTGAAATGCGGCGTGCAAATAGCAGCTGTTGTATTTCGTCGGGTTTGTTGATAAAACACACAATGTTCACACGGGTAACAATGGTATAGTAATGTTGATGAGATAGGTGGGTCGCGGGGGCGCTGGAGCCGATGTAGGTCGCGTCAGGGGCTGGTTGATAGGCCTTACATTGAGCTAGCTGGAGCTTCCAAATTTGTAATGAAAGAGAGTTCAGTAAACGTGCAGTTTTCTATCTAGATTCACGTTTATAATCCAAAATCTGTCCGGTAGAAGTCTTACAAAAGAATCAGCGAACGAATAATTATAAACTTTACCGTAATTCTTGAATAATGTTAGTTATCAATCGTTAGAATCGGTTAACCCTAGAATGAGGTGGTCAGCGCGTTCCATACGAGCATCCGAAATCGTTGCAATCGTTGGAATAGCTCCAGTTGGCCCGATTATTCTCTGCTCCGCCACTACGGTCCAACTAGCACGATTCGCCCTTCCTATACATGTCCTAGGTATCTCGTATGTTTATATGTTTCGCGATAGCAGGTGAGGTCAACACTTTTACTTTCTGATCGTGAAGAAATTGTTTTTTTTTGTCATATGTTTGGTTATTGTTGTTTCTTTTCCTTTCGTAATCTATACATATAATAAAACAGTAAAAATATTTTGTCTGTACATTTAGTATTTTTGACTGAAATGGATAGAGGCACACCTAAAAAGAATAATAGAAAGCAAAAATATTTTTTTGGAATTTCTTGTTTGTCTGTCTGTATGTATGTACGCGTTTCACGCAAAAACTACTGGACGGATTTAAATGAAACTTTTTTTGTTGTATAGCTATTAAGCCTGGGCAACATATAGGCTATAATTGATTTTGAAAACTGGAACACCTGATGAAGAACCATAACAGACCAGCTAAACTATAAGAAATATGGAAATGGTACCTTAGCAAAAGTTTATCAATCTGACGAGCATTTTCTGTTGACGTATAAAAATCGAAGATCAGGATCATCTGATGAAGAACTCCAAGAGACCAGCTACACTATTACATATATGGAAATAGCGCCTTAGCAAAAGTCGTTCAACCTAATGAGCATTTTCTACTGACGTATAAATATTGAAGATCTGGAACATCTGTTCCCGTTCATCAACATATATTACCGCGGGACACGGGATGACGGCTGAAATTTTGAATACTGGAGTTAAGGTTACTACGAAGCGAAACTCACGCGGGCGAAGCCGCGGGCAACAGCTAGTTCGAAATAATGTTGTGATAGATCACCGTGAAAATTTCTGGCTAAAATGACATTTTATTTGTTATTACAGGTATTAATTTCTTCAAAACCTGTTCAATACATTTTGCATGAACGCGCAACATAACTCCATCTACTTTCACATTTATTATAACCAAACGATATTACTAATTTTCTCGGTAATCCTATTAATATAAGCTTTCTCAGATGAGTTGGCTGACTAAATCGCGTTAACAAAATTAAATATAGCGATGACAAGTGTAATACTGTTGTGTTTCACTGCCAATATCTGGGCTTTGTAATAGTTTGTTTACTGCAGTGCGATGTGAGTCACTGACGCAGATTGTGACGTCACGGATGCCCCAACACTAGTCACCACCACCACTGTAATCTTCGGTGACGTCCTGTGTGACTAAATTATTATTTACGTGACTAACATGCACATTCTTAACTAAAAAACTGCGTGTGAGTAACCGGTTTCTTTCCACAATGAATCGAGTTCTACGCGTCGATTTACTCATGCGCGTCTTAGTTTTTTTTTCGCATTTTTGAGCCTTATCTTGTACTCGGGAATAATAAAAACAATTGATAGATGTGAATTTAAATTTCAGTCAGAGATAGATATTTATCAACATGGAAAATTTTTACGTAGACTTCTGACAATTATTGGCTATGTAAACTCCATTTATTCTTACCAGTCCTATCATGTAAACAATCTTCACAGTACTTTTTGTTGAATTTGTTGAAAATAAATCAAATATAGTTCAAACCTAAACATTCTAAAGTAAAACATTTATTTACCACGAAAGTAACTTCCTAAAAAGTCTATTTTAATTTATATTGTTGTTAAATCATAAAAAGACATGGTAAGATTGTTTACATAATAGGACTGCAGTGGAAGTCTCTACAAATATACACTTGATTTTACTGAGATTTCGTTGGTGAAACGCCAATGACCTTACTTTAGCGCAAAATGCAAGTCGGGATCTTATTTTAACCGATATACAATAGCTCTAGCGATAAACGATAGCAATATTATTTAGAGTGACAAGAAGTGTCATTTGTCCTAATGTTGCCAGTAATTGAAAATTATTTTACTAAACTATGTTCTGAAATCGACGTAACGAAAAATAGAATTTTTGCGGCTTAATTTATCTAGCAAAATGTAGTAAGTACCTACTGTCAAATATAATAGTAAAAAGAAAATACGAGAACTTAATGCTCATTCACCTCAGACGAAAGAAAAAGAAAAGATATGCATGATGACATACCTACAAAAAATCGTGCACATATAAAGCCGGCGCTAACAAAGAATTGGCACAAAGATGGCCGCCTGCGCGTACTAATAATAGTGACAAAACATGGCGACCGACCGCATAACTACTGTTTGTATATAGATTGTTATGCCGGGTCTATTCTTTTTACACGACTGACCAAAACAGGAGTGTTATGTTTTCAGGGTTCACGTATGTAAGTATGTATGTATATAAGTTTCTTTATTCCACCATAAGTCCTGAACAGCTAAACATATTTCCTCGCATTTTTCCGAGTGACATAGGCTATGTGAGTTGTCGGTCGTGTTTTTATTTTCTAGTAATAATTAGCTTGTTTACTTAGTCTATGTCACTCACTCAGATTTAAGACGTTGATATATTAGAATAGAAGTCGTTCTTTTATATCAATGCACCGATTTGTTCGATTTGATTTTAATATCAAACGATGCATTGAAATAATATTTGTTTTTTTATTGATTCTTCATCTCTATGATTTAGGTACATTTAAATCGGACAAAGTACATGCATGCACTTTTGCAGTAAGCATGGTTTCATTGCACAGCGTTCATAAAGAGTCATCAGAGAACACCATTTGCCTACCCTAAGAAAAACTTAAGTTGTTGTAACATAAAACTTTTTTCGCAGGTAATTTGCAAATTCCATTACTACCTATGTAAAATTTTATTGTACGGACGGAATAATATAAAGCCTATGTCCATAATAAAATACCATCAGTATTTGTGATTTTTTTAAACTTCTAGTATTCACCGTATTATTACCAAGAAAAAGAAACTAAAACTAATACGGCCGTTTTTTTTTAATAAATGAGCATAAAAATTAAACCAACACTTTTTAAAACTTTTACTATTCACCGTAAGTATTACCACAGTTTAATAAGACATACAGTTGTCCATCGACCTTAATAATGACGGTCACGCCGCCAGCGTGATCCAGACAGAGCAGTGTCAGGGTTGTCACAAAATTGCATGTACTTCTATTTATACATAAGAGGACGGGTACGAGTGGTGAGACGCCTTTTGAATTTGTGTAGATTGTGATTTTTTTTTTATCCAAAATGGCCGACATTTTTTTATGTATATATATCTAATAGGCGCAGCTATGCAGTAAAATCGACTCGAATGCCGCGTCAGAAAATAGCGTGACCGTCGTGCCAGGATACTAAGATTTCATACATATTCCGTGAAGACCAATTTTTCGGGATGAGGTTTACAAAAATAATATTTTTAGATCCAAGATGGCGGACAATTTTTTTTTTTAATTTTACAATATGGGTATCGTTTCATAGGTTTTTGAAGACGCTGATTACAAAAATAACATTTATTTTGAGATCCAAGATGGCGGTCAATTTTTTTCAGGCACTTTTGTTACTGACATACAAACGCAGTTCAAAATGTAAATTAAAAAAAAAATCTCCCTTAAAGTAGTTTCAATCAAATCCGCCCAAATGTCCGCAATTTTTGCAAGTATATGTTGAACCGTATGTCAAACATAAAAAAAAAAATTCCGCCATCTTGGATCTCAAAATAAACGTTATTTTCGTCATCAGCGTCCCCGAAAACCTATAAAACGATACCCATATGTTATATTTAAAAAACAAAATTGTGCGCCATCTTGGATCTCAAAATAAATGTTATTTTCGTCATCAGCGTCCCCAAAAACCTATAAAATGATACCCATATTGTAAAATAAAATAAAAAATTGTCCGCCATCTTGGATCTCAAAATAAATGTTATTTTCGTCACCAGCGTCCCAAAAAACCTATAAAACGATACCCATATGTTATATTTAGAAAACAAAATTGTGCGCCATCTTGGATCTCAAAATAAATGTTATTTTCGTCACCAGCGTCCCCAAAAACCTATAAAACGATACCCATATGTTATATTTAAAAAACAAAATTGTGCGCCATCTTGGATCTCAAAATAAATGTTATTTTCGTCACCAGCGTCCCCAAAAACCTATAAAACGATACCCATATGTTATATTTAAAAAACAAAATTGTGCGCCATCTTGGATCTCAAAATAAATGTTATTTTCGTCACCAGCGTCCCCAAAAACCTATAAAACGATACCCATATGTTATATTTAAAAAACAAAATTGTGCGCCATCTTGGATCTCAAAATAAATCTTATTTTCGTCACCAGCGTCCCCAAAAACCTATAAAACGATACCCATATGTTATATTTAAAAAACAAAATTGTGCGCCATCTTGGATCTCAAAATAAATGTTATTTTCGTCACCAGCGTCCCCAAAAACCTATAAAACGACACCCATATATTTTTAGAAAACAAAATTGTGCGCCATCTTGGATCTCAAAATAAATGTTATTTTCGTCACCAGCGTCCCCAAAAACCTATAAAACGATACCCATATGTTATATTTAAAAAACAAAATTGTGCGCCATCTTGGATCTCAAAATAAATGTTATTTTCGTCACCAGCGTCCCCAAAAACCTATAAAACGATACCCATATGTTATATTTAAAAAACAAAATTGTGCGCCATCTTGGATCTCAAAATAAATCTTATTTTCGTCACCAGCGTCCCCAAAAACCTATAAAACGATACCCATATGTTATATTTAAAAAACAAAATTGTGCGCCATCTTGGATCTCAAAATAAATCTTATTTTCGTCACCAGCGTCCCCAAAAACCTATAAAACGATACCCATATGTTATATTTAAAAAACAAAATTGTGCGCCATCTTGGATCTCAAAATAAATGTTATTTTCGTCACCAGCGTCCCCAAAAACCTATAAAACGATACCCATATGTTATATTTAAAAAACAAAATTGTGCGCCATCTTGGATCTCAAAATAAATGTTATTTTCGTCATCAGCGTCCCCGAAAACGTATAAAACGATACCCATATGTTATATTTAAAAAAAAAATTGTGCGCCATCTTGGATTCAAAAATAAAAAGTAAAAAAGTATGTACCTAGTCGGTTCCGAGTCGGGTGGAAAATGATAAGGAAGATATGAGTATGTCATCTAAATAGTTTTGTTGGATTGGAGGGACTTTGCCTAATCATCGTCGCTCCGCACAAGTTTTTCAAAACAAACAACCCTTAAATTAGTACCGCACTGCCATACTAAATCGAAAATGAAATTAGTATGGCCGTGCGGTACGCCCTCCGTCCCCCGACCCCCGCACCCCCACGATTGCTCCGCGTAGAGGCCCTCGATGACCGACTGTATGAACCGTATAGGTAGGCTGTGGTATTACCAAGAAAAAGAAACTAAAACTAATACGGCCGTTTTTTTTAATAAATGAGCATAAAAATTAAACCAACACTTTTTAAAACTTTTACTATTCACCGTAAGTATTACCAAGAAAAAGAAACTAAAACTAATACGCCCGTTTTTTTAAAATAAATCAGCATTAAAATTAAACCAACACTCATTATAGCAAAGTTAAATAATATTGTTAGGTAATAATAAAAACAGAGGTACAATATTGCACTCATAAAATCGCTTAGGGTAATTTTCCCATTTCCCCATAATTGGCAAACATTTTAGAATGGTAACTTTTCTCGTCCCAAACGTGGTTAGAGCTATCTTTAACTAGAATCCAATGTTTACCATAACGAAAACAGTATAACTTGCTAGTCCGGTAAAGTTAAGTTAGCGAACAATATTATTCGGTATGGTTAACTGTGCAACGGCGCGAGCGAACAGATTCTCTCTTGTGATTGGCTGGTCGCAAACCCAAACCGCCAGTTGGAAGGAGATAATCGAATGCCGCGCGGGGCGATTTAAGGAAATACTTTACAGTGCTCATCAGTGCTGTCATCTGAAGTACTAACATCGTAATTTAAAAATTTGTTAAAATTTCATGGAAATGTGCATTAAGATAATGTTATAAGTGTCAAATAATCAAGAAAACAATAAAATGAAATAAAAACTAATCCAAAACACGTGAAAGTATCAAAATACTATGAATTTACTTGTATCGCAATTGTGGTTACAGTTATCGGCGGCTCATATGAGGCCGATAGAATTCGTCGATTGTATTGTTAGCTATAACCGTAGATGCCTAAATTGACATTGGACAGACTTACAAATATGGTTATGAATGCTCGATAAAATCTTTGCGGCCTCTATTTTTTATTAAAAACGGTGAAATTGGTGTTTATAGTTTGTTAATATGATATTTTTGGTTCATTATTGATGTGATAGTTAAGGATTTTGCATATTATATCGCCTCAAGAAAATTGCCACGAAAAGAAAGTAAGTTATTGCAAGCGATTATCTCAATTTCAAGCGATTATATGATTGATCAGACGTAAAGTTTGAGACTTCGGGTACTGGTAAGAATAAATGCAGTTTACGTGTACATGTATAATTTGTACTCATACATGTTTATTGTTTTCAAATAGTGACTTCAAACTTTTATATTTAAAATTAATTGACTAACAATACCTACTCTAATATATTATAAATGCGCGATAATTGTACTTTCAAAATCTGGCGAACAATTTAAATTGCAAATCAGTTTACAATGAGCAGTACTGTTTTTGTTGTTAGCCATTAGTTGGCGGTTGGGCAAAAACCGGCCGTCCTTGGATGGGTTCGCTTCGAGTTTCGAGACTGTTCTTATCTAAACTGAACAAATAACAAATTTGTTGATAACTGCGACGCGACGAGCCTGGCTTGCGATACGAGAGGAATTTGTTGATGATAATGCCCTTCGCGGCTCGTCCGAGGTCACCTCTCTGGATTATTCAACTCTGGTGTTTATGCATTATTTAAAATGAATTAATTTAGGCACTCTCAACTCAATTTGATAACCAGCCGAATTACGAAGAATCCTTGCTATCACATACAACGCGATCGAACCTCGCGGCCGAAAGGGGTTCTACGATGGAGATTTTTGCTTTTCTGTCTATCTGTGTATGCTAACAAATTGATAAAGAATGAAATTGTTAAAACCACATGTGTGTAAGGACTCTGTTCATATTACATATATTATGTCCACATAATGGCGGCCGGCGGCGCTCGCGCACAACTGATTCTGCATCTGCAAGATCCTTGAATCCTGACCACAGATTCTATACATTATTCAATTTCGAACCATATCACAATGACAGAAGATTGTTTTGTGGTTATTTGTTGCGGTGCATTGCTGCAATCAATAACGCGTTGCGACCTCGTCGACTCGTATGTGTTTGAGTGATGTGTGATTTTGCTATTTATTTAAGATGTTTATTTCCCTTGTTTATTTGTAAAGCTAGAAATCTTGACGGCCGGTGATGCTGTACCGATTGGAATGTTGGGCTCAGCTATTTGTTGGGTTTTAATTTGGCAGAAATTTAGCATATTATATATCTACATATTTATGTTTGGTTTAAGTAAAAAAATAAATAAATTTTAATTTTAATTTTCAAACAAAAACAAAGTAACAAAATTATTAGCAACAGTAAGCCACTTAAAAGTTTTTACAGCTAGAACTATATTGGTTGTCTATAGTCGAAGAACTAAATTAATTACAGAGGCAAAACAAAGTAATTTGAAATTTCCTAAAAAAGAGAAAAAATACAGATGTTCTCAAAAAAAAAGAATAGTATGAATTCAAAAAAACAGTGATTAAAGTTGAAGATGCAATCATTGTTCGTTAATAATAGTAATATGTAGATTATATCAACATAAGAATAAAAAGAAGAAAAGTAACAATGTTGTGTAAAAATTTCTAACTGAAAAATTTACCAGTGAGCCGACCCTTTATCACACTGACACTGTCCGCAAAAATATCAAACTCCACAGATCGTGATAACTTATTAACTTTGTCACTTGCTCGCAATAAAAAGGAATTTTGTCTATAAATGGTAGAAACTCCAGTAACATAAATTATTGGGTTGTTTCTTAGGTTAATCGCAGGAGTGTGGAAAAATAACTTGCTTAAAAGTTCAGGGCAATCAATCATACCAGTGGTCAACTTTACAAAGAAAGTAACATCAGCTATATCTCTCCGACTGGCAAGGGGTAGTATATGATGCTTCTTACATAAGACCTCGTAGTTCTCTGAGTCATAATAATCATGTAGACGATAGGCCAGAAAACGAATAAACTTTTTTTGAATGTTTTCTATTCGGGATATATAAATTTGATACCTTGGATTCCAAATTTGCGATGCATATTCTAACTTACAGCGAACAAGAGAACAGTATAAGATTTTTTTTTTTTTAGATATGTACGAACTCAAGCATGGCTGCAAGTTTTATGCGAAGCCAAAAAAATCACTGTGGATGTATTGTTATTTCGATCTTTGGACAGGTAAAGAAGTGATTTAAATAATAAAAAATGCATGCATATTCACTATTGTATAGGCATGTGTTAAGAAAATAAATCCATATACCTAGCATGATAGCTAGCGTATAGTTAGCAGATTTTTTTGTCGCAACCCAAACCGCCAGTTGGAAGGAGATAATCGAATGCCGCGCGGGGCGATTTAAGGAAATACTTACAGTGCTCATCAGTGCTGTCATCTAGTACTAACATCGTAATTTAAAAATTTGTTAAAATTTCATGGAAATGTGCATTAAGATAATGTTATAAGTGTCAAATAATCAAGAAAACAATAAAATGAAATAAAAACTAATCCAAAACACGTGAAAGTATCAAAATACTATGAATTTACTTGTATCGCAATTGTGGTTACAGTTATCGGCGGCTCATATGAGGCCGATAGAATTCGTCGATTGTATTGTTAGCTATAACCGTAGATGCCTAAATTGACATTGGACAGACTTACAAATATGGTTATGAATGCTCGATAAAATCTTTGCGGCCTCTATTTTTTATTAAAAACGGTGAAATTGGTGTTTATAGTTTGTTAATATGATATTTTGGTTCATTATTGATGTGATAGTTAAGGATTTTGCATATTATATCGCCTCAAGAAAATTGCCACGAAAAGAAAGTAAGTTATTGCAAGCGATTATCTCAATTTCAAGCGATTATATGATTGATCAGACGTAAAGTTTGAGACTTCGGGTACTGGTAAGAATAAATGCAGTTTACGTGTACATGTATAATTTGTACTCATACATGTTTATTGTTTTCAAATAGTGACTTCAAACTTTTATATTTAAAATTAATTGACTAACAATACCTACTCTAATATATTATAAATGCGCGATAATTGTACTTTCAAAATCTGGCGAACAATTTAAATTGCAAATCAGTTTACAATGAGCAGTACTGTTTTTGTTGTTAGCCATTAGTTGGCGGTTGGGCAAAAACCGGCCGTCCTTGGATGGGTTCGCTTCGAGTTTCGAGACTGTTCTTATCTAAACTGAACAAATAACAAATTTGTTGATAACTGCGACGCGACGAGCCTGGCTTGCGATACGAGAGGAATTTGTTGATGATAATGCCCTTCGCGGCTCGTCCGAGGTCACCTCTCTGGATTATTCAACTCTGGTTTTTATGCCTTATTTTACATGAATTAATTAAGGCACTCTCAACTCAATTTGATAACCAGCCGAATTACGAAGAATCCTTGCTATCACATACAACGCGATCGAACCTCGCGGCCGAAGGGGGTTCTACGATGGAGATTTTTGCTTTTCTGTCTATCTGTGTATGCTAACAAATTGATAAAGAATGAAATTGTTAAAACCACATGTGTGTAAGGACTCTGTTCATATTACATATATTATGTCCACATAATGGCGGCCGGCGGCGCTCGCGCACAACTGATTCTGCATCTGCAAGATCCTTGAATCCTGACCACAGATTCTATACATCATTCAATTTCGAACCATATCACAATGAGAGAAGATTGTTTTGTGGTTATTTGTTGCGGTGCATTGCTGCAATCAACAATAACGCGTTGCGACCTCGTCGACTCGTATGTGTTTGAGTGATGTGTGATTTTGCTATTTATTTAAGATGTTTATTTCCCTTGTTTATTTGTAAAGCTAGAAATCTTGACGGCCGGTGATGCTGTACCGATTGGAATGTTGGGCTCAGCTATTTGTTGGGTTTTAATTTGGCAGAAATTTAGCATATTATATATCTACATATTTATGTTTGGTTTAAGTAAAAAAATAAATAAATATTTTATTTTATTTTATTTATTAGGAAAACTAGGACATTTCAAACAAAAACGAAGTTACAAAATTATTAGCAACAGTAAGCCACTTAAAAGTTTTTACAGCTAGAACTATATTGGTTGTCTATAGTCGAAGAACTAAATTAATTACAGAGGCAAAACAAAGTAATTTGAAATTTCCTAAAAAAGAGAAAAAAAATACAGATGTTCTCAAAAAAAAAAGAATAGTATGAATTCAAAAACAGTGATTAAAGTTGAAGATGCAATCATTGTTCGTTAATAATAGTAATATGTAGATTATATCAACATAATAATAAAAAAAGAAGAAAAGTAACAAAGTCGTGTAAAAATTTCTAACTGAAAAATTTACAAGTGAGCCGACCCTTTATCACACTGACACTGTCCGCAAAAATATCAAACTCCACAGATCGTGATAACTTATTAACTTTGTCACTTGCTCGCAATAAAAAGGAATTTTGTCTATAAATGGTAGAAACTCCAGTAACATAAATTATTGGGTTGTTTCTTAGGTTAATCGCAGGAGTGTGGAAAAATAACTTGCTTAAAAGTTCAGGGCAATCAATCATACCAGTGGTCAACTTTACAAAGAAAGTAACATCAGCTATATCTCTCCGACTGGCAAGGGGTAGTATATGATGCTTCTTACATAAGACCTCGTAGTTCTCTGAGTCATAATAATCATGTAGACGATAGGCCAGAAAACGAATAAACTTTTTTTGAATGTTTTCTATTCGGGATATATAAATTTGATACCTTGGATTCCAAATTTGCGATGCATATTCTAACTTACAGCGAACAAGAGAACAGTATAAGATTTTTTTTTTTTTAGATATGTACGAACAAGCATGGCTGCAAGTTTTATGCGAAGCCAAAAAAATCACTGTGGAAGTATTGTTATTTCGATCTTTGGACAGGTAAAGAAGTGATTTAAATAATAAAAAATGCATGCATATTCACTATTGTATAGGCATGTATTAAGAAAATAAATCCATATACCTAGCATGATAGCTAGCGTATAGTTAGCAGATTTTTTTTTTTATAAGCAGGTAAGTATGACTAATTACATATTATTATTGAAATAAAATGTTTAGAAGGCGAACCTACAGTGAATTTTATGATATCCTTAATAGTATACAGGATGATTTGTGTGCTCTAAGTATAACAATGAAGATGTAAAGTAGCCCGATTTGGATGAATCGAATTCCATAGTATTTATAGTGGCGGGGTCGTTGACTATCAGCAAAGTATCATTAATCTTTCTCATGTATTTCCGTTCATGATCCCACCTTTTAGAAACGAAACACAAACTCGAAACACAATTAATCATGTAATAAAAACTAAGATTTACCTACATTCATTCTTGCTGCCATAGTAAGTCGTCCTCTTAAAATAGTAAATCATTATCATCATCGTCACTAGGTCACTATGGTTAAAAGGACAAATGTGAGATATTTTTTTGTCAATCAAGAAAAGCATTTTCTTACTTGCGAATTTAAAGATTCTATGTCAACGCCAATAATCCTAAGAAATTCTGTCTGAGTCGCCCCTAATCAGTCAACAAATAAGTTAAAAAATACGGTCAATCGAGCAGCTGCTCTTGAAAGCATTGGATCAAGTAGTATGTATATTTCCGTTAGGTTTGAAATATTCATAACGCCGATAAGGCACGAGCTACGACATAACTATGGCGGATAAGAACACCGCTGTTCTTAGTAATTCTCACAACTATGAGAAAACCAATAAAGTGATATCGAGAAATGTGAAAAACAGTCTCAATGTTTCACTCACAGTGACCTCATGTAATTTTCATTCTCGTCAGTTTACCCGAAAACATCATTAAAATACATTATGCGTATGATATCAGACTAGATTCTAACGAATACGTGACGAGTAGTGTTAAGAATTAATAAGCGATTTTTTTTTTCTATTTAGCCTCCAAATATTGTTTTCACTTCTGAGTGAATGCCCTTTTGTTTTATATTTCTTTTATACTTAATACAAGTATGCTTGTAATTCTTTACGTTTCGACGCTGCCCCTCGAGCGAGTTACTATTATTTCAGACAAATGATGCGTCTCTCTGTCCTCAGGTCTTTCGGATGCAGTTGTTAGATCACCGAAGACAGTAATGTTTCATGCATTGTGATTCCTGCTGTTTATTGCTGTTGATAAACCCCTGATATCTCCTCCATCAGCTCATTGAACAAAGCAACAAAAATCGTGTGTTTTGTACAAAGTGACAATAGCCTTTGTGCAGACACCATTCTTCGGAGGCGGGTCACTCTCACGGCGGCGTCTGATACCTTATCAACGGTTGTCGAGAGGGTGTCCTCAGATATATTGATAAATATTCTCTATCTGTGATTTAGGCGTGTCTTTTACCTGAGAGAATTTTTTGTTTTTTACCTGAGCTGGACCATATTCCCTAATAACAACAAAGAAGTCCAAAGAGTCTTTCTAAGCCATTTAGACTTTGTAGGTAATCTGTGGTATTATGACTACAGATTACCTTGCCTCACCAATAGAGTAATAATTAATACTTAATTTAGGGTAGAGATATTTTAATGTGAAAAACGCCACTTAAAAATCTCAAGGCAAAAGTGACTGGCTTGAAACAAGTGTTAGGTTTTTAGTTGTTGCGACTCCAAATTCTAAATAACAAATGACGTAACTCGAGTATATTTCCACTACTCCATATAAATATGTTAATAAATAGAATGGATGCAGCCATCAAGATTGTCCTCAATAAAACGCTGTCAAGCGCCAATGTCTAGTGATGTGCCGCTGAGAACGTTCTCGTTGCCGGCAATATTGCCAGTGAGAATATTCTCAAGAAATTAGAACGCTCCCGGGAATATTCTCAACGTTCTCAGCAAAATAAATTTAGTTTATAATTTGATGTTTTTGTATATTTATAGGTGATGTATGTACAGTGTTTCTTTGTTTTATTATCTAGGCGCTAGGACAAGTCGTTATAAATAAGGCATGATATGAGGGAGTGAGATATTGCTGTCCTGTTCACTCTTTTCGTGGCGAATGCGCGCCGCGGCTTTGAGATACGGTACGGTCGCCCGCAGTGTGTTTCTGAATTCTAAAGGGTTAACACGTTGAGTTTTGCACTGTTTTCAAATTTTGAAATGAGTAAAAAAAGCCCGCTGTTCGATCATTTTACGCGTAGGTATAGTTCGTATCACGTATAATTTTACCTTATCAAATTTAACTGTAATTACTGTGGTGATCGTGGCTCATAATTGGAAGCTAATGAATAAACCTACAAAGACACAAATACACAGTCAACAATCATCTTCTACAATTCAATCGTCGTCGGCCTGCTCAGTAAACCTCGAAAGTGACTCCGAAAATGAAGAATGTATGCTGGAATCCATGGAAACTTTCGATTTCGACGAGTTTCAGGATATTCAAGAAGAACCTCTTGAGGATCCTCTTGCTTTAGACTAGAATTGTTTTCTCGTACGAAAACGTTTTTGTTATACTAAATATTTTTAAATAAGAGTGTTTATTTTTTTTTAAATCAAGGTCTTTAAATATTATATATTTTATGTTTATTTTTACATGTTTAGTTCTGATTTGATATTTTCTAATTATAGTTCGTCGTTTTTATTATCTTTATATAGGGTCAATGCGGGTAATTGTAAACAGGGGTGATTGGAAAACGTCAGCATAACTCTTTTATATTATGAATAAAAATAATGTTATTTAATTCGGAACACAGCTTTGTTCTATTATCTATGGCGTAAGTTATCAAAATCCTTCACACGTCAAATATAACTTAACTTTGTGTGTTGCGAAAAAAAGTCGTTAAAATAAAGTGGTTTTACGATTTGCGACAAATATTGAAACTTCAATTTGTTTATGAAAGTTAAAAGTTTAGTTAACCCCTATAGTTATAATCTATACATATAATAAAACAGTAAAAATATTTTGTCTGTACATTTAATATTTTTGACTGAAATGGATAGAGGGAGACCTAAAAAAAACAATAGAAAGCAAAAAAAATTTTTTGGAATTTCTTGTCTGTCTGTCTGTCTGTCTGTATGTATGTACGCGTTTCACGCAAAAACTACTGGACGGATTTGAATGAAACTTTTTTTGTTGTATAGCTATTAAGCCTGGGCAACATATAGGCTATAATTCATTTTGAAAACTGGAACACCTGATGAAGAACCATAACGGAACAGCTAAACTATAAGTAATATGGAAATGGTGCCTTAACAAAAATCGTTCAACCTGATGAGCATTTTCTGCCGACGTATAAAAATTGAAGATCTGGAACATCTGATGAAAAGCTCCAAGAGACCAGCCACACTATAACATATATGGAAATGGCGCCTTAGCAAAAATCGTTCAACCTGATGAGCATTTTCTGCTGACGTAGGTATAAAAATTGAAGATCTGGAACATCTGATGAAAAGCTCCAAGAGAGATTTTTCATCTAAGCGAAACTCACGCGGGCGAAGCCGCGGGCGACAGCTAGTTCATTAATATAAGGTTTAGCTTAGCTTTTTCATCGCTTTTTAACACTAATAGTAAACCGGTACGCGGGAAATGGATGTTTACAATTACCCATCAATAAATTGTATAATTGGTTAATTGCAAACAACTTTTAGGGTTAAACGGTATGGGTAAATGGAAACAATTATATAAAATGCATGCGGTAGATGGTAGTGGGTAAAAGTAAACACTTTGTTTTTCACATATTGTCGTGTATAAAAAATAAAAAAAAATAAAAAGTGTGTATGTTGCGGTGGTGCGCAGGGGTCTCCAACTATTTGAAGCGAAGACGGGCAATATCCCTGCGCAGAGCGATTATACACGAACACTTATTTTAGAGAGAGCCGGATGTAATGCTCAGGATAGAGCCTCGTACTTTTGAAGTACAAGGACCTCTTGTCTAGTAAGCCTTAAGTTCTGGGAGTCATGGGCAGGGTGATATCATTAATACAATATGGTTGGGATAGAATGTAGTATTTTATTCCATAAACACAATAGCCGCTGAAGGCGGGCACAGTTACATCAATACCAAAATCTGTTAAGAATATAGCATTTTATTCAATAGGTACAATAGCCGCTGAAGGCGGGCAGTTATGTCAATACCAAGATCTGTTAAGTCTTTGCCGCAATAAAAAGTTAAAATTAACATAAACCAAACATAGGGTACCTGGCCAGGTCCGTACACAAACGTCTGTGCGCACTTAGAACGTTGCCCCGTTCACCATTATGATCCGTTGGGTTCGAGCACTGGTGCTGGCCGCGACATCTAAGCGGCGCGGCGCTCTTGCAACGCTCCGTTGTATGCTAGATAGTAGACGCTGGCTGGACCTTCCGAGGTTTGCGCTGAGCCACTACAGGGACATCGGATCGGAGGCGGCGATGCGGCCTTTGGAAATAAGGTTAGGATCCGTGTGTTGCACCTTGGGGTCGCCGACGACGGGGCCTGCGCCGTGGCATGCGGTACACTCCAGGAAACGTCAACTCATATGGCCGGACGGGCACGTGGACCTCAACAGCTCATGTTCTCGGCAACTTCATGGCGGCGAATATCCCCTGTGTCCTTGCGCGTATCGCGGATTTAAAAGCTAAAAGGTTAAACTATATACCCATGGCGGGGAACCGGGGGCGGCGAAAGCGAAAAAACCCCAAAAAATTAATAATTGCTCAAGCCATGTTACATGTCGTAGCGGCCACCCAGGAAGAGAGAGATCCCTCCACTCGATTTGACATTCCGCCTCGTCGCGCTCCATTTCGCTTAATTCGGACGCACGTCAAACCAACTTTTAATATTCTTTAAAAGAACTAATGTTTAAATAAGGTATTTATTCGTTGAATATTATAATCATCTAAGTCGACGATATTAAAGGAGAATAATTAAAATTCTACAACAATCCTACCATGATTTCTTATTTTTTTATGATAAGAAAGGTTTGTTAGGGACTGAGACGGAACGTGTGTCACTAGCTGTCAATGTCAGACGTCCAACTCTGCAGATTTTGTTGACAGTCTAATTTAATCATAGAATGTTTTGTTATGAATGTTTAATTTTCGATATAATTCCGTAAGTACACAAAATCACGTCGAGTTATTGCTACCAATGGTTTCGGCGTGACTCAAAGAACGTTTTAATGTGCGGGTCTTCCTATTTTCTTAATAAGTATTGTAAAAACAACATATGAAGTTTGTGTACCGGTGTGTCACTTTCCAATTCAATTTGTCTGGAAACTAATGGATTTGAATGCCTGCTATTGTGATGCGTCGAGAGCCTATCATGCAGGTAATACGCCATAGGAATAGTATCCCAATATATCAACTAATTCACCTAAAATATGACATGCAAAGTAGACCAGTTAGAAATTCAAAATAATTCTGTAGTTATCACTACAATACCCCCCTTTTCGGCAAAGAGGTTAAGTCGTACTTAGCCGAAACAGCCGGGGTAACCGGAGAAAACATTCACCTATCCTACGGCAATATATTTCTAAATATAAAACTATCAGCTATATATGAAACTAACTCATGCTATTTCATATATTAAACTAAAATTTATGTTCTAGAGTTCTAAAACTAACTCAATTTATGTTGAGTGTCAGGAATACAGCGTCTGGCCAGACCGCTGCAATTCCCCTGCATTAAAAAATCATACTTGGATTTCTAATCGCAAGTAGCATACTAATAATAAAGAATTATCTTAAGTAATATAGTTCTTACTTATGTATAATAAGAAAAACTATTTGAGATTTAATTAAAGTATAGTAATCTAGCATTCCTACATAATGTACTAGTTAGTAATTAAATTGTAAACCTAATAAAGTCTTTAAACTAATGGAGAGATCTCACATAAATAGACATTTAAAATGTATAGCCGTTGGGCTGACATTGTATAAGGGAAAAAACTTATTTTCCTTTTTTTCTCAAAAATTAAGGAGTATTAATCCATATCCTTATGTTTACTCTGGCGCCTAGAGTGTGTAGTTACAAAAGAAATTGGTTTTCATGAAAACGCTTGACAAAAAAATTTCACATGTGAGTCATGTCATATGTGAAAAATGAGGCCTCTGATTGGTTATACCAATCCAAAATAACAAAGTTCAAAATAAGAAAGTTGCTAGCTAGGGGACACACCTTGTGAGACTTTTATTATGTCCTTGACATGATATTTTCCAACTTTACCGGTTTCTTATCTCCTGAAGGTCGTAAACGACATCCGAATGCTTCCTGACAACATTACATCACAAAGCGCGGTGCTAGTTTAGCGGAGAAGAAATGAGCTGAACGACTGGTCATTTGAAGGTATTAACGAATTTGGAATGCCGCCTCTTTTCGACAACATGCCATCCGTCATTATCTCCCGACCTTTAGCTAACAAAAATGGTGTGTGCCCGGTGGCAACATTAATAATGCTATTCAAAGATAGCTACCACTAAGTAAGTCAGAAAAACATTTCAGTACTTTATTTTCTGAAGTGTTTCGGCTACGCCTAAAATCATCACTTCTAAGAAAAAAAATCTGTGACGTCTGAGTCACCAGAAAATTTTAAATTCCACGACCTCAAATGGTCCTCCTTTAATATGTGAATAACGCGTTCGTCATCTTCCCTAGTCTCCGTAACATAGGTAGTCCTACCCATTGAGTTGGCTTGACGTACTAAACCGGGAGCTCCTAGTTGAGACAATGTGGGTTGTAACGCTTTAAGTGTGGAAGGGCCGGGTGGGTGGGTGTCAATTGCACCTCCCCGTGGTCGTGTATTAACAAATGAGGAAGTAGTAGTGGTAGGTGGTTTGTGTGCCTCCTCACTTACTTCGTAATATTGCTCTTCCCTTTCGCCGTCCGACATGTTTGACAAGAATGTGAGGTTATATGTGTCAGGGTATGTAATAGATTATAATAATTGGATAAATTTCTAAATATATACAGGTTACTCCCCTGTCAAGAAATATAAATTAGCTCTCAAATTGAGATAAAATAGGAATTATGGCTGAGCGCTATGCTTTTTATTCATAGCGAAGCCCAAATAAAATATTAATTATTATATTATAATATAATTATATATAGGTTAGGTTATCATATAGGGCCCTGTAGCTCCCTTCATAAGCTACGGTGGTAGCAGACTGCGTTAAGTTAGTTAGGTTTTAGTCGGGCAAACGTGGTGCCGCGTGGAGATCTTTTCCCGGTACTTATTTTTACCGGTGGTTTTTTCCCGGTGAAGTTCCGGTACAGAATTCTTCCCGCCGCTTCGTTTGTCCGGATTCTCTCTGCCACATTTTCTGGCAGCAGACCGTAGTTGCTCTGCACATTTACTGGTAGCAGAGCGTAGTTTATCTACCCTCTATTTGTTCGTTTGTAAAAAATAATTAATTGTTTGTAAAAATTATTAGATTTTTTCTTAGTTTGTTTGTATAAGAATATTTGTAACCTTTTTTGTATTTGTTTGCGGTTTGTACCGTGCGTTCCGGGTTTGTGCCATTCTCATACCTACCGCGGTTTTTCGTGTTGTTGCTTGATCTTGTTCTTTATTTACCTTTTTTATCTTTTCTTATTTGTTTGTTTGTTTGTGACTTGACGCGATGGCGAAGGCCTCCAATGCTAGGGCGACACTCGCCAACGAATTGAGATGGTTTGTGACGGCCGGTGGACTCCTGTCCCGGAAGGACAGGGAGGCCGCTATACTGGAAAGAGCGGATCAGCTCCGCTCACGATTGAACAACGCGGAAGCGGCCATGGCGGCGCTTACCGAAGCCGACCTTACCCCGGAGGTCTACGCAGGTCACGTGGCGGACCTGGACCAGATCCTGAGTCTGCACGATGACATCGTGGAGGCGGCGGCCGCAATAAGGGCGAGACAGGCTGGCGGACCAGCCCCTCGCACACCTGTTAGACAGGAAGGACCAGCGGTTACTGGTCGGCTCCCCACCCTTCAGCTGTCCCACTTTGGGGGTAGGATGGAGGAGTGGGTGGCATATAAAAATATGTTTGAGTCCCTGGTCGTAGCACGACAGGATTTGTCGAAGGCCCAGAAGATGGCCTACCTCCTCTCCACTCTGGAGGATGAAGCGCGGTCGCTCATCCAGCACCTCCGGGTGGAGGACGACCAGTACGACACGGCTTGGGAGTTATTGAACTCCCGCTATCAAAACTTACGTTTGTTAGCGGATGCGCACGCCGCACAGTTGATGGCCCTGCCCAAGGTGGCCAACAGGGCACAGTTGCGCCTGCAGTTGCTCACGCCCGTTACAGTGGCCTGTAACGCGCTCCGCACACTGGGGCTGCCGGTGGACCAATGGTCCTTTTTGCTGGTGCACATTGTATTAGGCAAATTGCCCAATGACATCCGCTCGCGATTTGAGCGCGAGAATGCGGAACGGGATAGCACCACCCTACCAACATTCACTGACTTGGTGAAGTTTTTGGAGTTTGAGGCACGGGCTGCTGAGAATACCATGACGGACTCAGCGCCATCCAGAGCGCCTGAACGTAGGCCCTTGGAACCCTCATGGCGAGGGAAGCCCCAACAGGGACGGCAACCGCCACCGCGTGGAGCTGGTGTGCGGGTTGCACACACGGCAGCAGTCGCGGGGGACGCGGACTGCCTGCAATGTGGCCGGATGGGCCACAGCCTGCTGCAATGCAGGGACTGGCAGAGACTGCCAGTACAAGATAGGCGCCGCATGGCAAAGCGGCATGAACTTTGCTTTTATTGTTTGGGCAGTCACTATGCACGTGACTGTCCCAATGCCATACCATGCAGTGCATGCCGTGGGCTGCACCACGTGATGCTCTGCATGAACCGAAACGGGGATGGCTCCCGGTTGTTGAGGCAGGGGTCCCCTATGGGCGGGGGCGCTCCTGCGCGAAGCCCTCCACCATCGGAAGGAGGACGCGGCTTCGCTCGTCGCACCCCCCCTCGGGAGGGGGGTCGCGTACCGGCGCGGGTCTTGGCGGACCGGGACCACGCGCCCCAAGGTCGTGGCCAGTATGTAGCTGGCCAGGCCCCGGATAGGGCCCCCATGGGCGGGGGCCCTAGATCGGACGTGAGAGTGGGGACACCCCCCTCCACGCGGGTTACCAATGCCCAACACATGCAGCCGCAGCGGTTTTCTCCACCGCTGCACGAGTACCCACGGCTGGAGTACCACCCGCCGTACCATAGGTATGGCCGGGCCGCGGGTTATGCCCCCCCTCAGATGGGGATGTGCACTCGCCCGACATATTATCCGGGTCAGTGGCGCGCCCCTGGTTTGGAGAGAGTGGGGAGCCCGTAACTAGCTTGCTCCCTTGCTGGGACAGAGCCGCGGACGGTTCTGCTCCCTACCGCGGTGGTCCGCGTATGGGGTCGTGGGGGGAAGCCATTAATTTGAGAGCTCTGTTGGACTCAGGGGCTCAAAGCAGTTTGGTTACCACTCGAGTGGCACACCAGTTAGGTTTCGTCGTGGAAGACTCGCCTGTGCCACTTCTTGGAGTTGGTGGCATACAAGTGAAGTGTCTGACGGGCCAGACACTTGTCACCTTTTCTTCGCTGAAGTCCTCCACAATGAGGATCACGACTTCGGCTATGGTAATGGATACCATTGCGGGTTGGCACCCCTCGACAGACATACCGCCGGGTGTGTTGTCTTTGGTTTCGGGTCTGGATTTGGCCGACCCCTTTGTCTTTCATCCCGGCCCAGTGGACTTGCTCCTGGGCTCGGACGTATTGGGTTGGATTTTGTTGGGTACACAGAAGGCTCTGGGTTCGTCTTCACTGATGGCAGTGTCTACGATTTTTGGTTTTGCCCTGATGGGCCCTGTGTTTGATAATGGCACCGCGGAGGAGCCACCGGTTGTCGCATCTGCGTCCTTGGCCAAGACCATGCAAAGGTTTTGGGAGGTGGAGGAGCCACCTATGAGTTCCAGGATGGATCCGGAACACGCTGAGTGCGAAGCCCTTTTTCGATCGACCACGGAGAGGTTGCCCTCCGGTCGGTTTGTAACTAGGTTACCCTTTGTTGCCTCTCGTCCTAGCCTAGGGCACAGTAGGGCGCTTGCGGAGAAACGACTGCTGTCCATGGAGCGACGTATGCAGCGTGACCACGTACTTCGCGATAAATATATTGAATTTATGCGCGAGTACGAGGATTTGGGTCACATGTCTCCGGCTCGAGTTGATTGGAGCTCAACTGAGCATTATTTTTTGCCCCACCACGCGGTGGTGAAGGCCTCAACGGGCAAGTTGCGGACTGTCTTTGATGGGTCCGCACCCACTTCGAACGGAGTTTCGTTGAATCTATGTTTGCATTCAGGTCCCAAATTGCATAGGGACATAATTGACATCATCTTGAACTTTAGAAGACATCAAGTGGTTTTTGGCGCGGACATCCGGATGATGTTCCGCCAGACAGTCATACATCCTGAGGACAGGCGATTCCAGTTGATACTCTGGCGTGAGCGCCCTGAGGATCCTGTGACGGTGTATGAACTCAACACAAATACGTATGGTTTGAAATCTAGTCCCTATATCGCCATCAGATCATTGCTTGAATTGGCAGAGCGGGAACGGATCCGCTTTCCCCGTGGGGCTTCCGTGCTGTCACGTGACTTGTATGTTGATGACGTGTGCACCGGAGCCCAAAGTATTGAGGAGGCCCTCCTACTGCGGGATGAATTGATCGAAATATTGAAGACAGGTGGCTACGAGCTACGTAAGTGGTTGTCCAATGAGCCTAGAGTTCTAGAAGGGATCCCGGAGGATCACCAACAGAACCCTCACCTGTTTGAGGATGTGGATGATCCCAACAGGATAGCGGTGCTGGGCATGCAGTACCAGCCGCTAACCGATATTTTCACATTCCAAGTGGACTTGGAAATACCAAAAGTCTGGACTAAGAGAACGGTGTTGTCCGTAATAGCTCGTATGTTTGATCCAAGCGGTTGGATCAGTCCAGTGATATTCTCTGCGAAGTGTCTTCTTCAGAGACTTTGGACTTTGGGCGTCTCGTGGGACGAGCCGCTGTTTGGCTCTCCATTGGATGATTGGCTCGAGTTGTTTTCATCGATTAAGGAAGTCAATCGGATTGCCTTGCCTCGTCGAATATTGCCCCCGGGAAATATCGAGCCAGCCTGCATGGCTTTTGTGACGCGTCGGAGCGAGGCTACGCCGCGTCAGTCTATATGCGGACAGTTGACGCCGATGGCCGGGTCAATGTCTCGCTTTTGTTAGGGAAGAGCAAGGTCGCCCCCATCAGGACTAGGCTGACTATTCCCAAGCTTGAGTTGAGTGGAGCTCACCTTCTCTCTAAATTGTTGCATCACGTTGCATGTGAGCTGGCGGCCACGGTCGAGATACGGGACATCTTCGCCTGGTCGGATAGCCAGGTCGCGCTTGCATGGTTGCGCGCGGCCCCACATACCTTGGAGGTTTTTGTGGGAAATCGGGTTTCCCAAATCCAGAATATCGGAATTGATATAACATGGAGACATGTGCCGGGAGAGCTTAACCCAGCGGACTGTGCTTCCCGAGGTTGTACGGCACCAGAATTGGTGTCACACCCGCTCTGGTGGGGTCCAGAGTGGCTGATGGGATCAGAAACTTCTTGGCCTGTCTGTCAGACAGATGTTACTTCTTTGAGTTTGACTGGGCTCCGTGTACATGCTGTAGTCGCTGAGACGACGTCGGAGCCGGATTGGCTACTTGCTCGGTATAGCAGCTTGGATAAGCTTCTGGGTGTCACCAGTTTGATTAAGCGTTTCATACATAATTGTAGAAACCCACAGGCAAAGCGGTTGGAGCCGATTGCAGGTGCAGAAGAGCGCCGGAGCGCATTGTTGCATTGGGTCCGTGTCGTGCAGACCGGACGGTTTGAGTCAGAGCTTCGTATTTTGCGCGACGGACGCGCTAAGTTGAAGGGCGCGGTCGCTCGTTTGAACCCGTACATCGACTCGGATGGGCTTCTTCGGGTTGGAGGCAGGCTCCGGAAGGCGGATCTTCCAGTATGAGACTCGCCATCCTCTGTTGTTGCCCAAGGGCGGACCCTTGGTGCAGCTTTTGGTGTCTGATCGACACATTCGTAACGCCCATGCTGGGTGCAATGCTTTGTTGGCTATTTTGCAACGCGAGTTTTGGATTTTGTCTGCCCGAAAGAGCAATCCGTAGCGTTCTGTTTCGATGTATTGCATGTTATAGGTTGAAGGCATCCACGATGCAACCACAGATGGGTGATTTGCCCGCTGATCGAATCCGACCTTCGAGACCGTTTGACGGCGTTGGAACCGATTTGCCGGTCCCCCTTTTCGATCAAGGCTTCTCAGGCTTTTCTCGTAATGCCCGTATTGTGAAGGGCTATTTGTGTGTATTTGTTTGTTTGGCCACCAAGGCTGTCCATTTGGAGGTGGTATCGGCTCTGACTACGGAGGCCTTCGTCGCCGCGTTGGATCAGCTTTGTTTCGCGTCGAGGTCTACCTTCCCTTATTAGGTCTGACAATGGCACAAACTATAAAGGAACTGTAAATTATCTTAAGGATGTTTCTGTGTTTATTGATAAAAATTGTACTAGTTTAAGTCAAATTGCTGCCCAAAGGGGAATAACCTGGAAGTTTAGTCCCCCAAGTTGCCCCCATTGGGGAGGGATTTTTGAAGCGGCTGTGAAATCCGCAAAGACTCCACCTCCGCCGCATTATCGGAGAAACGGCTCTAACTTTTGAAGAGCTGGCCACAGTGTTTTGTAAAGTTGAGGCGGTCCTCAACTCTCGTCCTCTCTGTCCGCTATCTCCAGATCCAAATGACTTGGAAGCTCTCACCCCTGGTCATTTTTTGGTGGAGGGCCGTTGAATGCCCTGCCCGAATACCCGTGGAAGGATGAACGCGTATATCGGTTGTCGCGTTTTCAAATGTTGCAGCAAATGAGCCAGGACTTTTGGCGTCGCTGGTCGCTTGAATATTTGCATTTGCTGCAGCAAAGAGTGAAGTGGACAGACAGGACTGAGCCTCCCAGGGAGGGTGATTTAGTATTGTTAAAAGAGGCAAATTTGCCCTCATTGCTTTGGCGACGAGCTCGCATATTACGTTTGATTCTTGGCGGAGATGGCACTCCGCGTGTGGCTGAGGTGTTGGTCGACGGTTCGATTTTAAGGAGAGGTGCGACCTCTCTCGCCCGCCTTCCCGTAGAGTAAGCTAGCGGTCTGCTTCTCAGACCGGGACGGGGGGATGTTTGTAATATATTGGGTAAAACTAAACGCAGGCGTTTCCTGTTATCGCCGCCAGGCGTTTTGGGGTTCTCACATTGCTCGTGCGAATGGGTCGTGGACGGTCGCCATTGTCCCATGCGATATCGGTTTGATTTTTAATACGCGAGAGGTCCCGCGTTCTTTGATTGCTAATTATCTTGAGTTGTATTGGTGAATTTCCTGTTTGTTAAATAACTATTGAACTTTGTGTTTGTGTGCCCGTCATTGTGACTTTTTCTCCTGTGGGATGTGACGCGTGGCTGCCCGCTCACATCTATCTGTTGCCGAGCCGATTTCGGGAAGAAATCTATTTATGTGTTCTGGGAATTGAGATCTCATGGGTTAGGTAGGGTGATTAGGAATTCCCCCTTCCCGAAGACACTCAAGTTTGGATCCGAAGAGAAAGAAGATTTAGCTTGGTAAGTGGTTTTCCATTGTAATTAATTTATAGGTTAGGTTATCATATAGGGCCCTGTAGCTCCCTTCATAAGCTACGGTGGTAGCAGACTGCGTTAAGTTAGTTAGGTTTTAGTCGGGCAAACGTGGTGCCGCGTGGAGATTTTTTCCCGGTACTTATTTTTACCGGTGGTTTTTTCCCGGTGAAGTTCCGGTACAGAATTCTTCCCGCCGCTTCGTTTGTCCGGATTCTCTGCCACATTTTCTGGCAGCAGACCGTAGCTGTTCTGCACATTATAATATTATTTAGTAATATTATAATAATTACTATGAATTGTATTAAATGTATGCTTACAACCCTGTCGCATATGAACCTAACAAACACTAAAGTATAATAACTTTACAGTCAATGATATCACCAAAATTTCAAAATAACAAATGAGCGAGTTTAAAAAATTTAAAAACTATTTTTTTTAGAAAAAACTGCCACTCTCACAGGACTCAAAGGCTCAAAAATATAGTAGTTCGGGCGCCATTGTCGTGTATAAAAAATAAAAAAATAAAAAGTGTATGTTGGTGCATGTGCGCAGGGGTCTCCAACTATTTGAAGTGAAGACGGGCAATATCCCTGCGCAGTGCGATTATACACGAACACTTATTTTAGAGAGAGCCGGATGTAATGCTCAGGATAGAGCCTCGTACTTTTGAAGTACAAGGACCTCTTGTCTAGTAAGCCTTAAGTTCTGGGGAGTCATGGGCAGGGTGATATCATTAATACAATATGGTTGGGATAGAATGTAGTATTTTATTCCATAAACACAATAGCCGCTGAAGGCGGGCACAGTTACATCAATACCAAAATCTGTTAAGAATATAGCATTTTATTCAATAGGTACAATAGCCGCTGAAGGCGGGCAGTTATGTCAATACCAAGATCTGTTAAGTCTTTGCCGCAATAAAAAGTTAAAATTAACATAGGGTACCTGGCCAGGTCCGTACACAAACGTCTGTGCGCACTTAGAACGTTGCCCCGTTCACCATTATGATCCGTTGGGTTCGAGCACTGGTGCTGGCCGCGACATCAAAGCGGCGCGGCGCTCTTGCAACGCTCCGTTGTATGCGAGATAGTAGACGCTGGCTGGACCTTCCGAGGTTTGCGCTGAGCCACTACAGGGACATCGGATCGGAGGCGGCGATGCGGCCTTTGGAAATAAGGTTAGGATCCGTGTGTTGCACCTTGGGGTCGCCGACGACGGGGCCTGCGCCGTGGCATGCGGTACACTCCAGGAAACGTCAACTCATATGGCCGGACGGGCACGTGGACCTCAACAGCTCATGTTCTCGGCAACTTCATGGCGGCGAATATCCCCTGTGTCCTTGCGCGTATCGCGGATTTAAAAGCTAAAGGTTAAACTATATACCCATGGCGGGGAACCGGGGGCGGCGAAAGCGAAAAAACCCCAAAAAAATTAATAATTGCTCAAGCCATGTTACATGTCGTAGCGGCCATCCAGGAAGAGAGAGATCCCTCCACTCGATTTGACATTCCGCCTCGTCGCGCTCCATTTCGCTTAATTCGGACGCACGTCAAACCAACTTTTAATATTCTTTAAAAGAACTAATGTTTATTTGTTCGTTGAATATTATAATAATCTAAGTCGACGATATTAAAGGAGAATAATTAAAATTCTACAACAATCCTACCATGATTTCTTATTTTTTTATGATAAGAAAGGTTTGTTAGGGACTGAGACGGAACGTGTGTCACCAGCTGTCAATGTCAGACGTCCAACTCTGCAGATTTTGTTGACAGTCTAATTTAATCATAGAATGTTTTGTTATGAATGTTTAATTTTCGATATAATTCCGTAAGTACACAAAATCACGTCGAGTTATTGCTACCAATGGTTTCGGCGTGACTCAAAGAACGTTTTAATGTGCGGGTCTTCCTATTTTCTTAATAAGTATTGTAAAAACAACATATGAAGTTTGTGTACCGGTGTGTCACTTTCCAATTCAATTTGTCTGGAAACTAATGGATTTGAATGCCTGCTATTGTGATGCGTCGAGAGCCTATCATGCAGGTAATACGCCATAGGAATAGTATCCCAATATATCAACTAATTCACCTAAAATATGACATGCAAAGTAGACCAGTTAGAAATTCAAAATAATTCTGTAAAGTTATCACTACAATAATGTACAGGATGCCACATATATTCTACCCCTGGATGGCCATTATCAGATAACAGCTGAGATCAATCCTGGCGTTGAACCAAGGCTTCAAAGTAAAATACAAACGAGGTATGAAAAATCGACTGGTGTCCCTAATTAGCTGGCCACCACTGTATATGTTCGAAAAAGAGAAACTAAGTACTCATTAGAGCATATATAAATAATAAACATATGTAGACAAGTAGCGTCTACATACAACATCTTCAGCCGCGTCTACAACCTGTAAATGTTGTTTTTACCAGACTGCAAAGAAAGCGTTGTATTTTTCGCGCGTGTCTTGTATTTTCGTATGTATGTAAGGTTCTTTATTACCTCATCTCGTCGTTTTGCTAGCAAAAGAGTTCTTAGCAAGTGCCGTTAAAAAAGAACCAACATAGCGGCTGCGAGGTGCTATTATTGGAAGTGGAAAAAATCCCCTAACATTTTTCTATACCATTAATATGATTGAAAACGAGCAGTTTACAATACCTTCTTACGAATCTTTCATATTAGGATAAAAAGTTAATAGCCTGTGTTTCTTTTAACAGTTGTATAGTTTAATGTTTCCAATTATCCCAAAAAGCAAAAAAGTAAAAAAAGTGATGGGTAATTGTAAACAGATGTTTATAGACCTTTATAGGCGATCAATACTTTAAGTAATTGCATTAAAATATAGCCAAGTTATCATATAACATAATAAAACTAAAACTGGTCTGTGTCTGTACATAGGAGATACGAGTATTTAAGAAAAAAACTAGAAGGGGTATTTTTTGTCTGTCTGTTTGTACGCGCATCACGCTTAAACCACTAGGCCAAATTTGATGCGGTTTTCACTGTTGTATTGTTGAAGGTCTAACTAAAAATCTGGCGTGACCTGTCTCTTAGAACCTGAGATATTAACAATAGTAAAAATACGCGCGGACGAAGTTCGAGGGCACAGGCTATTATAAAATAAATGAAAAAATTATGATTCATAATATTGATGAAGTTAACCAAAAAATCAAAAGCGTTTACAATTACCCTGATTGACTATAGTTGTTGATTTATTTGAGTTTAATTCAATTTCAAAGAGTTCACTCAGTGTCCTTAGTCAATTTTGTAGTTCTGAAGTTGAGGTTTTCTTGTCTCATTAAACAGAGTTGATAGCGAAAATTTGTTTAATTTTCACCATTCTATTTGTATTTAAAAATATATTAATGTCAAGTTAAAGAACAATTTAACTGTCCATTATTTAATTACCTGTAAAAAGAAAGTGCTTTCATCGTACATATCAATAAAACAATATTTCACGAAGAAAAAAAATAAGATTTATTAAAGATGCAGTAATGCTGAGAATATTGACGAGAAAGTTCCCGAGAATATTGTCGAGAATATTCTCGAGAATACTTGCTAACACTGAGAATATAGTTTTTTACTGCAAATAGAGTGTATTGTTTTATACACAATTATTTCTCGACTTCATTTGATACTATATTATTTAAGAAAGGTTAGTGGTTTCCATTTGATTAAGATAATTCTCAACTATTCTCACTTAGGAGAACGTTCCCGCGAATGCTGCCGGCAATATTCTCAGGTGAGAGAACATTCTCGGGAACGGCACATCACTACCAATGTCACAATTGCTGCTGAGCTGAAATAAGTTTTGTCACAATTTCAGACAAAATATGACGATTCTGACGTAAAATTTTAAAGTTGGCTTAATTAACTACATATTTACAGTTTTCAGATTTATTTCCATACAAGCTGTTACACCAAAATTTCATGATTCTAGCTACAACAAGAAGTACCCCATAGGTTTTGATTCCGATCTGAAATCTCAAATATGCGAAAATTTCCAATATTCGCGGTAATATCTCCTGATCGCGTTGACGTTTAATTTTGATTATTTTAATAGCTAAAAGAGACCGTAGATGTGCCGTAGACCTGAATATTTAAAATGAAAAACTATATACCTATAAGCGTTCGAGAGGAAAAAATGTTTGACAGACAGACGGACAACAAAGTGATCCTATAAGGGTTCCGTTTTTGCCTTCTGAGGTATAGAACCCTAAAGTTTAAAGGATTGGCCAGTGACAAATTAGAGTAGTAAAATATAATATTCATGTTCATGAATGTGTACAGGTGTTCTGCGACATCGTGGTCCGGGATGGGGAGATGGTCTGCGTGGAGCTGGTGGCCCGCGGCCGCGGCTGCGCGGCGCAGGCCGTCATCTTCCTCGGCTCCATTCGGTACGACGCTCTGGCCGCCGTCTACGATTCCAGGGTGAGTGATTCTTGTTCTTTTTAGACATTTCTTATTGTGCCTATTTATCACTGATGGTGGGCTGTCAGCTCCTTAAATTAAGCCAGTCTGAACATTTGCTCCATGCTTATAACTCCCGTCCACTCTCTAATGTTCCCGAGCTTACGTCCTCTCACTCTGCGCTTTCGGGTAATCTTTCCCATCATGATGGTTAGAAGGAGGAGTTCCTTTTTGGTGCATCAATGTTGTCCCAACATTTTTTAATTTCCCCGGAAAGTGTTTGTGCCAGTTTTCCAGCCGTGGCCAATATTAGGTCGTTTCGAGTGCAACTGTTAGGACACGAGGTGAATTCGGTAGGCCTTAGCTTTATCTACATTGACGATCTCCGCAGCGCAGCATAGTGGCCATAGTTCTTGTCCGCCGTCTGAAAGTCATGAGTATTATTCCCAGCTTTTGACTACAGTTCTGAGTTTGTATGTTTATGTTTAGCAAGATTTACTGTTTGTTTTTGAGTGTGCCAATGAGCTTAATTATTTTATGTATTACATCTTGTCCTACAACATGAAATTATAACAACAAATA
Source organism: Ephestia elutella (assembly GCA_018467065.1). Lineage (NCBI taxonomy): Eukaryota > Metazoa > Arthropoda > Insecta > Lepidoptera > Pyralidae > Ephestia > Ephestia elutella. Next base: position 21,301,425 of record CM031576.1, on the reverse strand, counting down.
CTTATACTTATTATAAAATTTCTATTTCATAACTGGAGTTTGATTTTCCTCAATTAAAATTTTAATGTTAATCAGTAGAATATATCAAACAGGAAATAAAAAATACCTAAGTATGACAAGTATACGTAGATATTTAAACTAGTTATAAATATGTAAATGTTTGTTTTATAATTATAAGTATGTTTTCCTGTAGGTGGCAGCAATCGTCAAGTCAGATGCCTCTTTTTAACACAAATTTTGACATCTATGTTAGGTACCTATAATTCATACACGAAATAAAAGAAAAAATATAAGTATGCTTAAATGATTCGTTTCACTTGAAAGAACGCTAGATCATGGACATTTTCGCTCGGTACTTTCACCGGAACGCGAGCAAATACTGCGCAGATTAGCTATCTAATAACTAATATCGCCGCGATACGCTATCTCACACGAAAGGCCGAGTTGTCGTCGCTTATCTGTAATTTTTGACAAAGGCATATGCAGATTTCCTTATATTTACTTACCTATTTATCGTATAAAGTATTTTACACGTACATTTTTATATATTTGAGTGATTTCATTAAGCCACGGACTCGATATGTGAAAAATTAAAAACATATGTATAGGTATTTTAAAGTTTCAAAAAACCCAGATTGCAAAAAAGGATATCCTCAATTTCATACACCTGTAACTGTACTTCTGCACCTTTTGTTATATTTTTTTCCTTACTCATGTAGACTAATAAAATGTAGAAAATATCAAAGATATTGAGTTCTATAGATGCACAGTCTAAAGGTATGTAAGCGTAGTGTTGATATCAGATCCTGCAAGGTAGAATCGGATTACTTATAAATTACATTGTTACATAGTTATTATTACACTGAGGTTGTGGGTTAGCGCGTGGTTGGCCACGTGACCGCAATATATCAATCTAATGATAGGATCTGTGCTATCGACACATTACATCATTAGCTGACACTGACACCTCTTGGCTTTGCTACTACGGGAACTTCGGGTTAAAAGTACCTTATTATTGTAATCGAAATCAAATCAAACGACTACATCATAATCCAACAAATTTGCAAAGTTTCGCATTTAATAAATTAGTAAAGTATAAGAAAAAGGTTAAATATGTAATGTACTATAACTTTATTAATAAAACTAGCTGTCGCCCGCGGCTTCGCCCGCGTGACTTTCGCTTAGATGAAAAATCTCTCTTGGAGCTTTTCATCAGATGTTCCAGATCTTCAATATTTATACGTCAGCAGAAAATGCTCGTCAGGTTGAACGACTTTTAATAAGGCGCCATTTCCATATATGTTATAGTGTAGCTGGTCTCTTGCAGTTCTTTATCAGATGTTCCAGATCTTCAATTTTTATACGTCATCAGAAAATGCTCATCAGGTTGAACGATTTTTGTTAAGGCACCATTTCCATATTTCTTATAGTTTAGCTGTTCTGTTAAGGTTCTTCATCAGGTGTTCCAGTTATCAAAATCAATTATAGTCTATATGTTGGCCAGGCTTAATAGCTATACAACAAAAAAAGTTTCATTCAAATCCGTCCAGTAGTTTTTGCGTGAAACGCGTACATACATACAGACAGACAGACAGACAGACAGACAGAAAGACAGACAGACAGACAAGAAATTCCAAAAAATGTTTTTTACTTTCTATTATTCTTTTTAAGTGTCCTTCTATCAATTTCAGTCAAAAATACTAAATGTACAGACAAAATATTTTTACTGTTTTATTATATGTATAGATATAAAATTACATATACATCCAGCTAATTAAAGTTATGGTATTAGTAGCGCATACTTATTTTAATTGGTGGATAGAATAGAAATGCTGGCAAACAGTTATTAATTAAATGACCCAGGTTTTTTTTCCCCGCAATAATAATAGGAGTAGTATATTTTTTGTTGTATTTATATAATTGTAGCGGCCATACATATATATCTTTTAGTATATATGTATACAATAAATCCTAACCATGTGTGTGTAGTTATTTAATAAACCGATTCATTTCCTCCTATTGCGGTTATAATACAAATGCGCTGCAAACTATATTAAAATTAATCAAGTTAAAAATGAAACGTTTGTTGAATCTAGCTAGTAACATTGAGTTGAGCTAATAAACACAATGATTATGAAGGCGGAAATTGCGCCTGTTTGTGCGTAACATCACGCCTTAACTACCTATTAATTAATTGATTTATCAGTGCGCGCGCACTGGTGGAATCTCAATTATTTACAATTCCGAAACTGCAGGCAGAAGCTAGTACTTAAAAATAATGTGTGACATTGAGTTTCCCGTAGGACCCTTGTTGATTTTCGAAATGTGCCGATAGCAAGCAACAAAGGGTGCTTTTTATCTAAAAATACTTACGGGAGCGGAGCCACGGGGCGCAGCTTGTGTATAATATTAGTTACGCCTTCGCATGGCTAATACTGCTTAAAGCCCTTCGCATCCATTTCTGCAACAGTATTGTAATTTTACAGTTCTCTCTATGTGTTATTTTTATGAGCCATTTTACGAGCCTTCAAAAGCTAGTAAACGGTCAAGTACAAATGGAAATCAAAATAATAGCCGTAAATTACCTTCTTGGTATATGAAAATGGTGAAATTAATAAAGTGGTGCTTCATACTTTATCTTCATGCTTATCTAAAATTAAATTATACTATTTATCTGGTAAACCCAGTCGTATATAATTTTTATCATCGTTCGATGTCGAATTACTATTACGATGGATAATGAAATAAGAAACTTTTATTTAGTTTTACCTGGTTATTCTGGTGTCTATGTTTGTATCAATGTTGCAAGTTCACTTCGCTATTTTCAAATGACCTTAACCATGAATGTATTAAACGGATGATATTTTAGGACATAAAGCTAGTCTGATGTCACGATATAAAGCCGGAAGCTGCCTAAGATGACTCTGTGATGAAACAACACAACCCCAGATACAGTATGTCTTTATCCCGCACGGAGTAGATAAGTTATGGTTCATTTACAACATATCTTGGCAAGGACTTTGATCATTGATAGAAGAAAGTTAATAAATTAATTCCAAAGTGTTTAGTTTTTGATCAATTAAATAGTTAAGCCGTGAAAGCTTAACAAACAAGATGAATGTAATCAGAACACATTCTACTGATAAATATAATCGGATCTCTTCTGATGTGATGTGACGAATGTTTAGTAGCCGGAACCGAGATTGGCCGTTTGGAAGTCGAGGTCGCTGCCAGCATTCCGGGTTTCTTTTACTCATTCATTACTAGTTTAGTCAGTGGCTTCGCTCGTGTTAATTTATTACCTCGAAAAACGGTACTCTTTTCGGAATTGAAGGTACTGTCTACCTACCTACTTTACATTCGTTCTGCACTCCTGACATGGAAATTTGGGAAAATACCATAATTTTACTTCATTAACGTAAGACTCAATTAAATATTGATTGGTTAGGAAAATAATATTTTTTATACTTGTAACATTTTTTTTGCATATGGTTAAAAGGCGCCTCTGCTTCTTGCTGTCACACGCTGCTGACGTATTTCGTGTCAAATGATTAAACCCCGATAAGCACGTAAGCGTTGATATGTTCCAAACGCTAAGCGGACTTAATTTCTTAACTAATCTGGCTTTAGCAACTATTTATTGTTTGTTAGTAATCTAAGATTGCCACGTATACCGTGGCCGTACGGTTGCCGTTTGAGATATTTTATTAAAATCCGATATTAGTACTATGCCAATAATACAAAAGAGATTGAAATACTTAAATGGAGTGACCCATTCCTTGCAGCCCTTGCTCTGAAACGTTACATACAAGCTGCCACCAAGCCTAAAAAATATGCCAGAATAAATTATGACGGTCAGACGGAGGATACTGATAAAAAAACTCATGCAACCTATTTATTTACAAATTAGTAAATGGACAAGTCTACGTACTAAGCCTTGGGTCATAATCATAATCTTTATGTACGGTTTTATGTTATTTTCAAGGTCTTCACTAACTAAACCTGGAGAGGTTTTCTAACGATTTTCCCTATTTTAGATTAAATTTGTGACGTAATATCCTCAAACTGGTGGTCTGTTACGATTCGGCTGACCTCTGTCCACCCACGTTTCCTACTTGTCTACATCTAGGCAAAATGACCGTAACATCTTATTCGGGACGATAACATTTTTTTATTCTTACTCGTATTTTGTGCCTGAGCTTTACGTCGTTTCAGATTAGGTTTCAGTGTTCTGTTATAGTTTCAGTCTTTATTTCTGTTAAAAATCTCTTTAATATACCTTCACCAATTTCGTGAAAACTAGTAATCGAGTCTAGTAAATAAATATACATAGTTTGGATAAACCAAGAGGTATCATAATAACAGCTCCAGTTAAATTAATTCGTGCCACTATATTTTGTTGTTGTTAAATTGCATTTGGACCGCTGGGAGTTTGCCCATTCATCAGTTTGCAGGTTTCTTTCAAACCAGACTGCTACTGATGGCCAAAAAATGTATATATCAGAGTTCGTACAGTGAACTGATAATGACACAGTATGTATTGAAGGGGACAACCAAACCAATGATAAACTAGATAAGGTAGAAAAGTAAAAATGATGACGATAATTAGTGATACCTACCCTATACTTTATTATTTCATAAAAAATACCTATTACCTGGTAGATTAACAAGCTGATTAAGTTTATAGCGGATATATCTCTTTAGTACATATTTCTGTTATCATTTCAATAAAAAACCACAATATATTGACATGCATGTGCTGTATATTTGCACACATGACTCATCGTAGATAACCATTGTCAGTTCAAAACCTATTTTCTCATTGCGGTGGCTTCCGTGTATTGTAGTGATCTAGTATTTTCCTTATAGGTTTTTCTATTATAAACTTCGATCAAGTATAATCGAAGATTATAAACTTGGAAGTTTGGATGTTTGTTAATATTTGACGCAAAAAATCGAATTTCGATGAAATTTGGAACACGAGTAGAATGAGACCTGGAATAACACATGGGGTCATGTTTGTTTATCCCTAAGGGATAGAGCCCCGGGACGCAACTAAAAAGATATATCTTGTAGTAATATTCAAGTCTACCATAACTTTTCTCATTCGATAGACACTTTTTCTACTCCCTCGTCACTGTATTTAAAGTGAGGCTATGTGTTTGTTTATTATTGGGCCCTCAACTTAAACTTTTTGGCTAATAAATACCTATATAATTTTCAGTGTTCCACTGTTGGGCATAGAGTTCTTTACATTTTTTACTGTCAATCAACCAGTTCCTGTTTTAAATCTTTCTGTTTCCTCTGGAACTTACTAAAGTTTAATGTCAAGCCTGTGAAAACCGTGGCGAAGCAAGCCTGTTGACGCTGACGTCACAGCTTCGGCACTATATCTTGTAGTAATATTCAAGTCTACCATAACTTTTCTCATTCGATAGACACTTTTTCTACTCCCTCGTCACTGTATTTAAAGTGAGGCTATGTGTTTGTTTATTATTGGGCCCTCAACTTAAACTTTTTGGCTAATAAATACCTATATAATTTTCAGTGTTCCACTGTTGGGCATAGAGTTCTTTACATTTTTTACTGTCAATCAACCAGTTCCTGTTTTAAATCTTTCTGTTTCCTCTGGAACTTACTAAAGTTTAATGTCAAGCCTGTGAAAACCGTGGCGAAGCAAGCCTGTTGACGCTGACGTCACAGCTTCGGCTTGGGAATTAAGGCGAACGTTCTAGAACGTTGAAAACCTCAAGACTCAGCCGTCGAGTCGAGTTAGCGAGCGAGTAACAATCCTTGGAGTTATAGTGTACAATCGAAGACTAAAGTTGCTATTTCTAAATTTTTATTATATTTTCTTTTTATTTGTTTGACCCGTTTGGTTCTATGCCATTTTTACTAACCAGTCCATACTTTCTTCCTTATGATCTCCTCTTCCTGTCTTGATAACGCTTGCTTGAATATGAAAATGTTTTTAGGCTCATTTAGTTTTTATTGTCTCTTTTCAATTTAATTTTTATGATATATGCTATCAGGCCTGTTTCCCAGCAGACTAAAATAAATAATCCTCAATTCATACCTATAGTACCTACTTGAGTTTTGTTCCAAGTTGTATGGATTGATTTCTTTCGATAGCGTGCGGTATAAAACTGGTGTAAAGATAGAAAGTGACAGTAGTGGTATTAATTTGCCGCAAGAAAAAGTTACGGCCATAAATATTTAATTGTGGGAATTCTTCCAGGTAGCTACACTAATCGGTTCGTAAATAGGCAGAAAGGGGATCAAGCATGTAAAGGTTGTCAGAAAAAACGGAAGTTCTCACGGGAGTTGAGATTTGTCGATGCCTTTTGTGCTCGCAGGTACACGGCGGTAATTAGCTCTTTGTCATTTGCACAATGACTAACTTCTCGACTGCGAAAGAGTGACGGACAATACCATTGAGTGGGACGATCTTTGCGAGGAAAATGCCATGAGCATATAATTATTTTCTGTCTAGAAAAAATAAGTTTGGGTTCTTGCCTGAGGCAACAGAATGGAGCTGCCTATCTCTTGTAGTTTATTTGTCAGGGCAAAGGTCTGAAAGTAACGCTATACGAACTCTAACCCGAATATACATCTTGACGTCTTTCTGTGTCGATCTACGTCTAACTAACTAAATTATTTATTTACTCTTTTCTCTGGTTGGGTTATGGAGGAATTGCATGCCGGGCCTGCATAAGAGTATGGGGCATTTCGTTCCTCCGTCGTACCTGCAGTCCCGGATATATAGTGCAGAGATGATGATGCTTTCTTAAGTAAATCATGTGTTGCCAAGGTACAGCTTTCCACGACCGCTGTTTCTACTCCGGAATTAGATAAATATAAAACAAACAACGATGGCTGTTGCAGATCCTTGTATTCTAAGGACACTTTCCAGTTGACGCACTGTGACTGTGAACCCCGGTTGATGTCCTCGTAAGAACTGGAGCGATACGACTTACACCTCAGGGTATTGGGATCAAAGGGCAGTGGCTTGACAAGTATATCCGTTGTTAGGCCGAGACTCCACCGAATGTGAGGTGCGACTTCGTAAAGGGTTCAACATTTATTTATTCGTTATAGCAGGATCCTCTTATCATCATTTAAGTTAAGAAAACCTGTGTCTGATCAGTCCCGCTCTTCTTTAACAATAGGTTGTTAAAATCAGCAATCAGCTATCTAATCTAGTTATATTGGAACAATAACAAAATAGAAGGTTACAAATTGCAATTATATTGCAACAATTAATATGGTTTAGTCAACGTAAACAATATTTATTTCTGGTACAAAAATGATAATCCTTACTTCCTTACTAATATTATAAATGCCAAAGTGAGTTTGTTTGTTTGTTACCTCTTCACGCTTTATCTACTGAACCAATCTTCCTGAAATTTCGTATACATTACATTTCGTTCGAAGGACTGAGAAGGACATTAGGGTACTTTTCATCCCAGGAAATAGCATTGTCCCCGTGGGAAAGTCACGTGAGCGAAGCCGCGGGCAAAAGCTAGTGGAATATAATGGAAAGCCAGCCTTGTCAAGTCAATGCCCCATATTTCGTTTAAATTATAATGCAGCAGATGTCAAACGTTAGTCTAATTCGGAGTACGGATATAGCGACCGCCGCTATTTTTACCCGCTGTTTAATTGTCGCCTTAATCACCCATTGTTTACCCTTTGACATGCTTTAAGAATAACAGAAATATACATTTGAACCTTATTAGAATGTTGTAAGGTTGTGTTTTGAATGTTTTAAGTTGAGTTGTGTTTGTTTGTGGCAGTGAAGTGGATGTTAATTCGCATGTGGCGACGCCGCGACGGAGACTTGTTGATATCCCTCCTCCTTCCTCGGCCCTCTCCTCCCCTCAGACGCCAGATATTTGTCTACGGTACTAGGGAGGGGTTTGTGCTTGTCTCTGGGTTTGTGAACTACAATTCAACTTGATACTTACTATTTATTTACATCATCTTACAACTATCTTGTCATCCATTAATAAAACTAATCTAATTCTATACATATCATTCAAATATATGTGTGTATGGTGGTACCTCCATTAACTTCAGTATTATATTCAATAGTACATATAATGCATATAATGCGATAATGCATAGTAAATGTAATCGCAAACCTTCGTAATAAGTTATTTTAGTATCATATTGTTGTTATTGAAATGCAATCGATAAACCCACACGCAAACATTGCGCAATGCCCATTAGTCATACTCGTGCACGGTGAAAACAATGCAGAGTACACGCAGACGGAACCAGGTCATCGTTATCAATTATCCCATGGTTTATTTATCAGATGGTAACTAGGTTCTGCTTCAATGGTTGTACGGTCAACAGCCACATGAACTAAACGTATCTAAATTCATAGTGAATTCGACGCTATTACCGCCGCATAGCATAGAAGAGATTCGTGCACGCTAATTTGACAGTTGACTGTAGCAGTATTTTAGGCTGCTGTGCTGACTGAGGCACCTTTGGGCGCCAAAAAATTGTCAAAATATAGCTTGGCCCACGGTGACGAAATTTGCCTCATGGTGCTGACGATGTTGCCTCTAGTGGAGCGTGGCTATAGACTGTGCTGTAGGAGACCTAAATCGATATAGGTTTTGGGTGCAGCCCAGCCGAACTGAAATACAAACATTTTGTTGAGTGTCACATGGGAGTTCGATAGGAGTGTACGACTGCTTTGATATAGACGTACTTATTTGCATGTAACAGTTCAATAACCTCTTCGGATGACGTCGGCTTTCAGACCACTGGCACTGGGCCACTGGTGTCCCACTTCACGAGGTTACGAACAACAATGGACAGTAACCATCACGCCATCTCATCCATCAGTTGTGACCGGGATTATAGTTATTGTAATTTATATGTCGAACTTTGCATACCGATTGACGGTATTCCGTGAGTCAGATACTAATTGTCTTTTTACTTGTTTGTATGTATAGCCCATATCAAGAAACATCATAAATTCAAGTCTCGACAATATACATATGTTCAATTTAACTACAATGATTTGACTATGATGTTTTAACCTGAAGCTTACTCAGACTAACTATTACGTCTCCTTGATGAAAATCTTGTGAAATGTAAGTAAGTATAATGGAAATAGATTGTTTTTAGTATTATCTTTTTGTCTTCTTATCTAAATAGTAAATGTTTTTCCTTTTTGAGAGCTATATTATACAGGTGAGCATTGCAAGTTTACCAGTAAAGAATATGAAGAAAGAAGTATTAAAAATATTAAGTTTGTCAAAAAGAAAAGAAATTGTTATAATGCGCTGCATTAATATACTGAAATATTCATAAATTAATACAGCATCACTTCTGTTTATTTTCCATTATAGATAACCAGATCAGAGTAGTCCGGTTATATCGTTAAAGATTTTTTCTTGAATTTCCAGCAAACATCCCTATCAACAAAGGTAGCCCAGCGCATGTCATTCGGGCTGCTGGGAGGGAAAACAGCGGCGCGGTGTGAGTTCGTGCGCATGAAGGGCCCGGCCGGCAAGGGACACGCAGAAATGGCGGTGTCGAGGCCACACGCGGCCGGAGTGGACACGCCCAGCTCGGAGCCCGGCATGTGCGCGACTGACATGTGGGACGACGACTGGGACGACGACCCTGAGGATATGTTCATGTATCGGCACCAGGTAAGCTCCTTGAGAAGTTACCCTTATTATAGAGTCGTACGAAGGATCCCGCCCGTCACCAAGTTCGGGAGTCTGGAATGTGTGTCACGGGCATGTGGGACGATAACTAGGATCATGATGAGGATATGTTTGTGTATCGGTACCATGTAATGTATTTCTCTTAATTTTCTTCATGCATTCTTTCGCAGCGGCGGCTGAGCGACCCGAGCGCCAACATCACCAACTTCGTGCGCGGCGGCTGGCGCACGCGCGACGGCCGGGACAAGAGCCGCTCCGAGAACGAGGGCCTGGACTGCCTGGGCGGCGCGCTGGCCGAGGTGGAGGCCGGCGACGTCAGGGACGGTACGATAACATTTACCATACTTTTATACCCTATTTTTATTAGAAGCTGGTATAACCAATCAAGGACCGGTACGTTAACTATGCCTGATTGTGCTGAAGTTATTTTGAAGAAACTCTGAACTTTTCCGGCTATCTCTGTCTAGACCACAGATCTAGACTAACGAGAGAGATTTATGGATGTGTTTGCTTAAAATTGTTTTGATATTTTAGTTTTCATGTTCCTACAGGTCTTTTGTTTTTGATGTTGTTTTTGATGTTTTATGCTGAACATTTGCACCTAGCTACGAACCAGCTTATGCGTTTAATGTCAACGCCACCGCGAAACTATAGTTTCAGTCATACACTTATATGTATACTGAAACCAGTATATTATATATATCTTTTACAATAGTTGGCTCGAAATTTCCATAAACTAACAGAATATATTAAAGGTCTATGAAGAAATAACCTTCAGCCTTTGTCGTAATAAATTAACGTCTAATAGTTATGTGGTTGTTGACAATAAGCTGCTTGTCGTTGTAATGTCCTGCATGTGATGTAGTGGAGCGCTCGGAGGAAGCCACCGCGGAAGTCGCCCGACTCGTGTAGCGATCAGTTTGCTGAGTAGTCTGATGATTTGTCTGGGGAACTGGGGGTCTGGGGCTCCTTGTTTTGTGATGCCGTGCTATGTTTTGTTAATATGCATTTGGGCTTTAGTTACACCGTCAAAAGACGCTGTCACGTAGTCGAATGGAAATGTCATTAACACATGTAGCTTGTGTTTAAAGTAAAATGATAGATGGAATTTAATAGAAGAGTGAAAATTTGTTCACCACAAACTATCTGTAATGTTAGTGGTATTACAATCAAGATGAAATGGCACGACATCACGTCTTGTTTCGTTCTTCTGAATTACGAAGTTACCTTTGTAAAGATATTTTTGTTTTTTATTTCAGTTTTTCATTTCTGTTAGTCACGTTAAAATATTGAACAGAAGAACGAAATTTTGATAGGACGGCTCATTTCCTATTTTTCACATTACGAAGTTACCTTTGCAAAGATATTTCAGTTTTTTAATTTAGTTTTTCATTTCTGTTAGTCACGTTAAAATATTGAACAGAAGAACGAAATTTTGGTAGGACGGCTCATTTCCTATTTTTCACATTCTTAACTTTTCACGCGTAATAAATGAAAAATTACAATTTAAAATGAGAATTCCTGAGATGTTTTACGAAATCGTGATTTTTTTTTAATTTCTCACATTGCTATCATTTGAGAAAAGAGAGTTATCATTTGCGTGAACGGTAAAGAATGTGTCGAACGGGGGATAGTCTCCGGGGATAGTGTCTGACGCGTTGTTTGTCCGTAGAGGACCGCGGCTCGGCTTCCTCCGCGCGCTGGCGCTGCTGCGCCGCGCGCGCGCCGCCCGCCATGCGCGACGTGTATGCGCGTGCGCAGCCCGACGTGTCCTCGCCCGCCTGTCTGCACCACGTGTCGCCGCGCCGCGCCCGCCTGGCCAGGAAGGACGCGAGGAGACCTCCCCTCTGCCGTCCAATAAAAAAGTTGAGAAAACGAAGGAAACGGACTGCGAGTGCGAACTGGCGGCCGACGCGGCCGAGATCGAAGACTACGACCTAACGACCCGAACCGAACATTACTTTCGCGATGACCGAACGCAAGTGACGGTGCGGGGGCTCGGAAGAGTTGCCGTATTGGTCGGAGGACATCAAGAACGAGAACCTGCGGCCGGGCGGCGGGCCGGAGCCTGGTCGTGTGTGGGCGCGCGCGTACGCGACGCTGCCGCGGCGGCGCGGGCTGGGCGCGCTGCTGTACCGCGGCGCGCGCGCGCCGCCGCGCCGCTGCACGCCCGACGGGACCGACATCTACTACTGGTGCGACCTGCCGCACAGGACGCACGCCGGTACGCTCTCTTTGTCCTTTCTTTTTATTGTCCATGTCTTTTATAGTCGCTTTATATTATGTCATGTTTATAGGAAATTGAATGAGTTGATATTTTGTCGGTTTTGACGCAGAACGTCACTTTCGCAAAATGTCATCGAGAAAATATTGGTCACTTTAGCACAATGTCATTTTTGCAAAATGTCATTCAACCGTTGATTTCGCAGCAAATTATGTGAGATATTCCTAATACTAACACTACGAAATCGGGTAAGTCTTAATAAAAAAATAAAAATAAAAACATCTTTAATAATAGTTAAACTAATATAATATTATCATAATTTACTTCATACTGTCTATTATTTTAAAAATAATGATGTCGTGATGTTATGTATTTTATATGAAAGTACTAAATATAAAAAATATCACAATAATATTATTATTTTTCGAGTGAATTGAAAAATAATAATTTATTGTGATTAATTACTTACCCGATTTCATAATGTTAGTATCAACGCTTGAATGACATTCTGCGAAAGTGACATTTTTGCGAAACTGGCATTATGCTTAAGTGACATTTTTGAGAAAGTGACATTTTTGCGAAAGTGACAGTCTACGTCAAAACGTTTAGTCATATGGTTTCTTCCCTAGAGCTGGACGACGGCGCGTACAACCCGCTGTGGGCGCTGCGCGGGTTCTCGCAGACGTTCCACCTGTGGAAGGAGGGCAAGCGCGCGCAGTCCGCGCCGCTCAACGCCTTCCTCACCTACGTGACGCTGCCCTGGTGGAGCATCGCCAAGGGTGAGTGCTGCCCCGCTGTGGCCGCTACATCTTTTTAGACCCACCCTTATTTAGCAGAGGATACTTGAGAATCTTATTGAACCGCCGGGTAAAGAAAAAAAAAATGTGAAACCTTATCCTAACTAATATTATAAATGCGAAAGTAACTTTGTTTGTTTGTTACCTCTACACGCTTTATCTACTGCACCAATCTTCCTGAAATTACGCACACATACATAGTACTGAGAAGGACATACCTTTCATCCCGGGAAAAAGAATTGTTCCCAAAGGAAATTCAGGCAAGCGAAGCCACGGGCAAAAAGCTAGTAAAGAATAAAATTTCATTATTTGTTTTACTTTTTTTATTGTGTAATAGTAAGTTCATAGAATGATATTTTTGTTGCATCACATATTGATACTCAAATATACAGTTAATAAGAAAAATGTTTCTCTTTATTTCAGATATCTTGGATCATCGCGAAGAGCCAATCCTGACGTTCTGAGTCCACATTCCACTTTTACAAGTCGCTCCTAAGTCAGCCGTGAGTTTCTCTTTCTTCTCGGAGAATATCTCCTTATAATACATATTGGAAAAAGATAAACCCACAATCCACGACTAATATATGTATACGGGACGCAACTCGTTGACACAAAACTATTAAAATATTGTTATTGTTGAAACTGACATGACATACGACAAAAGCACAAATAGTTGTATAAAACAGTTATTCAATTTCGTGCAAAAAAGAAATAATTTTTTCACTTCTCATGCTCTGAAAGTGCTTATTTGTGCAGGATATAGGCTGCACAAAATCGAATTTTGTGCACAAGGGCATTAACGTATCTACTCATAAATGTATCTATATTAAGGCAAAGAAAATGAGCCATACAGCTAAACACGATAAAAAGTTCATAGACAGAATTTGTTATTTTATAATATTTACTTTTAATTTATTTGCCTTATGTGTTTTTTAAAACATAAAAGATATTAAAATTTAAATTCAAGTACGGTAGGTTATTTAATTAATTTAAGAAAAATATTATTACAAAAATAATTTAATAGTAGGCTGTATAGGTCTGCAGCCCAAGCCTATCAATGTCGTAGGATTAAAAAAATAAAGCGGCGGGAAACAGCTCTTGTTTTTTCGTGCGTTTATTAATTTCTTCATTTTGATTTATTTCCTCGCAATCGAAGTGAAAAGCAGAGTTTACAACTCGTCCACAAAACGATTTTTATCCTCGACATTACTATCAGCCCTCGCCTTCGGCTCGGGCTGCTAAAAGTCTCGGATAAAAATGATTCGTTTTGTGCACTTGTTGTAAAATCTACTATTTTTTAAATTGTTTGCGATTTTTTTTATCGATATTTTATATTATTATTTAATTAAGTAATATTAAGTTGTAGGAAAAAGTTGTGTCAACGATTGTGTAGCGCCTATTAGTCTAAGCGGTCACGGGAATTTTCGTAACGATCAGGGAAACGGATAGACTTGCTTTTATGGGTTGTAGAGTAGTCCCCTAATGTGAATGATGTCGGTCTGCCGGCTCTCAGTGGTAGCTTCTTCGAGCTATAGGGCCTGGAAGGTGCTTCATTGTTGCGAAAAAAAAACGATCTGAGAAATGGTTAGTTTTAGTACATATTTAAAGTATGGCATCTCCGCATGTGAAACAAGTTGGTCTGCCGGCTGTCAGTGGTTGCATTTCAGAGCTATGAGGCGCGCAAGTCACTGCATAGTTACAAAAAAACGATAAGAGAAATGGTTAGTTTTAGTACCAATTGGAAGAATGGTGTATCCACAGATGAAACGAGTTGGTCTGCCGGCTGTCAGTGGTTGTATTTCAGAGCTATCATCGTTCACGTAAGTCGCTTATTTGAGGAAAAAAGTCTAAAAAAACATAGAAAAGCGGGAAAATTGGCGATTTTTTCTAGTTCATGCCAGCCGCTGTCGTATCTGCGTATGTTTGACCCAACCTCAAACTTGCGCCGCGCACCACCGCACTGTGGGGAAAAAAATCGCCTCTAGAGAAAAAAAAGGTTTTCTTCAGAAAATCTACGTCGATTTTGGTAAAAACTGATTATGTATTTCATTTTTGATCTTAATAAGAAGACTTTTTATTAATACTATTTTTGCTAACATTGCATTCTTTTAATAGGTACTAAAACTAACCATTCCTCAGATCGTTTTCTATTTTTTGCAACAATGAAGCTCCTTCTAGCCTTAATAGCTCAAAGTGGCAACCACTGATAGCCGGCAGACCAACTTGTTTCACATGAGGAGATGCCATATTTTGAATATGTACTAAAACTAACCATTTCTCTGATAATTTTTTTTTTTCAATGAAGCCCCTTCCAGGCCCTAGGTATAGCTCGAAGTGGCAACCACTTAAGGCCGGCAGACCAACTTGTTTCACCTGTGGAGATACCATTCTTTCAATAAAAACTAAAACTGACCATTTCTTTTACCGTTTTATTTCGTAACTATGCAGTGACTTTCGAGCCTCATAGCTCTGAAATGCAACCACTGACAGCCGGCAGACCAACTTGTTTCACATGCGGAGATACCATACTTTGAATATGTACTAAAACTAACCATTCCTCAGATCGTTTTCTATTTTTTGCAACAATGAAGCTCATTCTAGCCTTTATAGCTCAAAGTGGCAACCGCTGACAGCCGGCAGACCAACTTGTTTCACATACGGAGATGCCATACTTTGAATATATACTAAAACTAACCATTCCTCGGATCGTTTTCTATTTTTTGCAACAATGAAGCTCCTTCTAGCCTTTATAGCTCAAAGTGGCAACTACTGACAGCCGGCAGACAAACTTTTTCACATACGGAGATGCCATACTTTGAATATATACTAAAACTAAAGGAGACACTGTTTGTAATATATTGGGTAAAACTAAACGCAGGCGTTTCCTGTTATCGCTCGGCCGGCGTCGGCAGTCGCGAGCGACCATTTTGAATTCAGTATTGTTTGAACATCGCGCGGGGAGGCCGCGCCGCACAGATTAGCGCGCGTGCAAAATGGCGTCGCGGACAGTCGCCTCATTGTCCTATGCGATATCGGTTTGATTTTTAATACGCGAGAGGTCCCGCTTTCTTTGATTGTCAATTAGTTTGAACTATAAGTGTGAATTTCCTGTTTGTTAAATAACTATTGAACTTTTGTGTTTGTGAAACCTTTTACTGTGACTGTTTCGTGTGAGATGCGAAACGTGGCCGCCTGGAGACGCCGAAACCTGTTGCCGAGTGAACCCTCGTGAGGAAAGCAAGGTATTTTCTGGGGATTGAGATCTCAGGGGGTAGTTTGGGTGATTTAGGGACCAAACACCACTTCCTCCGAAGACACCCCAACTTGGTTTGAGAAGTCAACTTGGTGAGTTTTAGTTTAGTTAATTTATAGGTTAGTTATGATATAGGGCCCTGTAGCTCCCTTCATAAGCTACGGTGGTAGCAGACTGCGTTAAGTTAGTTAGGTTTTAGTCGGGCAAACGTGGTGCCGCGTGGAGATTTTTTCCCGGTACTTATTTTTACCGGTGGTTTTTTCCCGGTGAAGTTCCGGTACAGAATTCGTCCCGCCGCTTCGTTTGTCCGGATTCTCTCTGCCACATTTTCTGGCAGCAGAGCGTAGTTGCTCTGCACATTTTCTGGTAGCAGAGCGTAGTTTATCTACCCTCTATTTGTTCGTTTGTAAAAAATAATTAATTGTTTGTAAAAAATATTAGATTTTTCTTAGTTTGTTTGTATAAGAATATTTGTAACCTTTTTTGTATTTGTTTGCGGTTTGTACCGTGCGTTCCGGGTTTGTGCCATTCTCATACCTACCGCGGTTCTTCGTGTAGTTGCTTGATTCTGTTGTTTTTTATTTACCTTTTGTTATTTTTTGTTTGTGACTTGACGCGATGGCGAAGGCCTCCAATGCTAGGGCGACACTCGCCAACGAATTGAGATGGTTTGTGACGGCCGGAGGACTCCTGTCCCGGAAGGACAGGGAGGGCGCCATACTGCTAAGAGCGGATCACCTCCACTCACGATTGATTAGCGCGGAAGCGGCCATGGCGGCGCTTACCGAAGCCGATCTTACCCCGGAGGCCTACGCAGGTCACATGGCGGACATGGACCAGATCCTGAGTCTGCACGATGATATCGCGGAGGCGGTGACCGCAATAAGGGCGAGACAGGCTGGCGGACCAGCCCCTCGCACACCTGTTAGACAGGAAGGACCAGCGGTTACTGGTCGGCTCCCCACCCTTCAGCTGTCCCACTTTGGGGGTAGGATGGAGGAGTGGGTAGCATATAAAAATATGTTTGAGTCCCTGGTCGTAGCACGACAGGATTTGTCGAAGGCCCAGAAGATGGCCTACCTCCTCTCCACTCTTGAGGATGAAGCGCGGTCGCTCATCCAGCACCTCCGGGTGGAGGACGACCAGTACGATACGGCTTGGGAGTTATTGAACTCCCGCTACCAAAACTTACGTTTGTTAGCGGATGCGCACGCCGCACAGTTGATGGCCCTGCCCAAGGTGGCCAACAGGGCACAGTTGCGCCTGCAGTTGCTCACGCCCGTTACAGTGGCCTGTAACGCGCTCCGCACACTGGGGCTGCCGGTGGACCAATGGTCCTTTTTGCTGGTGCACATTGTATTGGGCAAATTACCCAATGACATCCGCTCGCGATTTGAGCGCGAGAATGCGGAACGGGATAGCACCACCCTACCAACATTCACTGACTTGGTGAAGTTTTTGGAGTTTGAGGCACGGGCTGCTGAGAATACCATGACGGACTCAGCGCCATCCAGAGCGCCTGAACGTAGGCCCTTGGAACCCTCATGGCGAGGGAAGCCCCAACAGGGACGGCAACCGCCACCGCGTGGAGCTGGTGTGCGGGTTGCACACACGGCAGCAGTCGCGGGGGACGCGGACTGCCTGCAATGTGGCCGGATGGGCCACAGCCTGCTGCAATGCAGGGACTGGCAGAGACTGCCAGTACAAGATAGGCGCCGCATGGCAAAGCGGCATGAACTTTGCTTTTATTGTTTGGGCAGTCACTATGCACGTGACTGTCCCAGTGCCATACCATGCAGTGCATGCCGTGGGCGGCACCACGCGATGCTCTGCATGAACCGGAACGGGGATGGCCCCCGGATGTTGAGGCAGGGGTCCCCTATGGGCGGGGGCGCTCCTGCGCGAAGCCCTCCACCACCGGACGGAGGACGCGGCTTCGCTCGTCGCACCCCCCCTCGGGAGGGGGTCGCGTACCTGCGCGGGTCTTGGCGGACCGGGACCACGCGCCCCAAGGTCATGGCCAGTATGTAGCTGGCCAGGCCCCGGATAGGGCCCCCATGGGCGGGGGCCCTAGATCGGACGTGAGAGTGGGGACACCCCCCTCCACGCGGGTTACCAATACCCAACACATGCAGCCGCAGCGGTTTTCTCCGCCGCTGCACGAGTACCCACGGCTGGAGTACCACCCGCCGTACCATATGTATGGCCGGGCCGCGGGTTCTGCCCCCTCAGATGGGGATGTGCACTCGCCCGCCATATTATCCGGGTCAGTGGCGCGCCCCTGGTTTGGAGAGAGTGGGGAGCCCGTAACTAGCTTGCTCCCTTGCTGGGACAGAGCCGCGGACGGTTCTGTTCCCTACCGCGGTGGTCCGCGTATGGGGTCGTGGGTGAGAAGCCATTAATTTGAGAGCTCTGTTGGACTCAGGGGCTCAAAGCAGTTTTGTTACCACTCGAGTGGCACACCAGTTAGGTTTAGTCGTGGAAGACTCGCCTGTGCCACTTCTTGGAGTTGGTGGCATACAAGTGAAGTGTCTGACGGGCCAGACACTTGTCACCTTTTCTTCGCTGAAGTCCTCCACAATGAGGATCACGACTTCGGCTATGGTAATGGATACCATTGCGGGTTGGCACCCCTCGACAGACATACCGCCGGGTGTGTTGTCTTTGGTTTCGGGTCTGGATTTGGCCGACCCCTTTGTCTTTCATCCCGGCCCAGTGGACTTGCTCCTGGGCTCGGACGTATTGGGTTGGATTTTGTTGGGTACACAGAAGGCTCTGGGTTCGTCTTCACTGATGGCAGTGTCTACGATTTTTGGTTTTGCCCTGATGGGCCCTGTGTTTGATAATAGCACCGTGGAGGAGCCACCGGTCGTCGCATCTGCGTCCTTGGCCAAGACCATGCAAAGGTTTTGGGAGGTGGAGGAGCCACCTATGAGTTCCAGGATGGATCCGGAACACGCTGAGTGCGAAGCCCTCTTTCGATCAACCACGGAGAGGTTGCCCTCCGGTCGGTTTGTAACTAGATTACCATTTGTTGCTACACGTCCTAGCCTAGGGCAAAGTAGGGCGCTTGCGGAGAAACGACTGCTGTCCATGGAGCGACGTATGCAGCGTGACCACGTACTTCGCGATAAATATATTGAATTTATGCGCGAGTACGAGGATTTGGGTCACATGTCTCCGGCTCGAGTTGATTGGAGCTCAACTGAGCATTATTTTTTGCCCCACCACGCGGTGGTGAAGGCCTCAACGGGCAAGTTGCGGACTGTCTTTGATGGGTCCGCACCCACTTCGAACGGGGTTTCGTTGAATCTGTGTTTGCATTCGGGTCCCAAATTGCATAGGGACATAATTGACATCATCTTGAACTTTAGAAGACATCAAGTGGTTTTTGGTGCGGACATCCGGATGATGTTCCGCCAGACAGTCATACATCCTGAGGACAGGCGATTCCAGTTGATACTCTGGCGTGAGCGCCCTGAGGATCCTGTGACGGTGTATGAACTCAACACAAACACGTATGGTTTGAAATCTAGTCCCTATATCGCCATCAGATCATTGCTTGAATTGGCAGAGCGGGAACGGATCCGCTTTCCCCGTGGGGCTTCCGTGCTGTCACGTGACTTGTATGTTGATGACGTGTGCACCGGAGCCCAAAGTATTGAGGAGGCCCTCCTACTGCGGGATGAATTGATTGAAATATTGAAGACAGGTGGCTACGAGCTACGTAAGTGGTTGTCTAATGAGCCTAAAGTTCTAGAAGGGATCCCGGAGGATCACCAACAGAACCCTCACCTGTTTGAGGATGTGGATGATCCCAACAGGATAGCGGTGCTGGGCATGCAGTACCAGCCGCTAACCGATATTTTTACATTCCAAGTGGACTTGGAAATACCAAAGGTCTGGACTAAGAGAACGGTGTTGTCCGTAATAGCCCGTATGTTTGATCCAAGCGGTTGGATCAGTCCAGTGATATTCTCTGCAAAGTGTCTTCTTCAGAGACTTTGGACTTTGGGCGTTCCCGTGGGACGAGCCGCTGTTTGGCTCTCCATTGGATGATTGGCTCGAGTTGTTTTCATCGATTAAGGAAGTCAATCGGATTGCCTTGCCTCGTCGAATATTGCCCCCGGGAAATATCGAGCCAGCCTGCATGGCTTTTGTGACGCGTCGGAGCGAGGCTACGCCGCGTCAGTCTATATGCGGACAGTTGACGCCGATGGCCGGGTCAATGTCTCGCTTTTGTTAGGGAAGAGCAAGGTCGCCCCCATCAGGACTAGGCTGACTATTCCCAAGCTTGAGTTGAGTGGAGCTCACCTTCTCTCTAAATTGTTGCATCACGTTGCCAGTGAACTGGCGGCCACGGTCGAAATACGGGACATCTTCGCCTGGTCGGATAGCCAGGTCGCGCTTGCATGGTTGCGCGCGGCCCCACATACCTTGGAGGTTTTTGTGGGAAATCGGGTTTCCCAAATCCAGAATATCGGAATTGATATAACATGGAGACATGTGCCGGGAGAGCTTAACCCAGCGGACTGTGCTTCCCGAGGTTGTACGGCACCAGAATTGGTGTCACACCCGCTCTGGTGGGGTCCAGAGTGGCTGATGGGATCAGAAACTTCTTGGCCTGTCTGTCAGACAGACGTTACTTCTTTGAGTTTGACTGGGCTCCGTGTACATGCTGTAGTCGCTGAGACGACGTCGGAGCCGGATTGGCTACTTGCTCGGTATAGCAGCTTGGATAAGCTTCTGGGTGTTACCAGTTGGATTAAGCTGTTTCATACATAATTGTAGAAACCCACAGGCAAAGCGGTTGGAGCCGATTGCAGGTGCAGAAGAGCGCCGGAGCGCATTGTTGCATTGGGTCCGTGTCGTGCAGACCGGACGGTTTGAGTCAGAGCTTCGTATCTTGCGCGACGCACGCGCTAAGTTGAAGGGCGCGGTCGCTCGTTTGAACCCGTACATCGACTCGGATGGGCTTCTTCGGGTTGGAGGCAGGCTCCGGAAGGCGGATCTTCCATATGAGACTCGCCATCCTCTGTTGTTGCCCAAGGGCGGACCCTTGGTGCAGCTTTTGGTGTCTGATCGACACATTCGTAACGCCCATGCTGGGTGCAATGCTTTGTTGGCTATTTTGCAACGCGAGTTTTGGATTTTGTCAGCCCGAAGAGCAATCCGTAGTGTCCTGTTTCGATGTATTGCATGTTATAGGTTGAAGGCATCCACGATGCAACCACAGATGGGTGATTTGCCCGCTGATCGAATCCGACCTTCGAGACCGTTTGACGGCGTTGGAACCGATTTTGCCGGTCCCTTTTCGATCAAGGCTTCTCCCTTTCGTAATGCCCGTATTGTGAAGGGCTATTTGTGTGTATTTGTTTGTTTGGCCACCAAGGCTGTCCATTTGGAGGTGGTATCGGCTCTGACTACGGAGGCCTTCGTCGCCGCGTTGGATCGCTTTGTTTCGCGTCGAGGTCTACCTTCCCTTATTAGGTCTGACAATGGCACAAACTATAAAGGAACTGTAAATTATCTTAAGGATGTTTCTGTGTTTATTGATAAAAATTGTACTAGTTTAAGTCAAATTGCTGCCCAAAGGGGAATAACCTGGAAGTTTAGTCCCCAAGTTGCCCCCATTGGGGAGGGATTTTTGAAGCGGCTGTGAAATCCGCAAAGACCCACCTCCGCCGCATTATCGGAGAAACGGCTCTAACTTTTGAAGAGTTGGCCACAGTGTTTTGTAAAGTTGAGGCGGTCCTCAACTCTCGTCCTCTCTGTCCGCTATCTCCAGATCCAAATGACTTGGAAGCTCTCACCCCTGGTCATTTTTTGGTGGGAGGGCCGTTGAATGCCCTGCCCGAATACCCGTGGAAGGATGAACGCGTATATCGGTTGTCGCGTTTTCAAATGTTGCAGCAAATGAGCCAGGACTTTTGGCGTCGCTGGTCGCTTGAATATTTGCATTTGCTGCAGCAAAGAGTGAAGTGGACAGACAGGACTGAGCCTCCCAGGGAGGGTGATTTAGTATTGTTAAAAGAGGCAAATTTGCCCTCATTGCTTTGGCGACGAGCTCGCATATTACGTTTGATTCTTGGCGGAGATGGCACTCCGCGTGTGGCTGAGGTGTTGGTCGACGGTTCGATTTTAAGGAGAGGTGTGACCTCTCTCGCCCGCCTTCCCGTAGAGTAAGCTAGCGGTCTGCTTCTCAGACCGGGACGGGGGGATGTTTGTAATATATTGGGTAAAACTAAACGCAGGCGTTTCCTGTTATCGCTCGGCCGGCGTCGGCAGTCGCGAGCGACCATTTTGAAACCACCACCACCATTCTTTCAATAGATACTAAAACTGACCATTTCTCTAACCGCTTTTTTTCGTAACTATGCAGTGACTTTCGCGCATCATCGCTCTGAAATGCGACCACTGACAGCCGGCAGACCAACTTGTTTTCACATGCGGAGATGCCATACTTTGAACATGTAATAAATTCTAACAATTTCTCTGATCATTTTTTTTCGCAACAAGCTCGAAGTGGCAACCACTGAGAGCCGGCAGACCAACTCGTTTCACCTTTACTTATTCAAAGTATGGCATCTCCGCATGTGAAACAAGTTGGTCCGCCGGCTGTCAGTGGTTGCCACTTTGAGCTATACCTAGGGCCTGGAAGGAGCTTCATTGTTGCAAAAAATAGAAAACGATCTGAGAAATGGTTAGTTTTAGTACATATTCAAAGTATGGCATCTCCGCATGTGAAACAAGTTGGTCTGCCTACAGGTTGCATTACAGAACTATGAGGCGCGAAAGTTACTGCATAGTTACGAAAAAAAACCGTAAGAGAAATGGTCAGTTTTAGTACCTATTGGAAGAATGGTGTCTCCACAGGTTAACGAGTCTGTCTGCCGGCTTTCAGTGGTTACCACTTCGAGCTCTAGAGCCTGGAATCATTGTTGCGAAAAAAAATGCTCAGAGAAATGGTTATTTTTAGTACATATTCAAAGTATGGCATCTTCGTATGTGAAACAAGTTGGTCTGCCGGCTATCAGTGGTGCCACTTTGAGCTATAGGGGCTGAAATTGGCTTCATTGTAGCGAAAAAAAAAAACGATCAGAGAAATGGTTAGATTTAGTATATATTCAAAGTATGGCATCTCCGTATGTGAAAAAAGTTGGTCTGCCGGCTGTCAGTGGTTGCCACTTTGAGCTATAAAGGCTAGAAGGAGCTTCATTGTTGCAAAAAATAGAAAACGATCTGAGGAATGGTTAGTTTTAGTACATATTCAAAGTATGGTATCTCCGCATGTGAAACAAGTTGGTCTGCCGGCTGTCAGTGGTTGCATTTCAGAGCTATGAGGCGCGAAAGTCACTGCATAGTTACGAAAAAAAACGGTAAAAGAAATGGTCAGTTTTAGTACTTATTGAAAGAATGGTGTCTCCACAGGTGAAACAAGTTGGTCTGCCGGCCTTCAGTGGTTGCCACTTCGAGCTATACCTAGGGCCTGGAAGGGGCTTTATTGTTGCGAAAAAAAATGCTTAGAGAAATGGTTAGTTTTAGTACATATTCAAAGTATGGCATCTACGTATGTGAAACAAGTTGGTCTGCCGGCTGTCAGTGGTTGCCACTTTGAGCTATAGGGGCTGAAAGGGGCTTCATTGTAGCGAAAAAAAACGATCAGAGAAATGGTTAGTTAGTATATATTCAAAGTATGGCATCTCCGTATGTGAAAAAAGTTGGTCTGCCGGCTGTCAGTGGTTGCCACTTTGAGCTATAAAGGCTAGAAGGAGCTTCATTGTTGCAAAAAATAGAAAACGATCCGAGGAATGGTTAGTTTTAGTACATATTCAAAGTATGGCATCTCCGTATGTGAAACAAGTTGGTCTGCTGGCTGTCAGCGGTTTCCACTTTGAGCTATAAAGGCTAGAAGGAGCTTCATTGTTGCAAAAAATAGAAAACGATCTGAGGAATGGTTAGTTTTAGTACATATTCAAAGCATGGCATCTCCGCATGTGAAACAAGTTGGTCTGCCGGCTGTCAGTGGTTGCATTTCAGAGCTATGAGGCGCGAAAGTCACTGCTTAGTTACGAAAAAACGGTAAGAGAAATGGTCAGTTTTAGTACCTATTAAAAGAATGCAATGTTAGCAAAAATAGTATTAATAAAAAGTCTTCTTATTAAGATCAAAAATGAAATACATAATCAGTTTTTACCAAAATCGACGTAGATTTTCTGAAGAAAAACTTTTTTTCTCTAGAGGCCTTTTTTTTCCCACAGTGCGGTGGTGCGCGGCGCAAGTTTGAGGTTGGGTCAAACATACGCAGATACGACAGCGGCTGGCATGAACTGGAAAAAATCGCCTATTTTCCCGCTTTTCAATGTTTTTTAGACTTTTTCCTCAAACAAGCGACTTACGTGAACGATGATAGCTCTGAAATACAACCACTGACAGCCGGCAGACCAACTCGTTTCATCTGTGGATACACCATTCTTCCAATTGGTACTAAAACTAACCATTTCTCTTATCGTTTTTTTTTTTTGTAACTATGCAGTGACTTGCGCGCCTCATAGCTCTGAAATGCAACCACTGACAGCCGGCAGACCAACTTGTTTCACATGCGGAGATGCCATACTTTGAATATGTACTAAAACTAACCATTTCTCAGATCGTTTTTTTTTCGCAACAATGAAGCAACTTCCAGGCCCTATAGCTCGAAGAAGCTACCACTGAGAGCCGGCAGACCGACATCATTCACATTAGGGGACTACTCTACAACCCATAAAAGCAAGTCTATCCGTTTCCCTGATCGTTACGAAAATTCCCGTGACCTCTCGGTCTATATTGCCTTACTTCGTGTAGGTATATACTTACAGCATTTCAACTGTAATGTTTTTTTTAATAGAAAAATCGGTAACAATAAATATGACAAGGATGCATATCGGGATCAGTGTAAGCTGGAAATGTATATATACTTATTTATATGAACAGTTGGAAATATTCAATCAGAAAGAAAAATTGACCTTAAAAGCACGAATATTTTTTTGATTGTTCAACCTAAACTTTACTACGAAAGTAATAATGACATAGTTTCAAGAAATATTATGAAATTTAAATATGGATGGATACGGTCAATAGGAATTGTTTTTTTTTTTATGAAACAAAAACTGGTTTTTGTCCATAAGTGCGAGCGTTTGCACCGCCATACTAGGACTAAGTACATAATAGATATTTTGTTCGGCGACAACATTCCACTAGTTAGGCTAACAAATTGTCGTGTGATATATATATCGCGTGTATGTCTTAAGATGATATTAATAATAATAGTAATCATTTATTATACCTGTGCTAGTCAGTTCATACGTTTGTAAGTTTGTAATTTTTGTATTGCGTGCGCTTGCTTCGATTAGGCTACTAGCGCCATCTAGGTTTGATTGCGAAACGTGGATCTTTAAGATCTATTCCTGCGTTAGGCCTAAATATGATTTGACTGTTCAATCTTTAGATCATATTGTTTTTTTTGACATTTGGTACTATTCACTACTTACAAACGAAAATACGAACAAATTAGGATTAATTAATATGACTACAATATTTATATAACATGTAGGACTGCATTTATTACTTAATTCTAAAGTTCCATATTGTATTTTAACTTTAATAAAATATTTTCTTGTAATATTCTTATATAATTAAGATATATTAGGGTATAATATTAATAAATATGATGTTTAAAATACGAATATATTCAACCGGCCATCAGTGGATGGCAGTGCTGATATTTTCCTACAAAATATTAAAAAAGATTGCAGCTGATTGCATAGAGCGATTGCATAGTATTCAGGAAGAATAGAAAATGTTACTGTGCCTCATATAATAATAAAGAGAGATAAAAGTTGCAAGTGTGGTTAATAAACATTTAATAAGCCGTCAGATGTTGAAAGCATTATAAACTTAAGTGACATTAAATTCAAGAAAATTATTTTTAGTTAATAATTTAAATGTGCCATTCGACTATGATTTCTTTGAAATACAACAACATTACAGTTGGGTTTTTAAATGTCTGTTCGCACCCGTCGCGGGTATTTCGTTTCTCTTATCGAAGGATCTCTAACAATGTCATTATAACTTATCGCGAATTAGTAAATATCCTCTGCGAAGTGAAATATCCACTATGAACAACTTACAATAGAACACAGATCCAACAAAATCTATATTCTTTGGTTCAATAGTATTTAGAGTCTTTGTATCGAGGGTTTGACTGATAAATCATTTATCTACGGTGGTGGTTGTCTTATTCTTGGATATTTACTAACTCGATAAAATGGTATTAATGTATTAAGTTTACAATAAGTCTGGTTTTATTTAATTTTAAGCTCCAGTGAGATACATCTAGTCACTACAAGTAAGTTTGTAATTTCGGGCCTTACTCGAAGTTCCGTGGTTCCTCACTGTCACGTTGACGTAAGTAGAACTACATATATAGACTCGCATGCAAACACTACCTCAAAATATGGCTCGTTGTTGCAGCGATGTAAGGAAACTGGTTTTAAGGAATTGTATTCTAGTCCAAAAGTCGCAGGCGACTGCGCAGTGTGTAACGTATAATTTTGACTGAATAAAATATTGCAAGCATATCAATGATTTTTTATCTTTAATAAAAAATATTATTATATAAAAAAAATGCATAAGTATGAATAGTTCTGCTTCCTGGTGCTGAAGCACACAAAGTAGTATAATAGATTAAAGCGCATTATCAGAAATTACTGATTATAATATTGCCTATTGCCATTTCTCTCTCAGCCGAAAGACGTCCACTGCTGGACAAAGGCCTCCCCAAGGATTTCCACGTTGACCGGTCCTGCGCTGCCCGCATCCATGCGCAACCCGCGACCTTCACCAGGTCGTCGGTCCACCGAGTGGGAGAAAAAAAACAATAATAGCCATAGAAATAATTATTTTCGTACTCAAATTAAATAAATTAAATACACAAACGAAAATCGTGCATTTGATAAAAATAAAGATGCAATAATTCCTTAGTTTATTTATTAAATTGCCTTAATTAAAGTTTCGACAGAGAAGACTTAACTAATGTTAATTTTACAAGCCGCAAACATGAACAGCGTTTATTCCCATTAGGAGTGTTTCGGTAACGAGCCGGGAAGTTGCAATAGAGGGCCGTCGCGTTAATTGGAAAGCCAATAGGATGTAGCCGACGACCTAAGATGCTGCGGTCATTGTGATGATAGTGAATTCTTACCGCAGATGTGAAATTATAAATTACTAGTCGTTCGCTGCGAACGTAGACCTCGCGACTATTAAAATACAATATTTATTTTCACAAAAAATTAAATATCTCAAAAACGGCTGGACCGATTTTGATACCCAACGAACTTGAAAATTCTATTAACCATCCCTACATATATTCCAACTTTCATCAAAATCGGAACAATGTTCGAGAGTTATCGCGGAACAAACATACATACATACATACATACAAACAATGTGTTTTTCGCTCCAACTTGAATTATAGCCTAAACTACGACAAACGATTCTCCCAAGTGCAATTCTTCATGGATCAAAATCTTAGGGCCACGACAAAACACAAAATGCATTGATTGGTAAAATCCATACTAATATTATAAATGCGAAAGTTTGGATGTGAGTTTGTGAGTTTGTGAGGATGTTTGTTACTCAATCACGCAAAATCTACTGGACGGATTTCGATGAAATTTCACAAGCAAAAGCACTGTTCCCGTGGGAAATTCACGCGGGCGAAGCCGCGGGTAAAAGCTAGTATAATTATATATTTTTTTAATGAGACTTCAGACATACCTATTGATGTATTTGTGATGTTTGATAAAAAATATCATAACTGATTGATGACCGGCGTTTACCTGAAACAGGACAAAAACATTAAATCAGCATTACTGTGACTCTAACTGCATTTAAACATAAACATAACATTGAATTTATGTTGCCGTTCGTTTTGTTCGGAATAGTATGTATTCAGATATGCCCAGTCAATGTGCAATATAGTATTATAAGATGCTTTTTAAATATTGCCGCCAATGGAATAAAATGCTGATATTAATAAAAATGTGGGTAAGCGAGAAAAAACCGGGAAGGTAGACTGAAGTCGGGCGTAGGCATGTCGCCGCGAGATTGATTCATTGAAATAAATTTATGATTATTGAGAATATCAGTTGAATTTAGGTATATAGTCATTTAAAAGACATTTAAACGTTAATGTTGTGATTCTGGCCATTGTATACTTAATTCAGTGTGTGTTGTAAGCAGTTAAGGGGTAAGTTATTACTGTTACTTAGTATTATCCAGAAGATGACAGATAAATAATATTTCATTTATTGTTTTAGTCTGTTGAAATGCTCTAATAAAATACAAACCCTAAGTGACCTAACAGCCGTGGCAATTTTTATGAGTTCCTGTTCGTATTAAATAGGTAGTTTATAAGGAGGTCACCTTCCTTGCAATAAAACTAGTTTATCAAAATCCTGCCTGTTCTTTGAATTCCAAAACATAAAACAAAATGAATTTTAATATTAACATTTCCATGCGTGCTTAAATTCGTTCAAGCTAATTTAATTTTTTGATGGCTTCGTAATTTGAAGGTCTTGCCAGCTGACCATCAAAGAAGCCATGTGTCAGCTCAGAATGTTCAACAACTTGACTGATGGCTTTCCACGGCTCGTCGCGGGTCGGAAGTGGATAATAGGACGAAGATGGCGCGTGGTAGGGTGTACCAAGCCGTCTTTTACGAGAAGACTTACACAAAATTAAAAATTGATAATTGCATGTCTGACATTTATAGGGTGGATGGATGGATGCCAACAGAGCACCATTTAGGTTAATAATATCTCCTGATGCTCTTCGAATAAATTTCAATAGCTGTATTAAGATATTGCTAAATACCAGGATTTTACACTGAAGTTGCAGCATTCATATGTAGCTACCTACGTGTCATCTTATAACAACCTGCTGAGATCAACCTGAGTTGAGTCCTATGATTGTTTGAGATCCCAATATAGCATGATGCCGTAAGCGAAATATGTTGTGAAAATATGCCACTAAAGTTAAAGGCTCAAGTTGGGGACAGTACAGTTAACACCGAGCCGAGAAAGGTTGCAAAGACTGTTGTTGACCCCACATGAAGTGGTATTAGGGAAGGCCGAAGAAGAAAAAGGAATATGCCACAGATAGAAAAAATAAAGGAGACGTGGCAGCCCTGTCCCAGACGTAGGCGGGTGGCGGCACGCGCTAACCGCCGGAAGCCGTCACTTGGCGCGCCTCGTCATTGCGGCGCGCGCTCTCCGACTATACACAGGTAAGGAGACACTCTTCTTTGCTTTCTTCTCGCGGAATTTGGTACTTTTATGTTCTTGAGGACAGTTTCGCGGACACTCTGCGAACATAATAAGTTTCAAGTGCTTTTGGTTGGTGCTGTTTTAGGTTAATACTTTTAATTTTCAGAGTAAATATGCTAATCTACAACTAGTACGATTTGTCCATATTTATTTATTATTTATTTTATCATCAATATCCTTCCATGACCCAGTGCTGGGTATAGGCCTCCTTCCGTCGACGCCAACCTTCTCTGTCCTTGGCCATCCTACTCCAGTCTTTATAATATCAAGATATACTTTTCTGCATGCATTATATTATTGAATCATAACTGGAGTCAACTATAGTGAAAATGTATAGTAGTCGTTTAGTTTGGTAAGAGGATTGTGGTAGAAAGAGTGTGTATACTTAATTACTAACAATTCGTTATTATATGATTGGTGTCAAAAATAGCATTCCTAAGTTATCGCCAGCCATGACCCACTAATGGACTTGGAACTGGAACGTCAGCTCTACATAGTTCTTTGTGTCATCACTACAGCAAGCTCGAAACCTTCAAAATATACATGCATTTTCAGTAAACATCTTTTGTCTGGCTTGTTTATTCAAATTTTATAATATCTCAAGCTTGGATACTATAAATGCAATCACTATTGATGGCAAAAATGATTTTTCATAATATTTTAATCTTTTACCACATAGTTAATACCTACTATGTATGTGTAACAATAACAATGTTGTTTTACTGAACTTATCCATCGAATTAGAACGTTACATATAGGTAGTGTTATCGTTTTCCCAGAAAGTTTAGCAACGGTCGCACTGCGCGCTATCTGGCCCGCTGACACGGACCTCTAGCCCCCTTATCAAACGGGCCATATCGCTCAGTGCGAACGACGCTCCACCCCTGTGAGTATTGCTGGTCAATTTCATTATTTTTATTCGCATTTACACTAATATTTAATTTTTCAATCAATTGAATCGATTGAAATCCGAAAACTTTTAAGTTAATATTCAACTGACAGGCATAGACAAGGATTATTTGTATGCCATTTTAATCTTCATGTCTTGATCATCCAAACAGTCCAATATTTAGTTTCTAATTTATTTTAAACGCCATTTAAGAGTGATGTAAGATCGTTAGATACAGATTAGTGTATGTTATTATTTAATAGGTACCTATCTAATCTACCTTCCAATGTCAGAGAGAACCAAAGACGTAGTACCTATGTACCAGAACAATGCACTGAGCTATCCAAAAGATATCATCCAGTAAAAACATACTTCAGAATTTATGTTGAAAAAAAAAAAAGATATTCCCCTGAATTTATTGAATACCTATCTGGTACACTGGTCTTATAGGTATTTTACAGTGTCTGCACTGAATATCTATGAATGCACATTACCCATTTAACTTTTTCGATGCAAATTGTCAACTTGTGAGTGTAATTCCGTTACCTATATTATTTTCTACATTCATGTTCTCTTTTCTCAGATGAGCGAATAACTGACCAAAAGATGTGGCGTCCACTAGCGTTGTTAGCGCTATGCGCGATCGCCCGCGGTTGCGAGTTGGCGCCTGAAGTAACCAACGCGGCAAAGTCGCCGGGAGACAACTTCTATCGGTTGCTGGTCAATGGTGATGTGGAGAGATACGCGCCTGGGGAGAGATACGTTGGTGAGCGCTACGCTAGCATCTGAAATACACATACGTAGACTAAGTTGTTTTGCCGTGAAAAAAAGTACCTGTGAAGGTCTACTTTTAAATGAAGAATTTTTGATTTGATTAAGGGGGCTCAGCCTTAAGGTATAAATATGAAAGGTAAAAAATATTTTAACATCGAGCAGGGACACGCACTTTATTTTTACAATAATACGTACCGTACAACCAGCATCAAAGAAATATAACTCTAATTTCACAAACTTCAGCTCTCTTGACGCTCTCCAATAGATGTGGCGTAAAGAAGTGTTCTTTAAGAAATTTGTCTGCACATCAAAAGAAATCCCTAAACACATTTGAACACATTACAGTGACGCTGGTAGGCTCGCGTACGCACGACGTAGTCCAGAAGTTCACGCGTTTCATGATCACCGCGGAGCCCCTGGACCCGGCGGCCGCCAGAGCCGCCTCGCGCCAGGGCCAGTTCCAGCTGTTCGCAGACACGCTGTCCCGGTTCGAGGACAGCTGCGTCAACGCCGTGGTGGAGGCCGACGATCTGCCCAAGACTGAGGTGCAGGTCATGTGGAAGGCGCCGCCCAGTGGCTCGGGATGTGTGCTGCTCAAGTAAGTGGATGTTTCGTGACTTTCTATTTGGTAGGGGTTTTCATAATATGAGCTTAACGGTAATGTACTTCACTTTCGCGTAGCTCAAACTTACTTAAAGTGATTGCCCCATTAAATAAACATCATTAAGGTTTCTGCTGTCAAAAGTCAATCAAAATTTTGTAAAAATTCATCATTGTAGTTCAGAAGGCCCAGCTCAAGTGAATTCCTATAGTTTTTAGTTTTTACTTTGCTATAAAAATTAAAACGCTAAATTAAAAGAAAGGCCAAAATGAAACATTGTCAAATTAGGACTAAAATGTTAACGACAAAAAAAAACAACATTGTCACATTGAGATCGTATGGCTTATACTGAACATTCCCAGAGCAATGGTGTATGAGAACCAGAGCCGCTGGTTCGCGGAGGACGGGCAACTCACGCGCCGCGTGTGCGAGGACACCTCGCTCGCCGCCTCCGACCGCTGCGCCTGCGACGACGCCAAGTACAGGGTAGGTTGATGTGTTCAGTATAAATAAATATAAATATATACGGACAAATCACACAGATTGAGTTAGCCCCAAAGTAAGTTCGAGACTTGTGTTATGGGATACTAACTCAACGATACTATATTTTATGACAAATACATATATAGATAAACATCCATGTACGGTGTAAAACAGTATGGTGTAGCTTGTTTTCTTCTTGCTATACGCCGACCTTTATGTCATGAATTATATTCATTAGTACTTGTTCCCCTGAATATAGGGGATCGATGTGGAACAGTGAGTGTTGTACAATCCCCTAGGGAAGTGGACTTGGGGATTGTAGTGGAATGTGGAATGTCCGATGTCAGCCTTTTAGTGACTTACAGAAATTATATGCACCTAACAGTACCGGTCGTTGTGGAAATCCTTGGGGGAGGCCTTTGTCCAGCAGTGGACGTCTTTCGGCTGAGAGAGAGAGAGAGAGAACAGTTGGATGCTGAGCATGGCCAGTAAAATATTCCGTAAAGGATTGATATAGATAGATACAAGTCCAATATTGACATAGATAGATAAAAGTGCAAGCAATTCCATTTTCAACCTTCCTCGGATGATATAACAAAGATCTCTGGTACTGACGGCGTTGCCCTGGGGTTTGTTTGCAGATGGTGTTCGAAGGGCTGTGGTCTGCGCAGACGCATCCCAAAGACTTCCCGGTGCAGGCACTGTGGCTGACGCACTTCTCCGACGTCATCGGGGCAACGCACCCCAAAAATTTCTCGTTCTGGGGTCCAGGGGAAATTTCAACAGATGGATTTAGGTAAGGTATTCTTTGTAGGTTCATTTTAGGTTCGGTTTTAGTCAGTATTCTGGACGTACTTCGCTGTTTCCAAAATTGTATTTGACTTTGATAGATAACCATAGTCTACATAGCAAAGAGCGAAACTTCCCTTCTGGCTTTTCACCAAATCACAACCGACGAATCTGCTATTTAGATGATATCATCTTAACCTCACAAATCCTTTCCCACCAAATTAGAACTGACTATGAAACCTGACCCTGCACCCAACGCGACTAGTTTATCATCAATTTTCAGAATGCTAGCGGAGTGGGGTTCCGTGCAGCTGCAGGAGCGGGAGCTGCGGCAGCAGGGCAAGAAGCTGCGCTCCATCATCAAGGCCCCGGGGCTGTGGTACCCGCACGTCAACGGCAACACCAGCGCCGTGTTCACGGTGGACAGGAAGCGGCATCTCGTATCTCTGGCCTCCATGTTTGGTGAGTTCTTTAAGTTATTAATTACGTGAGGCGTTTATAGGGGAAAGGTTGTTGAGATGAATCTTACTAACTCACATTTTCTATAATAAAGCTGAAGAGTGAGACTGAGGAGTGAAGCTGAATGTTGTAGTCACAAAATCCCGAATTTCCCACGGGAGCGAAGCCGAGGCAGGGAATAAGTAATAGTACAACGTACAGAAAGGCCACTCACCGCCCCGCACTCATTTCAAATACGTCACCCCGCACTTCGTTGTAGATATCACTGACACTTGAATGAGGACTGGCGCATAAAAAAATAACTACGACTCTCAAGCAACCTTACTATATTTCACGTACATTTCTCTATGTAGTAGTAAATTTGCGAGCGTTGTATGGAGTGACCGAGGGGCACAGCTAGTAACAAACATTATATATATTGTCAGGTCCGTCCCCGGATTGGGTGGTGGGCGTGAGCGGGCTGGAGCTGTGCCAGAAGGACTGCTCGTGGGCCGAGAGCAAGGTCATCGACCTGTTCCCCTACGACGCCGGCACCGACAACGGCATCAGCTACATGGTGGGTACCTCGTATGTTAGAGGATATCATATCTGTTACTTTGTTTCTTCCTGCATTTTTTTAACCTATCTCGTCCCACTGTTAGACAAAGGTCTCCCTCATTTCCTTCCAAACTTGTCTATCCTTTGCAAATTCCATCCATTTCTCTTCAAAATATCTAAAGTCGTCGCTCCAACGTTTCTTAGACCGACTTCTTATCCTATCCGGCATAAAATATTTAAATGCTCAATTTTCAACTTAACACTTTTAAGGGGCGACATTAACATTTAATCATAAATCTTGTAAAAACTTTATGACATTACTTTGTTTCAGTCCCCTAACTCAGAAACGTCACCCCGCGAGAAGATGTACCGCATCACGACGATGTACCCCGAGGACCCGCGGGCCCCGTTCTACGACCCCGGGGCCAAGGAGATGGCCCCCATGGCGCGCCTCTACCTCACGCGGGAGAAGGTGATCAGCCGCGGCTGCGATGAGGAGACGCTGCAGTCCTTGCTCACGGAGGATGAGGATTCGGCGCAGGCGCAGGCCGCTAAACGTGAGTTGGATACACAAAAAATAGGGGCGTGGCTTATGCTAAAAATGACACGGGCGATTATTAGCAACGCACTTACGTTGTCATTCTATCTTGATTTATTTCTGTGGTTGGATACGAGTTGAATCGATTGCAAGACTATCTCATTATATTTCGCTGCGCCCGGGACTTCGCTCCCGTGGAAATTTTGGGATATAAAGTACTTTAATGTCTAACTTGAAACGGTAGTGGCAGAGTAGTAAGGTGCCCGCTTGTGGCAGCAAAGGTCCCAGGATCAAATCCTATATGAGTTTGTATACCATTCTGACTCGTGTACAGTCGGGGGCCGATAAAACTGACCCCTGTAGCTCAATGAAACCTATCGCAGGGGGGTCTGGTTTATCTGTTCCTTTTCATCGACCACCATTTGCTTTCGGTGAAGGAAAACATCGTGAGGAAACCTGCACTCTGGCAATGGCAAACCACTCCATTGTGTCGTTGTGTGTGTTTCATTCCATATAGTGACCATGACCCTCAGTTATTAGGAATACGACTAAAGAGAGAGAGAATGTCTAACTATGTGTATGCGAAATTTTATGAGCGCTAAGAGATAACAATAAATACATACAGTCTGTGAGGCCTAAGCTGAGCTTTGCATTTGTGTGAGTGCACACAAAAAAGGCAATGTTTGTACAACATTTTGACAACCAGCGTGATGTGTGAGATGTCACTTGTTCTGCGCAATCTGCTGCGCACTTACTATTCGGAATCACTCACACAAATGCAAAGCTCAGCTTAGGGTTCGCGGACTGTACATACATATTATATCGCCTTTTTCCCGCGGGGGTAAGCAGAGACTAGCGATTTCCATCTGCAATAAATACCGTCTCTCTTTATGTGTAACAGCGGAATGTGCAGTATCGGAGTGGGGCCCGTGGTCGGAGTGTTCAGTGTCGTGCGGCAAGGGGCTGCGCATGCGCACCCGCGCGTACCGGATGCCGCAGAAGGCTCAGATGTTCAGCTGCCAGCGACAGCTCGTCAGCAAGGAGATGTGCGTCGCCGCGGTGGCCGAGTGCGAGTTAGTATACGGGGGGATCTTGATATTCATCATCATCATCATTATCATCAGCCTGTAGCAGTCCACTGCAGGACATAGGCCTCTCCCAAAGTGCGCCATTGCCGCCGGTTTTGCGTTTTATGCATTCAGTTATTCCCTGCAATCTTGATATTCTTCTTTTATATTTTTTTTCCATTTTCTTGTCTCATTTATCATTTCATTTTAAATATATGTCGGAGAGTAAGAAATATCTGATCGATAACTAATTTGTTGAAGATAATATCTGTCACTATGCGATTTAAATTCTATCGGTTTTTGTCATTTTTGTCAAGTTTTCAGCTTGTCATTCAAAACCATTTGAAACTAACTTCACTACATATACATTTGTCAAAGAGACCGGAGTGAAGTTGTTAAAGCCCGACCCAAGTTTAGATTTTAATCAGACTGTATCTAATTAATTTGCGTAGCTCAGTCAATATCAAATCGCGTCAGTTTTTTGAATAAAACGGATTTGTTTTGTGCATTTGAGAGAAGCGTTGGATGATTTTATAAGATGATTTCATTCTGAGATCATCCGAGGAGCCGCTGGGTATTTTGAACTATGAGGGTGTGTTTTACCAGCTGTGCATGTTATTTTCGAAGTACCTTTATCCTGACAGTTAATATGATTCGAGTCATATCCCGTTAGTTAATTGTCTATCCTGACGCGAATGCCCAAGCGAACCTTCTGGTCATCTATTCTGAGCTCGGCCCCTCCTGATTCGATATATTGTATATTATATACTAGCTTTTACCCGCGGCTTCGCCCGCGTGAATTTCCCACGGGAACAGTGCTTTTTCCCGGGATAAAAAGTAGCCTATGTGCTATTCCAGGTCATTATCTACCTCTGTACCAAATTTCATCGAAATCCGTCCAGTAGATTTTGCGTGATTGAGTAACAAACATCCTCACAAACTCACAAACTCACAAATTCACAAACTCACAAACTCACATCCAAACTTTCGCATTTATAATATTAGTATGGATTTATTCCCGATATATTGATTACTTTTTGGATACCTGAACTATCCGTGATGATAGTCTTCTTTGTAGTATAATTTTCTAGCAAAATAAACTTTGAGGGGAGGTACAGTCAAGCGTCATAAGTGCAGTCATACCTGGAAGACCTTATTGCCTAGCCTTAATGATCATAATGTCTTGAAAATTCTGACTGCACTTTTAACTCTTGTCTGTACAAACATAAATTGTAGCAAAAGTCACCCAGGCGTAATGTAGCTTTCTATTGGTGAAAGAATTTTTGAAATCGGTTCAGAAGTTCCGAAGATTACCCTTGCAAACAAACTCACAAATATTCTTTATAATATTAGTGCGATAGTGTGATGATGGTCTTATTTCTGAATAATTTATAAATGAACTGTCCAGGGGCAGCGTGGCCCCAGAGCAGGAATTGGACAACGAGGCGGCTCCCAGCCTGCAGGACCTGGACTTGGTGTGCCGCACCGGGGACTGGGGGCCCTGGAGCGAGTGCTCGGTGACCTGCGGGGTCGGGGTCAGCACGCGGCGGCGGCAGTTCCTCGACCACATGGGGCTCAAGAAGTGTCCGCTCGTCAGCGTTGGTGAGTGGACTACTTTTTACTAGCTTTTGCCCGCGTGAATTTCCCACGGGAACAGTATTTTTAACGGGATGAAAGGTATCCTATATTCTTCTCAGTACTTCTAACTATGTGTATGCGATAATGCGGTTCAGTAGATAAAGCGTGAAGAGGTAACGAACAAATTCACTTTCGCACTTATAATATTAGGATTTTCAGATAGAATTAAAAATAATAAAATGATTAACAAAATCCACCAAAGAGTTTTTGAAATTTTCTTTGAAGCTATTATTCGAAATTATTTGATATTCGTGACAACATGTTTTGATGTCAGTTCAAATTTTGACATAGTTTTTAATAGGTATACCTGCAAAAACTACTAAATGAAATCTGATGCGGTTGTCACAGTTGTATAGCTAAAAAAGTAACTTAAAATCTGCCTTAGGTTTAATTTGGATTTTTTTATACGACTGACCAAAAAGGAATGTTATTTCAGGATTCTATATGTTTCTTTATTCTACCATAAATCCTGAACGGCTTAACAGATTTTTATGTGAGCGGTATTTTTATATGCCTTGCATAGAAAAAAAAAAAAAAGTCAGTTGTAAAAGTAAGTTGTCAGTTGTGTTTATTAAATGTAGTTTTACGAGTAGTAGATCGATCTATTATTTTATTATTTAATCCGTCTAACTGGTTTCTTTAGATTTTTCTTTCACTGACACAATGTGACAACTAGGTAACTTTTCTTTATAATATGTACTTCTAATTTTGATTTATATTTACCACTAGCTGCTGCCCGCGGCTTCGCCCGCGTGAGTTTCCTTAGATGAAAAATCTTTTTGTGTTCCAAACTGTAGTAACCTAAACTCCAGTACTCAAAATTTCAGCTATTTGGTTACCCAGTGTCCCGCGGGAATATATTAGGTACTCGTAGTACAGTCGCGGTGTTAAAATGAATCAAAAGTGATATTTCATTCAATAAACGATCTTCGTCTGCTCGTTATCTACAATTTCCCGTGTACCACCACTCCCACCCCGAGTCCCTCTTTATCCTATCCCGTGTCCTGTCTTCGTGTTTCTACTGACGTATAAATATACGTCGGTAAAAAATGCTCATCAGGTTGAACGACTTTTGCTAAGGCCCCATTTCCATTTTTTATAGAGTAGCTGGTCTCTTGGAGTTCTTCATCAGATGTTGCATAAACTTAAATTTTTATACGTCAGTTTCGCTAAGGCGCCATTTCCATATATGTAATAGTGTAGCTGGTCTCTTGGAGTTCTTCATCAGATGTTGCATAAACTTAAATTTTTATACGTCAGCAGAAAATGCTCATCAGATTGATAAACTTTTCCAAAGGTACCATTTCCATATTTCTTATAGTTTAGCTGTTCTGTTAAGGTTCTTCATCAGGTGTTCCAGTTTTCAAAATCACTTATAGCCTATATGTTGCCCAGGCTTAATAGCTATACAACAAAAAAAGTTTCATTCAAATCCGTCCAGCAGATATTGCGTGAAACGCGTACATACATATACAGACGGACAGACAGACAGACAGACAAAAAATTCCAAAAAAATGTTTTTGCTTTCTGTTATTCTTTTTAAGTGTCCCTCTATCCATTTCAGTCAAAAATACTAAATGTACTGTACAGACAAAATATCTTTACTGTTTTATTATTATACCCACGACCCCTTTATGCTGTTAAATAAGCGCGAAGTAGAAATCACCAAAATGGCGCAGCGCCATCTATTGAAAATATTGAGAAATAATTTCAGCTTACATTTCTCATTTTATCAACGCCATCTATTGGATATTTTTCTCAGTAGATGACCGGAAATAAATTTGCAAATGAATTTATTCGTTTCTTTTCAAAATAAAAAAAAAAAAGTAAGAAAATAATTCTAGAAAACAAATGAAAAACGAAAACAGAAAATTATTGTTAGGGGCAGGATTCGATCCAGCTACTTCCAGCTACTTTCTTAAAATATTTATTTACTAAAATATTAAAAAAAATATAGAATTCTAAAAAACTAAAACAAATAAAAAAAAATTGGAAAAAAAAGTCGCATCTGGCAGGATTCGAACCCTGTACTTAAAAAAATAATCCGCGGCCTTTACCGATAGGCCAACGAACACTGCTTGTGACTGGCGAAATTTCAAATGGGATTTGTCTAAAGGTACGCAAATTCACCCCTTTTTTTTGGACTGTAAGGGTTGAAATTGTGAACAACCCTTTCTTATGTGGGCAGTATATTGTATAATGAAGACACTAACCAAATTTCACGTTTATAGCTTTTATAGTTTCGGTTTTGTGATGATAAATTAGTTTACCTCCCCTTTTTTACCCCTTTAGAGGTTGAATTTCAAAAAACGCTGAAACACGCCATTGGTTATTTTTATTGAGAAGCATTCTTGCCAAGTTTCAAGTAAATCAGTGAAGATTTTAATTTTTTTCATACAATCTTTGCCCTCAATTTCAACCCCCTTAGGGGTCTAATTTTGAAAAATCCTTTCTTATCTGAGCACTACGTATTAACATAAAACTTCGGTCCAAATTTCAAGTTTATAGCTTTTATGGTTTAGGCTGGGCGTTGATTTACCAATCACCCTTGTTCTTTTATATATATAGATAGATAGAGGTAAGAACCTTAGTGTTCCGACCTCAACACTTTCCCTAAATCAATAATTCCCATGCTTTCGCAAAGGGAAGAAAAAGTTGCCCTCGGTAGCGCCTTGGTCAAAATGTCAGCAACTTGATTTGCCGTGCCAATGCGTTCCACAGTAATGGCACACTCTGCAACTAATTCTCTCACATAGAAATGACGTATTCTGATGTGCTTAGTTCGCTTGTGAAATTCTGGGTTGTGAGCAAGTCTAACTGCTGCTTCATTATCAACATTTAAGACCGGAATCTTGACTAAAGATGTTAGCTTCTGCATTATTCTTGACAACCAGACAAGTTCTCTTGCTCCTTCACTTGCAGCTACAAGCTCCGCCTCGGTTGTAGAGATAGCCACTGATGCTTGTCGTTGACTCAACCAAGATATGGCTCCTCCTGAATAGCGACAGACTACTCCAGTCGTTGATCGACCAGTTTCATGGTCTCCACCATGATCAGCGTCGCTAAAACCTTCTAGTACGCCTGCAAGATATTTTGCTTTGTAACGTATGCCAAGAGTCTTAGTGCCTTTAATATAACGAAGTATCCTCTTAACTTTTAGCCAGTCCTCTATATTAGGTGATTCCAACTTTCTAGATACGACGCCTACAGCAAATGCTATGTCCGGACGGGTTCCGACCATGAGGTAAGCTAAAGCACCCACAGCTTCTCGATAAGGAAAGTTGCCAGAATTATTACTTTCAGCTTTCCCTGAAAAAAAGTTCCTTTTCTAAAGGCGTTGTAACTGCATTACAGTTGGTCATTCCGAATCGCTCTAATATTCTCTCCACATAAGATTCTTGGTTTATTTGAATAGAGCCATCCTCCTCTCTAGAAATTTGCAAACCCAAATAATACGTTGCAGGCTTCGTGGTAATCCTTATTTTTTGGTTCAAATCCCTGAGAAAGCTATTGGCTAAATCCTTGTTTGTAGCAGCTACTAACCCATCGTCTACGTATAAGGTGATGAGCAGCTTCATGCCATTGATAGTTTTTGTATAAAGACAACAATCAGCTTCAGACTGTTTAAAATCCATATTCAGCAGAACTTGTTCAAAACAAGAATTCCAGCACCTTGGCGCTTGTTTTAAACCGTATAAGCTCTTATTAAGTCTCCACACTTTTGAAGAACCGTCATTATATCCTTCTGGCTGCTGTAAATAAATTTCCTCATTCAGTTTTCCATTTAAAAACGCAGTACAGACATCAAATTGGATCATATACAGGTTCTCCTGTGCACTGACACTCAGTAATGATCTTATCGTTGCTAGACGCGCTACAGAACTAAATGTCTGATCATAATCTTGTCCTTTCTTTTGTCTGTAACCTTTCACAACAAGTCGAGCCTTATACTTATCGATAGAGCCGTCTGGATTTCGTTTTATTCGTAAAACCCATTTACAAGGCAACGCTTTTCTACCTTCTGGTAATATACATGGAG
The DNA here is from genome assembly GCA_018467065.1 of Ephestia elutella. NCBI lineage: Eukaryota > Metazoa > Arthropoda > Insecta > Lepidoptera > Pyralidae > Ephestia > Ephestia elutella. Next base: position 21,260,275 of record CM031576.1, on the reverse strand, counting down.
TCCATACATTAAAATCTTTAAGGGAGTTAATTTCTGCATCCATAGCTTTAATCCATTCTTCATTATCTAATCGATTCATAGCATCTGAAAAGCTTGACGGAAACGATTCTGTGATACACACATATTCATTAAACTTTTCAGGACGTTTGAGATTGCTACGATCGCGAAGATTATAGCGAGGCGATTCTGCATCATGATACTCTTCATTATCAGATTCATCTTCCACATGTATTTCAGTTGGCAAATCTGAGACATCGACATTGATCTCAGGTTCTAATTCTTGTTCCACAATGGAATCATGGACGTGATCTCCTTGATCTATTCCACTGTTACTATTCACTCCCTCGAGAGCACGTGCAGGATTGTTTACTTGTTCATCTCCCTCGGATTTTAAAGGCAGTTTCAAAGAATACTGACCAGATGCTATAGACAACGAATCAACATCTGTCGATGTAGGAAGTGCCTTCTCTACAAAAATGACGTCTCTTGAGCGAACAAGCACGTTTTTCTTGCCATCAGAAATCCAGATACGGTAGCCATCTTCGTCGTAACCTACTAGTCTTCCTTTTATAGCTTTTTTATCTAGCTTCTTGCGTTTCTGTTTCGGAATGTGAACATAAGCAGTGCTTCCAATTATACGTAAATGTTTTACAATTGGTTTCTTTCCGAACCAATGTTCATATGGAGATTTATCGTAGTTTGCTGTTCTGTTAAGAATATACGCTGCGGCATTTATCAGCTCTGCCCACATTTCTTGCGGAAGGGGCTCATGTGCGTACATTAAGGAACGTGCAGTTTCGACAAGTGTTCTGTTCTCCCGCTCACTTACACCATTCTGTTCCGGGGTGTATGGCATGACGAGTCTTTGTCGTATCCCGTAAGAATCTAAGATTTGTCGAACAGATTGATTGTCGAATTCTCCACCGTTATCACTTAGTAGGCATTTTACAGTATGTCCTTGTGTTTTGGTCTGAGCTAGCATCAAGGCGAGTTTATCCTTGACCTCTGACTTGTGCCTTAAGAAATATACCATACGATAGCCTGTGAAGTCATCTTTAAACAGAACATAATATTGTAACTTCGAAAAACTCGGTTTAAAAGGTCCACAAACATCTGTGTGTACGAGTTCACCTGGCGCTGAGGCTCTCGTTCTCGTACCGAATTTAAGTCTGTGAGCTTTTCCATAAATACAACCATCACATGTTTCTTTATCAAGAGGAAGATCGAGCCCTAGTTCGCGTTTAACTACAGCTTTTACATGCCTCTTATTTTGATGCGCCAATCTCTCATGATAAAGTTGCATAGTCGCATCAGTTGCATTCACTTCGGGAGGGTTTTTTGGCTTAACATTAACTGCTTCCAGTCTGTATAAACCGCCTTGTTTATGACGTTTTCCAAACAGTTTTGGTTCTCCGTTGACAAAGACTGTGCATTCATTTGTCGTCGATGAGAATAAACTATCCGAAATTTTGTCGTGAAGTGCAAGGACCGAAAATAAATTTTTATTTATGGCTGGAACGTACCAAACGTCTTGCAGGAGAACGCGTTGTCGCTTTCCTTTAACATTTGCTTCGATAAGTACTGCACCCTTGCCTGTGGCACGAATCGTATTGCCATTAGCCGTCATTACAGTACGATCGTCGTTGAAATGTTCGAAATTTTGGAATAAATCAGCCCGATTTGTCACATGGCTCGTCGCGCCATTATCTACGTACCAGTTTTCAGTATCGCGATCAACCGAAAAAACTACTTCATTTTCTAAAGACATCAAGATCATATTTGCAGATTTAGAAGTCGAAGGTATTACTTGCGGATTACTACTCTTCGGTGGCTTGCCATCCTTGATCCACTTCTGACAGTTTCTCACTCGATGACCGATACCTTGGCAGTAATTGCACTTCAACTTTTTATCCTTACTTTTCTTAAATGAGGCATCAGAATTTGTATTAGAAATTAAAGCTTCCTGGACGTTGTTGCCATTTTTTAAAGCTCGTTCAAATGCACATAGATGACTAGTAAGGCTTTCTACTGTCCTATCCGATTTCGGTAGCAATAGCCAACTGCTCCTGAATGCGAAGAAAGAATCGTTCAAAGTGTCCAGAATTTTACATATGAGTAACAACTCCGGTAACTCCCTGTTATTCTCCTTTTAAGTTCCAGGTTCAGTTGTGTCCATATATTTTTTAACTTTGACATATGGGTGGCTATGTCATCCGCCGAATCTTTTGAGTATCCGAAAAAGCTCATGCATAAATTGTATGCTTTGTCGTCATCTGTGCCATCAAATAATCTATGTAGTTCTAACCATACATCTCTTGAACTGGTAAATCTCATGACCTTTCTTAATGTCTCTTCTTTCATATTGGTTGTTAGTAAAAGAAGGGCGGTAGAGTCGGCTTTTATAAAACGCTCGAGGTTAGCGTTGTATGAAGTGACCTCATCTCCAGCTCCGCTGGCGGGCAAAATTGGTTTTTGGAACGTTCCTTCTACTATTTCGTGTGCTTGTGGCACAGTTCGTAATAGGCAGACGACTTTATATTATATCCAAGTATCCTAATTTTCTTTCCCTTCTAATAAGCCAATATGAATTTTTCCAGTAATTCCTAAAGTATCCATGATGGGCACAATACCTATTAAAAGTACTCACGCGTAGTGGATTTTGTAGCGCAGGACACTGGAGGATTACACGTATTAATTGTAGTTTTACGAGTAGTAGATCGATCTATTATTTTATTATTTAATCCGTCTAACTGGTTTCTTTAGATTTTTCTTTCACTGACACAATGTGACAACTAGGTAACTTTTCTTTTTAATATGTACTTCTAATTTTGATTTATATTTACCATAGAGGTAAGAACCTTAGTGTTCCGACCTCAACAGTGTTTTAATTTTAAATAATTAGCATGTTTAATAAATGGATCAATGTATCTGTTCCTCAGAGGAGAACCGCAAGTGCATGGAGCCGCAGTGCACGGAGCAGGAGCGCGAGATCTCGGACCCCGCCTGCCCCACCACGGCCTGGGCCGGCTGGTCGCCCTGCTCGGCCACCTGCGGCCGCGGCGTCAGGTTACCATCAATATCATCACTATTATCCATAGAAGTAGGAAGGGCTGTGCGGCGGTGATAGAATTGGAATATGGCAATGTATGTATGCAAACCGACCGTGCCACGAGCGGGCGTGTCGGTCTGAGGGAGGCCGGGGATGCAGAAGTCAGTGCTGCGCAATGGCGTTTTTACATACAAGAAATCAGATTGTCATTTTCCTTCTTACAATTTTTTTGGTGTTTAGATGGTAAGATCGCCCAGATCGTTATTGTAATTCTAGAAGTGCACTCCAGTGAAGTAGGGGTGATTTTAAGCTATTAAAATTAAATTAAAGATTTTTTTCTTTACCGGAAATAGGTGGTGTTTGATGAATATGATTCTGTACAACTTTGGTTGTATTGTATACCTAACTTTTAGTCGTAGAATCAAAACAAAGTTATAAACGAAAATCAGTGAAAGTTCTGGAAGATTTTTTTTTGTGGTCTGTCCAAAAACAAGTGACATTTGAATGGAGCAAGTTATCTTGCAGGTTCCGTACCCGTCTGCTGCTGGTGCCGGCGGAGCAGCAGCAGGCGTGCTGGTCGCGGACGGAGCTGATGCAGCAGCAGCCCTGCCGCGAGCGGGACGACTGCTCCATCGACATGCTCACTGCCAAGCGTGAGTTTGCTTCTCTTTTTTACATTGTGTTATGGTCACAGATGTTAAATTCAAGTAAAAAAATGGTTAAATTCATTATTTAAAAAGATAAAAGATGTTTTCATTATTTTAAGTCGCCGAAAGGCATTTGATATAGGTGTGATTTTTATTTCAGGTATAAATTAACCCATATTTACAAATACACAAAGATTTAACATGACTTTGGTACTACCGCCAGCTAGCGGCAGCAGTCGTATATAAGCTGTTTTCTCATGTCGCGCGTGAGATTAAAATCTAAAAAATATAAAAATATAAAGTAAAATAAAATACTACAAAAATTAAGGGGAATATATTTATTTGAGTTTTTACCTGCGTCTGTCGGTGTTTAGCAACTCTTTTACGTCTTTAAGAATTGAATTTTCAAAATGTTTTTCTCACTCTTATGCCACACAAAGAACTTCAGTACAAAACTTCAAGTTTTTACATTCAGTAGTTTTCGCTCTGTGTTGACATGTCAATCAGTCAATGTCCTCTTCTATTTACATATGCATACATTTTATTTATTGCAATAATGGAAATTTAAAGGACTATTGTCAAAATATTTCGTCGGTTGGAATATATTATTCTGTGTCGAAAACAAAAGTTTCCATATGCCATGAAGGCTCGTATGTAGCAATGATGTCAATCAAGGTGATTGATAGTCTATGTTTATTGTTTAAACCTCTCCCAGACATATGTTAGTGTTTCTGGTACTAATATTACAAATACCAAATGTGTATTTGTTGTCTGTTGTTGTTTGCTGTCTGTGTATTTGTTTGAATAACCAAATATTAAAATGTAATATTGTAAACGGAGTAGACCTGGATCGAAAGGGGTACTACCCGCGGAAACTATAATAGATTAGGAACCAAATGTCACAGAGGACCCTGATAACGACCACAGCCGGTAGTAGTATTATTTACTAGGGTAAAGGCCGAGCTCCGTCTCGTGAGCACAGAAAAGGGCGAGGACTAAGGCAGAGCCCTTCGTATACATGGACGACCTCCTTATTTCATCTCAAACTCCCAGTGACCAGACGAGGGATGGAGCGGGGCTCGGCTGAACTTACCTCCACGTTGCTTAGCTTGTGTGAAAATGCAGTCTAATCTCTATCCTGTGTAGGTATCTGCATGGAGGAGCCTTCGCAAGGCCCGTGCCGGGGACTGTACCAGCGCTGGGCCTTCGTGGCGGCGAAGGGCATGTGCGCGCCCTTCAGCTACGGGGGCTGCCGGGGCAACAGGAACAACTTCCTCACGCAGGAGGACTGTCTCAACACCTGCTCTGTGGTGCTAGGTGAGTGACAGTCCCTTGTTGATACTTGTACCATCGTTCGTGGCTGCGAAGGGCATGTGCGCGCCCTTCAGCTACGGGGGCTGCCGGGGCAACAGGAACAACTTCCTCACGCAGGAGGACTGTCTCAACACCTGCTCTGTGGTGCTAGGTGAGTGACAGTCCCTTGTTGATACTTGTACCATCGTTCGTGGCTGCGAAGGGCATGTGCGCGCCCTTCAGCTACGGGGGCTGCTGGGCAACAGGAACAACTTCCTCACGCAGGAGGACTGTCTCAACACCTGCTCTGTGGTGCTAGGTGAGTGACAGTCCCTTGTTGATACTTGTACCATCGTTCGTGGCTGCGAAGGGCATGTGCGCGCCCTTCAGCTACGGGGGCTGCCGGGGCAACAGGAACAACTTCCTCACGCAGGAGGACTGTCTCAACACCTGCTCTGTGGTGCTAGGTGAGTGACAGTCCCTTGTTGATACTTGTACCATCGTTCGTGGCTGCGAAGGGCATGTGCGCGCCCTTCAGCTACGGGGGCTGCCGGGGCAACAGGAACAACTTCCTCACGCAGGAGGACTGTCTCAACACCTGCTCTGTGGTGCTAGGTGAGTGACAGTCCCTTGTTGATACTTGTACCATCGTTCGTGGCTGCGAAGGGCATGTGCGCGCCCTTCAGCTACGGGGGCTGCCGGGGCAACAGGAACAACTTCCTCACGCAGGAGGACTGTCTCAACACCTGCTCTGTGGTGCTAGGTGAGTGATAGTCCCTCGTTGATACTTGCTGTTATCGTAATTCTGATTATTTTCATCAACCACTTGAGAAATTTTAAAATATTTTGACTTAAGTTAAGTTTTTATTACTTAGCACAGTACTTATATTAATTCTGTGGCACAGGGCTCCAGCACTTAATAAATAATAATTTTTGTAATAAATGATTTGATTTATAAGAGAGAACATCATGCATTATTCAATGATTTATAGCGAGACTTCAGCTCGTTTCACGTCAGCAATTCTGTTCGAACACGTGGTACTAACATTTATGGTGAATAAAGTTGTGACTCAACGTGAATCTGATCATAAATAAATGAAAAAAATAATAAATAAACTTTAATATTTCGATGAAAACCACGTCACAATAATTGGACGCAAGTAGTGACGGCTATCAAGCAGAATAATTAATGGATTCATCAAATATTTACGATCTAGTCAAAGTTATCAAGTATAGTGGATCTCTTATTAATATTAAACGACGACTCGGCCGACTTTTATGTTATTTTCCTTCAGTCGATGGCAAACTGAACCCTTTAAAAGGCGATGTTCAAAAATTAAAATCTTATGAACCTTATTACTGAGGCATAAGATTCAATATGACAGATACTTCCTTATAAGGAGGTTGTTAAATATGGTTTTTCTTTGCTTTGTTAATCACAAGGTAAACAATCAATGGGAGACGCGAGTGGTATATATACGATGTTTGTATGTTTGCCTAGTTGTATGGTCTGATGTTTATCATGTTAAGCATGTAAATAAATGTGGAAATTGAATAAAATGTTGCTGTAACTAATAAGGTGGAAACAAAGAATAACGCTGGGAGGGCTGTAGGAGAATGGCGCTAAGAGTTCGGACGCCTGTGTGGTTGTGCCCAGAAGTGGGCGTAGTAGTTTGTAGCTTTGAGACAAATTATACTCGTACTATGATTATACTATTAGTTTTCGACTTGAAACAGTGCCTTCTTTGAAGGCCAAGTTTCAATAAAGAATTTTTGATTTTGGGTTAGTATGGGCGGAAAGCGACGATGAAGAGCTGCGCCCCGGAGCTTCGCTTTCGTGGAAATTTCAGCATAAAAAGCCTGTGTGTTATTCTAGGTTTCACTTTACCCGTGTATCAAATTTCATAATACTTAGCGATTCAGGCATGATTGGGTAATAAACACACTCAGAAATAGCACTTTTAAATCGTCAAATTCTTGTTTTTTAGTTAGCTGACGTCATAAAATTACTTAAAGCTAAGGTTACCACCGCCTCTAAAGCGAAAGTTGAGAAGAGGCGGCGCAACAAACTCCACTGCTGCATTTTCTCCAAAGACGTCACTTTACAACATATGTCTTACAATAAAATGACTGTATGTGTGGACGAATATACATTGAATATTTATATGAAATGTCAGATTTATAAATTAATAAAATTATAAATTAATATAATGTCACTGAAAAAGTAAAAGTACACAATGATATATACATACCTAGAATATGACAGTCTTAGGAGGTCACTGTACCAGGCTCGGCATGATTAAGTAACAAATACACTAAGTCACACACGTCCAAACTTTGGCATTTATAATATTAGTAGGATTATTATATGTGCGAGGTAAAAATCGTCAGATTTCTCACGTTATTTCATGAACGTCAAGATGACGGGATCACTTGTTGTTTTAAACAGCCTTTCCTATCTTGTTTTAAATCTCATTTAGCACCATTTGGCACCTTTAATACTAATTTTGGTACTTCCTTGGTTTTGAAGATATTGAAGGCTTACACTGATCCCGTTATTTTGACGCGTCAAAATGACGGGATCTAGCTGGTACCACAACTGCTAATTATTTTATTAAAAGAATTATTCTGTTATTTAGAACTCATTTAACACCTTCGGAAGGTCTTGAAATATTACTTAAATAAATTATAGTATTTTTGTTTATTGAATTAAAAAAAAATGCCTTAACGCCTGTTCATCCCGTCATCTTGACGTTCATGTTATTTGACATTAAAAAAAAATAATTTGTAATAACAAGTCCAGAGCCCGGAGTGACATTTTATCGAGTGTAAACAAACGCATGAGAGGGCGACTGGTGATATCATAATGACGTCACCGGGTAGCGACCCCTAAGGATTTGCACTCAGTCCCCTACAGAGTACAAGGTCAGACGCGTGAGATCAGGAAGTTGGAGAGAGTTTAATCATAAAATACAAAGAGTAGGTTCTTGTGATGTTTGTAGGACTATACGTATGGTACTATGGCTATATAGCCCTCAATTCTTGAAGTGGTCGCCATGGCCGAAAACGGTCGGACACACATCATCACTAAAGGCTTTTTAGTATCTCGAAATTCCCGACATATCTAGTCTATCTATAACGAGAGAATCTTAGTGTGAAGCTAAATATGATATATTCCACCTGCAAGCGTCTAGATGTAGTGCTTTCGAAACACGTCGGAAGCTCATGATATTAGTTTATGATCTCCGCTGTCCGGGTGATTCACGGCCGTCAATCGCTGGGATGTAAACCAGGCGAGTCCATAAAACGTGAAGTGTGTTAAGGGTTAACTGCGCCATTTATAACCGCGGGATTGGTTGCACACCTGTGGTTCACTTGCTGCTGAATAGTATGTTGTTGAAATGTAGGAATAATTACGTATACTTGAAGGTAAATAATTTTTCTTTCTTCCTTTTTTTATTTCGTATTTTTCTCATTCGCAAACTATAGTGAGAAAGAATATGTGGTAAGTATTGCGCGTAGATTTTGCCTAGTAATGAATACGAGGTTTGAGATTAATAGTATTGTGTATCAGCTTTAAATGGTCACCATAAAACGATAAATGTTTCAACACATCAACAGCTGAATTTAAATTGATATCACTCATTGTTGAATTAATAATGAACATTGAACTGAGTTTCTGTCGGTCGCCCTTTTGCCCCTGCATCAACAAACCGAGGCTCTGTCTACCCCACAAGAGATAACGAGGACGTGATTTGTACTACTGTAACCTTATCGTTGGCTCAGCGCCAACACCCAGCAATGATGATCCATCACGATGTGTCCGAATGCCGCGCCGCGTCGGAACAAATCAATTTGCATTGCCGTCTGATCTAGGGTTCACGGCCTTGTTGTATACGTTTTGTTTATGTTCGTGGTCGCGTAATGTTGTGAAAAGTCGTTCCTTTTCTTTACATTTCTATTTCGCGGCATTTATTTCAATTTGATACTGTAAGAAATATGAAAATACATGATAATCTCCGAATGTAGTAACTTTTTTTGACAAGTTGAATTTAGTAGTTGTCACTCAAGGCTAATCAAATAAACCCAAACTCGATGGATTGCGTGTCAAAATTATATTGCAATATCATCAGATATGCAATAAAAGCTTCAATAACCATTTCATTAGCTCTGACCTAGGTAATATTATGAAGTCTTTTCCTACGCGCCATATTACGTTATACGAAATGTCGGCGGGCGGGCGCCCCAATTTCCCTGATTACCCACCGCCGCAGTGGGCTAAGGGCACGCTCCCCTAACACGGACTCACCTGTGACGTCACGTATGGGATATGTCATGACGTCAAGTCAGAGGTTTCTAAGCTATGTCGATTACTTATCTAAGTTTTGGCCACACTATGCTATCACTCAGAAATTACGTATTCATTTAGGAATCGCACAAGTTTGTAATAATTTTCTGTGGTTTGCAGGTCCATTAATTAACTTGTAAGACGTTGTATAATGATAAAAGTAATTATATTTTTCATTACTCATACTCTGAAAGTAAGTCTGAAGGTGCCTGAGGAGCGTGGAGAAAGTAATACTTTTCAGCCCTAGGGAGAATCGTTTTTAACTGACAGCTGTCAAATTATAAAAAAAAACTAGTTCTATTTTCACGTTATTCTATTGAACCATATTCCAACTTCCTATACAGCCATTCAACATATTATGTAAAATTGAAATAACATGAAGTTAAAGAATATATTTTTTTATAAATCCATACTAATATTATAAATGCGAAAGTTTGGATGTGAGTTTGTGAGTTTGTGAATTTGTGAGTTTGTGAGGATGTTTGTTACTCAATCACGCAAAATCTACTGGACGGATTTCGATGAAATTTGGTACAGAGGTAGATAATGACCTGGAATAGCACATAGGCTACTTTTTATCCCGGGAAAATGCACTGTTCCCGTGGGAAATTCACGCGGGCGAAGCCGCGGGCAAAAGCTAGTATAGAATATATTTTTTATCATTTTTTCAATGATGGAATCACGAAGTAGGTGTGCATAGGCATTTTACATATGAAATACAGTGTCCGCATTGGGAGGGGAGCAGGGGACGTATACTTACCGTAGACAGAAATTAAAAAATGAACTCTTATTGGATAGACGTACGACTTATTTTATCTTATGTAACAAACTGTATAGCCACCTATTGGCCAGTAGCAGAATTATTTTCGCAAACTGTTTTATCAATTCTCTTGAGTTCTGCTATTACTCACTAGATGGCTGTACTGACAGGCGCGTATCCACCGCTGTGGGAATAATTACGTAAAAAAACTTACGAGTGAAAATATATACTTATATTAAAATATATATTTTATATGGGTCTAAGAAACCTGAAATAAATGAATTTTAATTTTAATTTCATTTATCGCGTGATTCCTTGTTGTGTGTGTTACTTTTACACCCCACAATACAGCACTTCATTGTTAATGAGCACAATCTAAAATTTCGCGTAACTTCGACACATCTGCGGCACGTGTTGACACTGTGAAGTGAACTCCGCGAATGCGACAATAGTGACGTCTGGTGGCAAATAGTTAGAAGCCTCAAGTTGGTCGACTGGGGACAGGTCTACTAGCTTATGAACAGCTCTTCTTCATATGTACTCTGTGGATGGAACCAAATGAAAAGAATCTAATAGCTAAATAGTTGGTAAAAAAAGAAAAAAAAAATATGCTGGAAGCTAAAGCCGTAATCCGATCTTTTTTTTTAAGTTTAGAGTTTTGTTTATGCTTCCGTATAATTCACTCATCATTTCTTTAGCTAATTCATGTTTTTATTTTTACTTTCCTTGTATTCGTAATGAAAAGCACAGTGTTTACCTCGGGTGAAAAACTTTTTTAAGTCCCTCGAACTATTGGCGAAACCCCGTCTCGGGACTTAAAAAAGTTACTTTCACCCACTCGTTAACAATGTACTATTAATCTCTAGGCGGCGGGTCCGGGCCGGTGCCGGCGCCGGACGCGGCGGCGTCGCCGGCCGTCAGCTCCAACTACCCCGGCCTCAGCGTCAGCTCCGTGGTGGCCGTGCCAGCTAGTATCGCTGGTAAATTATTTTCTGCTACTTGTTTTAAATATGTTTTGGCATCTATTTGAAGGGCGAAACATTGTTGAAGGAAAAAGAGGCATCTGCATGACTTAATTCAGTACAAAAACTGGTATGAAGACGGGAGTCATTCCAGAGACATAACAGAGGAAATAAAGGAGAGCCGACCTTCAATGTTATTGGAACTGGCTAGGGCTGATTGAAAGTGGGGATTCAAGCACTTCTATGCTTCACTAAAATAGAAGAATATCTTTGATAACTCCTAGTCTTTGTGAATTTTGGTTAAATCTTCAACAACGAGTGCCGTAAAAATGTATTGTTGTGTCAGGTCCGACCCTGTCCAACCCTGGCGACTGCCAGCTGAGCCCGTGGAGCGCGTGGAGCCGCTGCAGCGTGTCCTGCGGCCTCGGCTACCAGGAGCAGACCAGGGCCGTGTTGGTGAGTGCTGATAGATAGATAATACGTTTATTTGTATCAGCTGAGACACATCACAACCAACATAACATAAATTAAATAACATGCAAAAAGTGCCTAAATATAGTAAAAAAACAATTTGATGTCACTATGTGCCGCAGTGATACAAATTGGTAATAACTCAGTGGTTGAATTGCCCCTTCAGGAGCAAACACTGATTTGCAGTCATCAGCATAAAAGACTTTCTGTTCAACCACATTTGAGGTCCCCCCCTCCCCATACATCAGGGACGTTATCCGACATATACATATACATGTTTATGCTGGTCTTTTTGTTCTCTAATAACTTCATATTAGTTTTTTGGAGTAAAGTAACAATCATCTAAAAATATGAACTTTCACTTTTCGTAAAAAATGACGTTTATAAATTTCAAGATACTCGTGTCCATTTAAAATATTCCACTGAGTGAGGTATAATGTCTATGGAGACTGTTTAGCATTTACAAGACGGCGATAAAATAATAATTATGCTAGCGCTACGCAGCGGAGCACGCGTTATGGCGGTCGTAACGCCGAGACACAGTGTAGCCAGCACTCAGTACGACCATTAAATGTCACCATCCCTGCAATCCTAAAGCATCTATTGTGCCTATTGTATGCAGGATTATATGCTTCGTAAGTTAATTTATGTTTAACATGTAATTATATTACTTAACTATTATTTATATTATTATTTTTGTATAGGTAAAAATAGCTCTATAAAATAGCTCTCAAAAATAGCTCTATAACATAAATAATTTAAAAAATAAGTTTAAAAATGCCTTGTGGGTGTGGTGTGGGTGTCGTGACGGTAATTTTAATGGCCACGCGACAAATTGCGCGATCTCGTTGGTTGCTCACAATATTCTGTTTTTCGGCTACTATTTGTTAGTGTCTGCTCGAAGGAATATGTTCATTTGTAGATCTTAAGTAGTATCTATTTTTTTATTGTCTGTTTGATAGGTATAATATGTTTGCGGGATTGACACATTAGCAAATGAGCACTTAGCAAATGTGCACTTCTCAAAATGTGAACTTTTTAACCGACTTTAAAATAGAGCTTATCAACTCTACACAAACGCATACGTTTACTAGATCGTTCAATAAGTCCCGAGACTAACTTGGATTGGATATGACGCATATATCGAAAACTCTTTTGATTTTTGGAAAGCACTGGCCATCAAATGATAGGTTTAAATTTTTTTTTTAATCGAACAATTAAATTGTGATTTACAGATGTTTCAGTGACGCGCCTTTTTAAATTCGGAAAACAATGGAAAAAAACTTGTTTCGTGTGTTATTAAAACATTGTTTTTTAATGTGAAAAAGGACCGTTCAAGCACAACTATGCCTTATAAAGTGTTATTCGGAATCTGCTCTATCTAAACGAATCATTCATCGGTGGTATACCGATTTTAAACTCGGTCGTATAGACACAAAAGACGCTATACGCTGTGGTCGTCCAAATGAAGCAGTGACTTAACAAAACATCAACCAAGTCCTGGAAAATCGTGAAATAAGGTCGAAAAGTAAAAGTGCGCGAGATAGCTGACATAGTGACGATTTCAACTGGTAGTAATTTTACTATTTTACATAAAAATTTGCCCATGAAAAAGCTTTTTTCCAAATGGGTGCCGCGTCTGCTAACAATTGATCAAAAACTACAACGTATTAATTATTCAGAGCGCTGTTTGGCACTGTTTAATAGAAATAAAAAGGATGTTTTATGTCTGTATGTGGCAATGGATGAAACACGGATTCCCCAATTTACTCCGGAGTCTAAACGGCAGTCAGCAGAGTGGAGAGCGGCCGGTGAAAGCCGCCCGAAGCGGCATAAGACACAAAAATCTGCCGGCAAGGATAGCCTCTGTTTTTTGGGATGTGCTTGGAATACTTTTCATCGACTACCTTGATAGACGGATACATAAATAGCGAATATTACAAGTGATTAGGCCTCAAATTAAGAAAAAAAAGTGACCCGTTCACCAGGGCAATGCGCCGTATCACAAGTCCATGATAACGATGGTCAAAGTAACTAATTGGGGTTCGATTTACTTCCTTAATCATTGTATTTTCTAGATTTGGCCCCCAGCGATTACAGGCTGTTTGCAGACGTAAGAAAAAATGCTCCAAGGCAAAAAAATTGGCTGAAGTGATAAAGTAATCGCAGCAACGCAACGGAGGGTTATTGTGAAGCCAAAGATAAATCTTCCTATACTCATGTAATTTAAAAGTTAGAAAAGTATTGGAGAGACTATATTGCAGTTGAAGGAGGTCTATGTTGAAGAATAATAGTAGATTTTACAACAAGTGCACAAAACGAATCATTTTTATCCGAGACTTTTAGCAGCACGAGCCGAAGGCGAGGGCTGATAGTAATGTCGAGGATAAAAATCGTTTTGTGGACGAGTTATAAACTCTGCTTTTCACTTCGATTGCGAGGAAATAAATCAAATTGAAGAAATTAATAATCGCACGAAAAAACAAGAGCTGTTTCCCGCCGCTTTATTTTTTTAATCTTACGACATTGATAGGCTTGGACTGCAGACCTATACAGCCTACTATTAAATTAATTTTGTGATAATATTTTTCTTAAATTAATTAAATAACCTACCGTACTTCAATTTAAATTTTAATATCTTTTATGTCTTATAAAACACATAAGGCAAAAAAAATAAAAGTAAATATTATAAAAAAACAAATTCTATCTATGAACTTTTTATCGTGTTTGGCTGTATGGCTCATTTTCTTTGCCTTAATATAGATACATTTATGAGTAGATACGTTAATGCCCTTGTGCACAAAATTCGATTTTGTGCAGCCTATATCCTGCACAAATAAGCACTTTCCGAGCATGAGAAGTGAAATAGTAGATTTTACAACAAGTGCACAAAACGAATCATTTTTATCCGAGACTTTTAGCAGCACGAGCCGAAGGCGAGGGCTGATAGTAATGTCGAGGATAAAAATCGTTTTGTGGACGAGTTATAAACTCTGCTTTTCACTTCGATTGCGAGGAAATAAATCAAATTGAAGAAATTAATAATCGCACGAAAAAACAAGAGCTGTTTCCCGCCGCTTTATTTTTTTAATCTTACGACATTGATAGGCTTGGACTGCAGACCTATACAGCCTACTATTAAATTAATTTTGTGATAATATTTTTCTTAAATTAATTAAATAACCTACCGTACTTCAATTTAAATTTTAATATCTTTTATGTCTTATAAAACACATAAGGCAAAAAAAATAAAAGTAAATATTATAAAAAAACAAATTCTATCTATGAACTTTTTATCGTGTTTGGCTGTATGGCTCATTTTCTTTGCCTTAATATAGATACATTTATGAGTAGATACGTTAATGCCCTTGTGCACAAAATTCGATTTTGTGCAGCCTATATCCTGCACAAATAAGCACTTTCCGAGCATGAGAAGTGAAAAAAATATTTTTATCAAAAAAACTTTGTTTTAGTATTTAGTCTCGGGACTTATTGAACCAAGTGTTATAAGTAGGTAGGTAATGCGTAATAATTTCACACGAGAATATCTTTCGTATTTTCCATGTACCAGTATCAGTAGTCAGGAAATCAACATTACATTTTGGTATAACCAATCCATACAGGGTCAATTAAAACTTACTGCAAGTCACAGCGGAGCCCGTGGTACCTTTGTACGAAGTAACTGCTAATTAAATGTTGCGACGGGAACCGGGCGACGTACCTGAAACCAATACAGAAACGTTATAATATTGAGCTTAGTGTTTTTAAGTTTGCTACAAGTTTTGTTACAATATAGTATTCTCGACTATACGATAGTAACAAAACTTCTGATGCTATATGAGCGCCCCTTCTGAGGTTTTTACAGTACTTAGGTTTCATCATCTCTGGCAAAAGTACCAAGGATTGATTTACTTTATTATCATCTGCCTTTCCTTAGCCATTATCGAGTCTCAACGCAAAATGTCATCTCCCCATAATCTTTTGTCTCCATGGCTAGCTATTCTTATTCTATCTCGTATGAACTCATTGGGAGGTCAAGATCGTCTATAACAGTACTGTGACACTCATCAAAATTCCACCCATTCATTAACTAGGACTAGGGTCAAATATGACCTGATTGTATTTTATCAAATTACCACATGTCAAGTTCAAATCAGCGCTACGGGGCAAGGACAAGACAGACGCCATTCATTCTAGTCTTCAATTACAATTAATGTCCAAATTGCTGTAATGTGATGTGAAACGTCATGCCCGAACGCTCTCGTGCGTGATCAATGTCAGCCGTGGGTGTACGCGGTTATTATATTATTTTACTAACCACAGGTTTTAGATGTTGCTTCTATACTATTTTTTCTCATAATAGATGCAATTAGTTGTTCTGAGTTATTATTTATTTAAACTTTATTGTACACACATACAAAAGGTAATGCTAACAGCATTGTCTCCCAGTCAAACTTTAGTGTTGAGCAGAGTTAAATAAATCCTATTTCATTGAAATACATCAGACGCTTTGAATGAAATGTTTTTTTTTTTTATATCCAACATTGAACGCCAAGCATTGCTTCTTGGCGTTAATGATTTTTAAGTTCCTCCTTACATCACTTACTTACTTCGATGGCTCGACGACCCAAAGAGGATCTTGACCTCCGATTCTCCGATACAAGAAGCTTCCACTTCTCCGTCCTGTGCCACTTCCTGCCAGTCGGCTCTTTGGAGAGCCTCCAGATCCCTTAAGACCTCACTCCTTCAGCGGTACCGATAGAGAAAAAATACGATCTTTACACCATTAATTTAAAAAAATCCAGTCGAGTCAGCAATCGAAGATATGTTTTCACGGATATTTGTTTGGGAGTGTTGAGCTCGTTTCTGTGGTTGTGTCAAGTCCCTCTATACACACTTAGTGCTTCGTGTGGGGCCCTAGAGTGTTGCATATATATTTATTGATCGTGTGATTGTTTCAGTCGGAGGCGACGCCGGGCGGCGCGCCGTGCCCGCAGCGCCGCTCGCGACGCCGCCGCTGCACGAGGCACTGCTGACACGCCTGATAAAACATACAAAAAGAAGCGTCTAAAACCGTTTTATAGCCGTTAAGACTAACCGACGACGTTATATAGTTTTAATGTTAGTTTACGTGACGCGAGAGAAAACTAAGCTAAGGTGATTGAAATCAACATTGGTCTAACATTTAAAGCGGGCTAACAAAGAGTTCAGAAATAATTTTACAATGCAAAATAAAAAAAAATGGAAGGATCATAACAAAAAATTATATTGTATAATATATTGGTTTTAATATTGTTAGGTATATCGTTAAATTTCTAATATTGATTCACAGAAAAATAAAATTGATCATGCATTTTTGGTTAAAAAATGTCCTCGGTGTAAACTCTATAATTAATTGGATTGGAGTCAGTGTAATTCTTACCATATAGTAAATAGTGCCAAAGATCGATAATACTCCATAAGCAATATTTAGTTAAGCCATAAAGAAAACATTTCTACTTAAGCGATAAGCATTTTGACGCATTTAGTTTTATATTTTTTGTAAGCTATTTTAGTGACAATAAAACAGCTTTAAGCATTATTGTGTCGTTATTTTAATTTCCGTATATTACTAACTATAACTATTACACTGAGCATGTGTCGTGTACGAAGCTGGTGGTTGCTGATATTCCTTCAAAATAAGCCCTGAATCCCTATTTCTTTCTTCATCGCAAACAAGTCAGCAATATCAGACAGCGACTTTTCATAAATAGGGAATAATTTTATGGAATTATACGCTGACCACATAGTATAACTACCGAGAGTTGAGATCACCGATTGCGCATAGGAAAACTTTGTAAATGCCTTTGGAATGACTCCGATGGAGGTAGATGTCCCTACGCAGTATGAATTGAATTTATTGATAGAGAAGGGTATATATTGACGCGGTATTTTGTCGCCGCCTGACACAGCCGTGTAGTAAGACTCATTCTTAATTCTCTCACACACAATCGAATCGAATTTCTCCCATGGACCTAAAATAGAGGATGAAAGTTTGTATGAAAGTAAAACCGTAAACACGCGGGCGGAGTCGCGAGTGACAGCTAGTACACATCATCGAATTTAGTTCGCGGAAATGCAGTTTGAGCTCTGTTCGTACAATCCTCCAGATTTATTTTTTCAGAAATGAAGCGCAATGTTGTTAGCAAAAATAATAGATAATAATGACGCATATCTCAGTACGTTCTATGGATATAAATTGCCTCGTTTTCGGAAAACAATAAAAATATTTGATAAACATGATTCGGCGCGTGTCAGGAATCAAATCGTACTTCGTGCTGTGAATGTTGTGTTGTGATGCGTATGGGCACAACAGAATGTTCCGAGTGCGGGTGTACCCGACACGCACAGAGGAACTTACATTGAAGAGCCAAAGCTGCATCAATAGATGGCCAAGTAAATAGGTACTCCTTTTTTTTTGAAGATTAAAATTCGAATTAAATTCTGTTGAAAGTTTATTACAATCTTACGATGACTTTTACATTTTTCTTCAAGAGTGGTAAAAGAATGCCCAGCGTACAAAATATAAAAGTATCGACCTTTTGACCAGTGCACAGATACAGTCAGTAGCACCTACATTATTTTAATCTATTTTTTATACAAGGTGTAACAGAATACCTATCCATATCGATTGAGCCAATTGTGACAACGGTTTTAAACTAGTTCCAGACATTTTTAGTCTTGTATGTTTTTGTTTTAATTTTTAATTAAAGAAAAATAATACAGGTACACAATTTTTCAATTTGAACTGGCACAACACTATTCACCACTATGACAGTAAAGAGCTGTTGGATTCAAGTCAATCATCTACAACTATCAAAAGTAAATCTCACCTCCTTGACTCGGCGCGCGGCGCCTGGTATTGTAATGAATTTGCGTTCCGCACTCTTTTTTTGCAAATGATAGAGTTAACACTCTCTGTATGTCTAAAGATTTGACATTCTGACAAGATAAAAAAGGTTTTGACAAATTTCAAATTAACTCTAAAAAAAGGCGTCGCTTCCATCTTGTTAGGCTGGTATGTGATCCTGGTATGGTCAAAAATTAAATTTAAAAATATTCCGCTTGTTTTGTTTTATTTATTATCTTTATGGAACATGACAAAAATTAAAGGTAAATATTAGTTTAATACAAGGGATCCATGGAACAATGGGAGGTTCATTCGGAAAAATATCCTATTTATCAGGACCGCGGACTTCTATGTAGGATATTTATTTTGTACTAGGATGGCAGAATCAAAAAGGTGGTGTGAGTTTGGCTAGAGAAATGATGAGACCTAACCTCTATTATTAGAATATTAACGTAACTGTCATTATAATCTGAGTTATAAGTTCAAATATACATTGGTTAAAACCACGGGTGAAAAGCGTCAAAAGGTGACGAATGCGGATACTGCGCAAAGTACCAGGATTTCATAGTAACCGAGAAGGTGGAATAATTGTGTTGTGATTTGTGTGTGAGCAGTGTGTGTGTTTACATGGCAAAGATTTCGTTTTATCATTAATTTTTTTAACAGTCCTTTTTAAAAGTGCTGAAAATAATCTGAAACTTTACATAAAGGATCTACCCACGGTAACGAATCTTTCCACTTTAGTAATGTAATACCCTTTCTGTTACACCTTGTACATATATTTTGTTCAGTAGTCCCGGAGCCAGCTTCGTCTCCATGCGGTATCTTCCTCCGAGCGCCCGACGACATTGAAATGCGCTAATTCTAGTCACGGAGCGTGACCGTAACGAACGCGCGTCGCATTCTAACTCCAACTTACAAACAAACCAAATGAACCACTAGTCTTAAATCATTTACGGATTCTGGTACCCACGCAAACAAGCGCTCAAATCTTTAAGTCTAGGTTAAAATCTAGACTTAAAGACATAAAAATGCAGAATTATTCAGCTTAAATTAAAAGCGGAATAATTCTGCATTTTTATGAAAGAAGTCGTATCCGACGAGCGTGGAAGTAGTAAAGATTCATAGAAGTACGCATTATCCTGCGGGATCATAAGTCCTTCTAATACCTCTACGTACGAGATATAGTTTCGAATTTATCTAAAGTGTCAAATCAAAATAACTCATTAATTATCATGATTGAATGAATGTTTTGACTTCTCCAGAACATTTGTAGTCTAAATTAAAATCCTATGTTTCTTGCCCCAAAGTACAATGCGATGTACTACTACCCATTACATACTAAAGGTCAATGTCAACCATCTATCCTGGAATTGGTCACGAAATACCAGTGGTATAATTCCAAAAGTACCGTCAATATTAAATCATGGGAAACCACAACTTGCCTGCAGTATGTAATTTCTCAAGCGACAGACGTGTCATTCTACAGAAGATAATAATTTAATGAATATGTAATGGTCTCATAACTGACTTTGAACGACTGAGGTCGTCCTGAAAGTAGACAAATGCTTCTTTTCAGACTTTCTGACATGTTGAAAATTGTAAGATGGACATAACAAAAATATTCTTAAAATCATTTCATCTAAAATGTAAGTGGGCAGATGTTTCTTGTGAGACCAATATTAA
This sequence comes from Ephestia elutella, assembly GCA_018467065.1. Lineage (NCBI taxonomy): Eukaryota > Metazoa > Arthropoda > Insecta > Lepidoptera > Pyralidae > Ephestia > Ephestia elutella. The sequence goes on along the minus strand of CM031576.1, from coordinate 21,240,170 downwards.
ATAGGTAGGTATTTCGAAATTGTATTTTTATTCGTATAAAAACGCATTTTAAAACAAATAAACAATTAAGTAAGTACCTACCTACTCTAGCTTCAGGTTTGGAACTTTGTAATTCTGTGCCATGGCTCTTCTCTATGCTCTATTCAACTCGTAACCTATATTACACTTACACCCCGACCTGCCACTGACCTATCAAGGAAACACAGTGTATGGCTGTTTACGAATATGAATCAACCCTACATTACATCATCCCAATTAGCTACAGATCGATAATGTACTTAATTAGCAGCCCATGGGCGGGCACTTGTATGATGATTATTTTGGCAGTCAGCAACACTTCACATACTAGCGTAAATAGGTTTAAATCTGAGATTTGGGCAATATCGTCTAGTTTAATGAATTTAATGGAACAGATACAAGTAGACATCTTAATAAGAAGCATGATGTACATTAATTTCTATAGGATATGGATTAAATATGTTTAACCGATTAATCTTTCGTTTTTGGCTCCATCGTTAAGCCAAACGATGATTTTAACTGATTCGTTTTTTTTATTTATTTAGCTAATAGGTCCAACTTCTGGGCAAAAGCCTCAAAAAAAAAGTAAGGGGGACCTTATCTCTCCAAATTGATTCGAATATCTTTACTATAAGATGTCCTATCGCGCATGGGAAAAAAAGAATATTTTGTATGGTCTTTTGTATGCTCTAACTTCGCATATAATATCTATGCCTATGTTAGACATTATCCAAATCACTGCATTGCAGGTAAAGTCAGTGGAAACCCTCGCAAACAGCGGAAGTGAGAAACTATAGCTGTAGGTGAAGGAAAATAAGTACGGGGATTTCTATAGAGAAATAAATTTTGTTTCTGGTAAATGGCTCCGTGATACGTCAATGAGAGGACTGGATGGAATACATCTTCTTCAATCTTTAGAATCCTTTTATTTATATGATAAATATTTCTTTAAGTAAAGTGTTTGCTGAGTTTGTATAGGATATAACTTTATAGTTAGTACTTACACGTTAATTTAGTTAATTCATTAATTGCAAAAGTATTGAAAAGAAGAACAACAAATCACTATCAGACCTATAAACAAATTTACGTTGCCAAGGAAAATCAATCATAACATCGCTAAACGTTATAATTCAGCTAATGGCCGGAAGCATCCGACTATTACACCCATTACACCATATCGCATAACTAAACTATATGTTGCTACTTTGTGATTCCAACAAAGAGTTTTTTGCGAAGATTATGTGCCATTACCAGTAACCCTGAAAATTGCTTCCGGCTGTCCAAATATAACTCTGGTATTGTTTACTATTGAAATAAAATATAATTTATCTTTTACATTTCAATTCCATAATTTTTAATCCAATTTTGGTTTTGTTTTCGTAACGATTAGGTATTTTGGCAAGGAACATGAACATCATTGAATTTTGATTGCAGTAATTTCCTTAACATAATGTTTACTTATTATTTCCCTATATAATGGTATTCTTTGTCAATTACATAAAAAACATAATATCCGTAATGTGCATTTAGTAGAAGCAGTGACTGCATCCAGATATTATCTGAGTAATGTCCAGGCGAGTGCGCCGACGCAGCTCGGCCGAGCGTGAAGCCTCGGATTGTTTACAACCTGTCATTGCGACACACAATACCCTGGACAATACTGAGTCACAAAGGCCAGGAACTGATTGTTATACCTACTACCTAGTTGGGGTTTCTTGGGGGAAGCAATGGGCTTCCGCGATTTTAGGCTAAGAGCATCCAAGATATCAAATCAAAAATATGTAATTCATTTTTTATGTGATATCTTGGATGCTCTTTCTTCTACTTTATACCAAATTTAGCTTCTGATCAACTTTTTGCTTTGTTAAAGTAAATATTTGTTGCTTCTTATTTAAGAGCCAGCATCTTGTCGGTGTTATTAAACGTACTTTCTCTGCTATTCCAGTAGATTTCCTTTATTTGTTGGTTATACTCCCAATCAAACCATACAAAAGAACTACCTACCTAATTGCCGGCGTTTGATTGACCAGAAAATTAGCACATTACGGAGGTAGTTCTGTTGGGTAACATGATGTAAGTTCAGGGTCAACGGACAAGGAATTAGATCAGCTCGTGCTGTGTGACGTCATCTCTTCATCAGATCTTGTTTGTTGATGCTTTGCGATGTTTCCTTATGTTAATTCAAAATATTATTTTTACGATTTAGACCTACGTGACTGAGTAGTCAGACTGAGGTAAGCAACTTAAAATAATGCGCATTTTCTAAGTACTTATCAAAAGTTTTTATGAAGTTTTAGATAAAGAAAAAGCATATCATATAATCAATAATAATTTCTTCAAGCTACAAACTACATAAAGTGGCAAGTCACATAACACCCTTTTTGTAAATCACCTAGCATATGTCACGATAGTAATAAAGACGCAAATTATGTCAGAAGGTGAAGGCCGCCGGCACCTGACGACGGTCAATTTCGGTCATCCCATGACGTCATGGGGCGTGATGACGTCACCGCGCCTCGCCTAACCTTTATGGGTGCTTTGAAGCAAACAGCGGGTCGATCGCCGTAATTCTATGACGCATTAGTCGAGTGTACGTGCAGTTCACGCATACGCGACGCTCAGCCAAACGTCGGTATCGCCGTAAAATAAAACTACACGTCAACGTCGCGTACACTGCACGTCTACTTCACCTACGCGTGAAACCAGCGTATGTTGCCGAGGTGTTGCCGTACGCAAGTTTTGACAATTTTCTTGTCGATTATTCGTTGAGTAATCGATTATTTACACGAATAAAGTTGTTATTACAGGGCTATATCACGCTTAATGACCTAGGATCTAAGTTTATACACAAACAAAACACTTTGTTTTGGTCTAAGCATAGTAAAAATGGTATTAAAATGAAAATATTTAACACAAAATGTGGATGTATGGATGTAGTCTCTTTGCATACCCCTCCCATGAAGAAAAATGCACTGTTGATTGATGGTTGGTTGAGTTGAGGTTATGTATGTTTATGTTTAGCGTACAAGAATTGAATATTTGTATTTCGCTCGGGGTTTTTGTTCGGAGATATTTTACTTGATATAGTAAGTATAAGTATATAACTATTGTACTAGTAAGTTGGCCTTTAATTGGTTTGCTGGCAACTACAAAGATAACATGAGATTGTGTGAGTTTTTACTTTGTAGATTTACGGATCATTTAATACTTATTTTATAATTTCATATTTTAGACCGAGACATTCAAGACGACCTACGAGGAGGTTGAAGGAGGAAGTGGTGTCTCAAACTGAAAATAATAGTGCACTAGAGGAGTCAAGACAAATGTTATTAAGATTTGAGAAGGCACATCATAGCTTTAAGCTGAAAGCGTGAAGCAATTAGCAGCTTCTTTGGCCCAAAATGCGGTTGCCCATTCCATGCGGTTAGAAAAGGTAAGCTATCATTATTTTAAGTCATGGATGAAAAAAGAAAAAGAGCTTTGTGATGTAAAGATAGTTTACACACTGAGTGTGGGGATTCCGGGCCGCTAGTCGGCCCAGAGCCCCAGACTACCCACATAAAACCCCCTGCGGCGTTTCCACACCTGCCGTTGGTGGGGGCGTCATGGGATTGCGAACATTCTACCACGACGCCCCCGGCTTTGCCGTACGGCACCCTCACGTGGCGAGGTGACGGGCGTATTGTGCCCGCCACCTGCCTCTACGTCCTCGCCGTCGGGGAGGCGCTTCGGCTCGCGCCTCACGCTCCCTCTCGGCGGCCTCCTTCTGCGACATTACTGTTTCGTAGAAGAAGGAGAAAGCATCCCAGCGATTCTTGCTGCTCAGCATCTTACTAATGATGCTGAGCTGCTGAGCAACTCCCCACACTCATGGCAGAAAAGATAGTATACCTACAGCTGTTTAAAAATGTATATTTTGCTTACAGAATAAACGTTGCTGCTGTCGTCGTTCCAAAGATGAGCTAACCAAGACCTCCCCTAAAGAAGTATAATGTAGAATTTGAGAAGTGAAAACAATAAACAATTTTTAATTAAATTTTAAATTTGTTTTATTACATTTAATCTAGTCAAAAATGTTTTATTGAAACTTGGCCTTCAAAGAAGGCTCTCGTTCACGTCCAAAACTAAGGCTCGCCTTGCCTCGATACGACGGCGGCGTCGTCGTCGCCGGCGATCTTCCCGATTCCCCAAATCCAACTTTTGCCAACACAAATCGTTCATGTTCAAATTTTGCACCTGAAAAGTAAGTAGATAGGTATGAAATTATAAGGTAGGAAAGAACATTACTCGGTAATTGTGTATGATGCTGTTTTTTACTATAATTCTGTAGGAAATGATATAAAAGGTACTAACAAGCTTTGCAAAGTTCACTATCCATGTACGTCTGCAATGCGTCAGCAACACTCGATAAACACTGCAAAGTGACATCTCATTTGGCATTTCTGAAACGTTAAAATTTAGCGCGATACCGTTTCAGTGCGTGTTCGTGCGATACAAGAAACGCGTAGGTCACGGCGATACGGCGATGCGCTGCGTTTAGGTGAGCCTGACGCGAGCGTGACGTGTATGTCATTATTTGATTACGGCAATACGAAATCGATCGTTAAGACGCAAACGCAGTCAAGACGCGCTGCATAAAATTACGGCGATCGGCCCGCAGGTGCGAATAGTGCCGTAACGTAAGTGATAGAGTCGTTAAACTCTACTTTTGTATAGCGACTAGCCACCCTTCGATTCTATTAGAATCTTATATCGTTTTCATTTTCTTTAGGTATTAAAGTGTGGTGTGGAAGGAGAAAGGAGGCCTTTGCCCAACAGCGGGACACATCAACAGGCTAGGGAAAAAAGGTATTAAAATATAGTAAAAAATTAGATAGGGTTGCGTATAATATGGCAGCAAGCAACCCTATCAATTGATCCCGGACGGGTGGATCACGAAATGGAGAGTTCAAATAACATGAAAATTACTATCTTGGATCAAAGATATCCGTTGAAATGGTGCTTCCATTGGTCGTAATATAAAGCGCGTCAGGCTTTGCGGCGGGTGTTGAGGCGAGTGTGGGCGTAGGTACTCCAAGATGTAGACACTATCGTTTGGAAATACGTACCAGATTACGGCTTTCTTGTCGTTCTACGTAATTTAGCTAGCTAAATCTTGGGCATTGTACGTACATACATCGAAAGGTTCAATTTAACTTCACGTCATCGCCGTAAAATCGCAGCTGCGAACTAAAGTTGGTAGCAGCTTCAGTGTATGGTCTTAGGATTTGGAGAGTCAACTGTCCTCGTAGTAAGTGTGAGTGACGACCTCCTTGGCATAGTGGTCTTCACGCCCGTCTGCAACCTGGAGGACCTGGGATCGATTCCCAGCGCGGACAAATATTGTATTTTGTCTACGGTATACTGAATGTGTTGTGCTCGTTTCTGGGTTTGTGTTCAATGTCCATCGAACTCACGATACAAGCTTATTAGTGCTCAGAGGGCCGTTGAGTGTGGTCAAGTTATTTATTTATAAGTTTCTAGGAAAGTTCGATGAAGTTCAACCAGTACCTATTCTTAGGCGTTTCTGACTTTAGACCGGTCTGACTGGAATCTAGACTCAGCGACTGGACGCTCCCTGCTGGCGCCTGTTAGTAGCTTTTCGTATTTAAATCGGCTTTATATATATCATACAATTATATATTCTGTTGGGTTTACTATATACAAAAACGATGATACACTTCCTATGACGTAATACTTCAACCCGACTGGAGTTGTTTCCATGCCCTCTCTAATTTCTACTATTTCACTCTTACCTATATTGCATCATACGGGAGACTGTTGATGGTAGTGTGACTTTTATTTAGTCACTGATTTCCAACATAATCGACACGCTTGTGGTGTTTGAATGGAATGGATTGGTTACACTTTCATGCGAAATCGATTTCGTAAAATTTGGTGTGATACAATTTGTACACGAATAAAATAGGAATACCACGCCCGCGCATTTCCCATAATTCCTGTGGGAGTTCCATATTTAGCGTGTCTATCCAGGCTCTACTCTTCAAAAATTTGGTCAAATTGAAATAGTCAAGTCCAAGGTTGCGTTTCTGGTCCCCGGTGGGCTGGCGGCTGCCATTATTCTTGCTCCATCAAATCAGTGACCTTGCATTTAGTTCCGGAGATACGGCTGCTGATAAGTGGTTAGTATGGGTATTGTTGCTGAAACATATATTAGGTATGTCTCGTTGACTTCATTGATCAATCATGGTCATTCAATTCGATCGTTTTTTGGAAAGCTTATTTGACATTTGCTTTATAATAACCAGATCAGAAATTTTCACCACGGACCAAGCTATTTCCATAGTACTCAGATACTGATAGATTAATAGATAAATAATTTATTGTTATTAAAAATATCAGTAAATTTATTGGACAACTACTTGAGAGACGATGAGATGAGCCGGTTTTTAGAGGACGGGCAAAGGCCTGTCATTTTTTTGCAAGTTACTAGAGTTTTCTCTAGATTTTTTTATAGCTTTATATATATTTGATTTAAAAGGAAAGTACTCTTTTATTTCTATTTACCTTTTGGTTAGGATCTAATAATGTCTACTCTGTAAAGCCACCGGCAACTTTGTCGTTTAGCCATAACTAGATGTGATAGTATCACGCAAAACAGGTTACGGATCAACATGTTTTATTTTTAGGGTTTCGTATTTTTTACTTTACGACGGCCGGCGAATGCAAAAACCGTCCCTATGTTCATTCGCTTTTTATTACTCCACTTAGTTAGAATATAATTGTATCTATTAGCATGCAAAATCTGTTTTAACTGCAGGAAATCAGAAATGTTTGTTTGCCAGAAACAGTACAAAAGATGATACATTACCTACGAGTATAATAGTTTATGTCTTCAGTCTGCAAGCAGACTGAGTTAGGTGGTATAAACAACTCTTTAGCTCTATTAGGTATATTAGTAATGGTTGCTGTACCAAATTTTCGCATTTGTACACGATACATGTAGGTACAAAGAAGATTTAGTATTTCTTGTCGTTGTCATATTATGGTGGGTTATTACGTAATTCTTAAAAAGAATAAATATCTTGTATCATACACATTACTAAGTTCATGTAAACATGTAGCCTAGTGACTCACCACGAGGCTCACACTTGCAGACCTTGAGACGAGCTGCCTTGAAGCTGAACTTCGCAAATCATTCGCACTCATTATCCATTGTGATTGAGACACTTTTACGAATTGTTCTTTTGCGAATTTAATAATGAAACTATCGAATAATGCCGAGGTCATTAACGAAAATGCCGGTAAAGTTGGCCAATATTGATGAAATTCAAGAGACCTCTAATATTCACGCAGGTAACAAGAGGCTGAGCTGACTGCTTTTAACTCAAAAGGTTGAATAATTAGGCGTTGAATCCACAGGTTGAATAGCCTATACAGGCATTTTCGGACTTCTCCTGCCGGCTGTTACATCACTTTTATGAAATCCTGGAGATGAATCGCTACAAAGTAAAAAATAAAGTCACTCTCCGCTTCTGTAATTCTTTCCATGGAGTTTTCACTGTTGGATAGGAAACTTCTCGAGCAAGGTTGATATGTCTGTGGTTGATACTATACACACATAAATTTATTTATTCATAAGTTCTACCTGGTCCAAGCCGGGCTGGGTGGGTAGCCATAAACCGTACAGCAGCAATAGTTATTAGAAATTCATTAATGAAAGGGCGATCGCTATCACCCGGCATAAATAAAAAATTGCTCTGAATTATGTTCAGATCGTGGAAGGTCAGTGTCGATCGAAAGACGTAAATAGACAATGCGTGAGTCGGTTTCATTAATGTTATACAACGCGGCGTGGCGTGGCCTGTCGGACGTCCGGGTATAAATAGCTACAAGTCACCACGCCTTGCTTTCTGGCGTGATTCTGTTCTGGCATAACTATAATCTAATCTGTGGTTCTGGCTAAACTGATCCAGCGGTTTGATTGAAAGATTGAGTTATGAGCTATGGCATAAAGTATTGCTAGACGTCTTAACCTAATGTTCTGTGGAATGATATTCAACCTTTTACCTTTTCGAACTTCAATCTCAAATCATATACTCATGCCTACAGGACAATGAGACGTTGCTGACGTTTCTTGCGATGTTGCAGTCGCCGTGGTCGCAGCCTGGCTGTCTGGAGACGGATAGTGCCTGGATGCGACCAGGGAGACTGTAACGTCGCCCGATATTCGATTTCGTTGTTGCTTATCGAGTGGGTTGCTACATAGATGACCCGTACTGACTGATGCAGTTATTCAAATCGGTGGTGCTATCGGGATACTTCCATTTATTGAAAGCCTCTTATTACTACAAGAGCACCGTGTTTGCAAGTCTAGCGACGTAATCAGACAAATATTCATCGTTATGAAAGCAATGCGCGAACTCAAGTTCAAGACGGGTTCAACGACCGCGACGGCGAAAGTGGTGAGGAACTAGCACACGTCACACTGCATCATACTACTATCGTATCGAATGACACAACTACATAAAGCATTGGATATGGGAACTATGTATATCGCAACGCAAAATTTGTGAGAGTGTTTGATGGCAGAGATAAGCTCTTCCATACGCAATAAGTTATTTGTTATTACCAATAACATGTAAACAAAATAACATGGAAAGAGAATGTGACAATGTATATAATGTCATGGTTAGAAACTGTATTAACGAACCTGTTTCATTTTAATAAGTTTAATAAAATGCCCATCATGCAAATACCAGGCACTTTGTCTCAAGTGAATGTAAGCGAACAAGGATACTCCTGAAGGTCATAACAACGAACATTCACTCACTATCATCTCGTATTCATTAACTTGGGATTTTCCCACCGATCTACCCGAGTTTCCTTGTAGGGTTGAGGAGGCCAAGGTAGCATACACACACAATGGAATGCACTGTAGGACTGCATTTAGCTTACCTGGAAATAAGGAAACATTTTGTTAATTACATTTTCAAGAAAACTCTATATGGAAGACTTATTTTCGGTTCTAATGAAATCACTGCTTTTAGTGTTTTGCTTTGCATAATTACACAGTAGTTAAATCAATTAATGTACTCGTACATTAAGTTTAAATTTGCGTTCTGCAAATATTGGATTGAAAATGCTAGAAGCATCTTTATGGGTGGTCATGTATACCCTTAGTTTCCTCAATTCCATCCTTTATATCGAAAATTTCCAAGTGTCAGGGTGATTTGATTTTATAACTTCTGATGTTGATCCGTATCTCGTTAACAACTTGTTGGTTCCATCAAAACCAAGATTTGTATGCGATGGTTTTGATAAAAGTTAATTTAAAAGTCTGAATAAATCAACTAGCTTACTGAGATTAGTGTCACTATCATATTAAACTTTCTGATTTTGTTTCAATTTTATCTATGCAAGAAAAATGTATTCAACAGCGCCAAATAATCTACTTTCTCCACTAGTTAGCAATGTTCTTAGATATGAAATAACAGTTTTCTTATGTGCGTCATTGATATATACAGCCTAGTGTGTAATTCACAGAAAATTTCTGAAAAATACAAGATTACATCTTATGCACGAATGCGTTTACGTCTAAGTATAAACCTGGGGTATCCAAGCTCTGTAATTTTTGTGGTAGCACAGAATATATAAGTACAAGTAGTGGTAGTCAAAGCAGCATAAGATAGAGTGTGTGACTTGTAATAACATTACATCGAAATCATTCATTGAGTATTTGACGTATGATATAATCATATCAGTAAATATATGGAGATATGGCAGGTGGGCGTGGACTGTGATGTCACGGTGGCCATATTTGTAGATAGCACTGTCAATACACAGTAAACAACATGCGCTGCAGTCTGCAACATTCGGTAGGTATTCAAACGGATAGTTGCACAATAACACTTTAAAAAATGGCTAAGCTAATGGCATTAGCATTGTGTTGTGCGTACAGTCACGTATTGGTCAACAGTGGCAGAATGACGCTAATTCAAATTTAAGCTACTTTTGTGCAAATATGTCAAGTCAAATCCATATTCAATCCAGACACCATTCCAAATACAAAATTTCTTTATTTTCTCCACAATCTTACAAAATAAAAAAATATTGCAACTAAGTATACTTATAAAACTTGTGGCCTGTGGTGTGGCCCTAGAATAGCACCAACCCATCTCTTCCCGTGGGTGTCGTAAGAGGCGACTAAGGGATCTAAAACACCGGAGGATGGGCAGCAGCATCTTTCCGCGTACTATGACATCACACTGCGATCGCCACCCCGCCTGCCAAGCGTGGCGATTACGGCAAAACCCCCCTATGGTTGTTACACCCATAACACGGCCCCTAGTCCCCGGCGGCCCCGCTATCCCGGACTCTGGTAGCGGTCACGGTAACGGCGGGGCAGGGGGTGCTAAGAATCCCCGGCAGATGCCAGGCTACCAACCCCGACGACCTTTGGCCCTGGCAACTTATAACACGTGCACACTGCGGACCGACGAGAAGCTCGCTGAACTGGAGGAAGAATTGAGCAGGTTACGATGGGATATTGTAGGATTATGCGAAGTCCGAAGAGAGGGGAGGACACCATGATTCTCAAGTCCGGAAACCTGCTCTATTTCCGGGAGGGCGACCAACTGTCCCAGGGCGGTGTCGGGTTTATCGTCCACAGGTCCCTCGTCAACAACGTGGTCCAGGTCGAGAGTGTTTCGGCGAGGGTAGCGTACCTTGTACTCAGAATTACCAAACGGTATTCGTTGAAGGTAATACAAGTATACGCACCGCCCTCATATCGCTCCGACGACGAGGTAGAGACTATGTATGAGGATATTTCTAGAGCCATACATAGCTCCCAGGCCCACTATACCGTTGTGATGGGGGACTTTAACGCGAAACTGGGCAAACGAAGCGATGATGAGCTGAGGGTGGGGAATTTTGGATATGGAAGGAGGAATGCACGTGGTCATCTGCTGGCCGGCTTTATGGAGAAGGAGGGCCTCTTTATGATGAACTCCTTCTTCAAAAAGCCAAAACAGCGAAAGTGGACATGGTTGCATCCTAATGGCGTTACAAAAAATGAGATTGACTTCATCTTGTCGACGAAGAGGCACATATTCAATGATGTCTCTGTGATCAATGCCGTAAAAACAGGAAGCGATCACCGATTGGTAAGAGGCACATTGAATCTTAGAATAAAACTCGAAAGGTGTCGACTGATGAAGTCTACGCTCCGACCAGCGCCTATCCAGCTCCAAAACCCCGAGAGCTTTCAGCTCGAATTGCAGAATCGCTTCGAATGCCTGGGAGACTGCGAAAATCTGGACGATTATAATGACAGGTTTGTGCAAATTGTCCAAACAGCTGGGTCTAAGGCTTTCAAAACCCGCCGTTCAAAAGGAACCAAAAGATCTCGGACCTCACCAACAAACTCATGGAAGAAAGACGAAACTTGGTTCTGCAGTCCTCTGACGATGCTGCTCAGTATCGGCGTCTAAACAGACAGATCTCCAAGTCCTTAACTCGTGATTTACGCCAATTCAATACTGACCGTATTGAAGAGGCGATCAAGCGAAATAAGGGCTCAAAAGTGTTTGCAAGGGATCTGTCTGTTGGTCAAAGCCAACTGACCAAGCTGAAGACTGAGGATGGCAGAATCATTTCGTCGAAGCCAGAGCTGTTGGAAGAGGTTGAGAAGTTCTACGGACAATTATACACCAGCGTACGCACACCTGTCAGTAACCTGGCCAAAGATCCAAGAGCCAGATTGACCCGACACTACACCGAAGATATCCCGGACGTCAGCCTATACGAGATTAGAATGGCTCTCAAACAGTTAAAAAACAATAAGGCACCGGGTGATGATGGAATCACGGCTGAGCTTCTGAAAGCAGGTGGAACGCCGGTATTAAGAGCTCTTCAGAAGCTATTTGATTCCGTCATACTCGAGGGACAAACGCCTACGGCATGGCACAGAAGTGTGGTGGTACTTTTCTTCAAAAAAGGTGACAAAACCCTATTGAAGAATTATAGGCCTATCTCACTTCTGAGCCATGTCTACAAACTGTTTTCGAGAGTCATTACGAATCGTCTCGCTCGCAGGTTTGACGACTTCCAGCCTCCCGAACAAGCCGGTTTCCGAAAAGGCTTTAGTACCGTAGACCACATACATACGCTGCGGCAGATTATACAGAAGACTGAGGAGTATAATCAGCCATTATGCTTGGCGTTTGTGGACTACGAGAAAGCCTTCGATTCGATCGAGACCTGGGCTGTGCTACAGTCTCTCCAACGGTGCCAAATTGACTATCGATATATCGAAGCGCTGAAGTGTTTGTACGAAAACGCCACCATGTCGGTCCGTCTCCAGGATCAAGGCTCCAAACCTATCCAGTTGCAGCGAGGGGTGAGACAGGGAGACGTGATATCTCCGAAACTGTTCACCGCCGCCCTGGAAGATGTTTTCAAGCTTCTGGACTGGAGCGGACTCGGCATCAATATCAACGGCGAGTACCTCACTCACCTTCGATTCGCTGACGATATCGTAGTCATGGCTGAGACCTTGGAAGACCTAGGCACAATGCTCGATGGCCTCTGTAGAGCCTCTCAACAAGTGGGTCTAAAAATGAACATGGACAAGACGAAAATTATGTTTAATATCCGTGTCGCACCCACTCCTCTGAAGGTTGGAGACTCTACACTCGAAGTTGTTGACAATTATCTATACTTGGGACAAACAGTTCAGTTAGGTAAGTCCAACTTCGAGAAAGAGGTCAACCGTCGAATCCAACTCGGCTGGGCAGCGTTCGGGAAGCTTCGCGATATCTTCTCGTCCAAAATACCGCAGTGTCTCAAGACTAAGGTCTTTGACCAGTGTGTGTTGCCAGTAATGACATACGGAACAGAGACGTGGTCGCTTACTATGGGCCTCATAAGAAGGCTCAAGGTCACCCAAAGGGCGATGGAGCGCGCTATGCTCGGAGTTTCTCTGCGTGATCGAATCAGAAATGAGGAGATCCGTAGGAGAACTAAAGTAACCGACATAGCCCGCAGAATCGCGAAACTTAAGTGGCAGTGGGCGGGGCACATAGCTCGTAGAACAGATAGCCGTTGGGGCAGAAAAGTTCTCGAGTGGCGACCACGAACCGGAAAACGTAGTGTTGGCAGGCCTCCCACTCGGTGGACCGACGACCTGGTGAAGGTCGCGGGATGCGCATGGATGCGGGCAGCGCAGGACCGGTCGTTATGGAAATCCTTGGGGGAGGCCTTTGTCCAGCAGTGGACGTCTTTCGGCTGAGAGAGATACTTATAAAATTACTTATTTAAGATTGTGAGAGACTGGTGACTGAACTAAGCAGGGCTTGTATCTCAGATCACCAGCCTCTCCCCACAAGATGTGACCCAGTGATGATTTAATAAAATGTATTTTACTATTATAGTATATAAACAAAAAAAAATTGAGAAAAAGAGGTAGGTATAAAATAGAGGCGTGCGTTCGAGCTAGTGAAGGTATATAAATGAGGGGTGGTGATATTAGATGTAATTATAATTTGGATAAATGGATAAATTAAATAGATAAAGATAAACTATAAAATATAGCTTTAGACCAGGGGTTGGATGAGGTTTTCTGTCTCATCATAGTTAAGACATTGTAAGTAGTTATTGACCATTTTTTTGCAGCTGAAAGATGAGAGGAAGTGAATGTTTAATTCTAACTTATAACTAAGTACTTAGTTTCCCTCTTACTTCATTTTACATACTTATTTAACATTTTATCCATCAAAAATTTTAGTAAGATGTCTCCTCAATTAATCAATCTCAGATAATACATGTACTAGGCGCGGCGCCCGGGCGTGACTCGCAATTTCGCTAATTGGAGCCACTGCGCGAGGATTGTAACTCGAATTGGGTTAACAACGTGTGGCTACTCCACTCCACACACCGAGGCTGACCCTATTGTCAGTTGTGTTACTGTTTGATCAGGTCATCCCCAAATTCCTAGGGAAGCGAAGTCCAAGGACACATAAAATAATAACATAAGGACAATAGTCAACAGAACCAAAGATTTAATAATAATAATTTTTATTTCAGGTAATAACCAATACAAATGTACAAAATAATATAAATTGTACAAAGAATATAAATAAACTAGCTTTTGCCCGCGGCTTCGCCCGCGTGATTTTCCCACGGGAACAGTGCTTTTTCCCGGGATAAAAAGTAGCCTATGTGCTATTCCAGGTCATTATCTACCTCTGTACCAAATTTCATCGAAATCCATCCAGTAGATTTTGCGTGATTGAGTAACAAACATCCTCACAAACTCACAAATTCACAAATTCACAAACTCACAAACTCACATCCAAACTTTCGCATTTATAATATTAGTATGGATAAACAAAGTTACGGTCACACAGTGTGACAACAGTCTTATAATTTTTAAATCATTTTTTATTTGGTTCCCGATGTGCAGTGATCCAATACTGCATCATCTGATTTAAATAGATTTAATTTTTTATTCATTATGCAAGTAATTTAAAAATCAAAATGAACATCATCACTACAATGGACGGCTCTCAGATGGCTCGTATACGTCAAAGACTCGAATAAAAAAATAAAACTAAAACACACACAAGTTGTTTAAATCTAACAAACATGACACTTAGATATTATAACGTGGTCGGTGTTTGTAACAGAGATCGATATCAGCCTGTGCAAGGACTGCACGCGACGCCAGAGGTCGACGCGCTGCTCCCAGTCCTGATGGCTTCTTTACAAGCTTTTATTTAACTTCACGAAGTGTCTGTCCAATCTTGCAATTTCACTTCCCGGTTTGAATTGATTCTTTCAGGCAATTGTAGCTGTATTCATTTTGGTTAAGGGTCGTGATATTACCAACAACAACCAAACACGACTTTCTTGGCAATGTAAAGAATTTCTTTGCCATTGTCATCCCTATTTCGTAAACTTTTAAAATCATCAACTAAAGTTGCTAGTTTCCTTATGAAATGTTTTCCTTCATCGGAAGCAAGATTTCGGTCTTTAATCCCATCAATAAGAGCATAGTCGTAACTTTTTTATTCTCTAGCAACTATTTTTCCTATCCAAAATTTTCTAGTTAATTATTCAAATAAGTGTTTGCAACTTGTCGATTATTATGTTAGCAGCGTGAAGTACGATGGCCTTCAAGCATATTAAATACGCGGTAGTGATAACAAACAAATGAAGAAGTAATTAGTTCGCTCAATGTAAATTAGCTTCAAATTGAAAAGCATCTACGTCGGAAAATATTGCTTGTTAGAACTAAACTCGCCAAAACTAGCCAGGTAGTTGCGCAGTAAAATAGGGTTGAATTTATTTTATTGATCACCTACAGAATGGAGTACATAAAGATTCCCAAAGTAAGTAAAGTACCAAAAACTTTTCGAGCCATCAAGTGTCCCACTACTGACCAAAGGCATCCTATTTTATTCCATACCGTCCGGTTATCCTTATCCATCCATAAGAACGACCAGCCCTAGCAGCAGGGACAGTAAAATGGCTGACGATGAAACCATCATTAACATTTCCAAACATTAAAAGTAGTAAACGTAATTAAGTAAATTAGTAAAGCGCTACAACTTTTACGACCCTATGGTGATATATGGTCGTTTGCCGCCGTAATATCAGATAATTTACTGAGCATTGAACTCGATGTTATTGAGTTCGGTTACACTAAATTTGCATGATTATCGCAGGAAATGCTGCTTATGAGGGCCACGAAATATGGAGGACGTAAAACAGGGCCAAAAGATTTTGACTGCGGTGTCAATAATGGAACGAAATTATGTTTATGAATAGTTGTATTTAATAAACATTTAATAAACTGTTTCGAAGCGGTGGTGGTTGAGTAATTTAGACGTTTGCCTGTAGTCGGAATGTCGCATGGGGATAGAAAACATCGTGAGGAAGCTTGCACTCTAGTTGATGATTCATCAGCTAGTATCTACATGTGTGAAATGTCGTCCACTCCATTAATATCGCCAAGAAAGTTGTTACATGTGTATTTTACATTCGACGTTAATGACACGGACAAGCTCTTAATTGAAATCCTAACTAATATTATAAATGCGAAAGTAAGTTTGCTCATTTGTTTGTTTATTACCTCTCCACGCTTTATCTATTAAATCAATCTTCCTGACCTTTCGCATACATATCTCATCTCTCTCTCAGCCGAAAGACGTCCACTGCTGGACAAAGGCCTCCCCCAAGGATTTCCATAACGACCGGTCCTGCGCTGCCCGCATCCATGCGCATCCCGCGACCTTCACCAGGTCGTCGGTCCACCGAGTGGGAGGCCTGCCAACACTACGTTTTCCGGTTCGTGGTCGCCACTCGAGAACTTTTCTGCCCCAACGGCTATCTGTTCTACGAGCTATGTGCCCCGCCCACTGCCACTTAAGTTTCGCGATTCTGCGGGCTATGTCGGTTACTTTAGTTCTCCTACGGATCTCCTCATTTCTGATTCGATCACGCAGAGAAACTCCGAGCATAGCGCGCTCTATCGCCCTTTGGGTGACCTTGAGCCTTCTTATGAGGCCCATAGTAAGCGACCACGTCTCTGTTCCGTATGTCATTACTGGCAACACACACTGGTCAAAGACCTTAGTCTTGAGACACTGCGGTATTTTGGACGAGAAGATATCGCGAAGCTTCCCGAACGCTGCCCAGCCGAGTTGGATTCGACGGTTGACCTCTTTCTCGAAGTTGGACTTACCTAACTGAACTGTTTGTCCCAAGTATAGATAATTGTCAACAACAACAACAACATATACTGAGAAGTATATTGGTAGGACATAGGGTACTATCATTCATCGAAAAAGCACTATTCCCGTGGGAAATTCACGTGGGCGAAGCCGCGGGCAAAAGTTAGTTGATTGTAAAAAAAATATAATAAAAATAAACAATTAACAGCTGAAAGTTTTTCCAGCGTCATTGTACGTACACTCCCATTATTATTACAACACCGCATTGCCACAGCCACTACAGACAGTCAGACAGTTTCCAAACAAAGATATCTAATCTCGCAACTTATTTATAGACCATAGGAAATTATACCTAAGAAAACAAATGTTTATTTTCTTTCCACCTTGTAATTAACAACAATTAATTATTTTTTACGACAATTACTTCAGATTGCAAAACTTGAAAGAGCTCTATCAAAACACTCTGTTATAATGATGACCACAGCAATAAGGCAACAGGCGGCAGCTCAATTTTGGGTACACAAAAATATTTACATCAATTCTACAAGAAGAAGTTTTCCTTTGGTTGTTGGTATCAGCAACTCAAACAAACAAGCGGTAAGCCTATTTGCGGACTTGATATGTAAATAAAAATAACAACAGACATGCTCCTGTCCATCAGGCAGAGAAGCCGTGACCCAAAACTTTTTGGATCAAGGTGCAGAGATATCTCAAGTTTATGATTTGTTTATGATTTATACAAGAGTAGGCAATAAAACATTATGGAAATCTTGATGTTACGAACTGTTACATTTATCATTTTAATGTCACGACTGATGTCTTTTTATAGCGAAAATTATAAGCTATGCTTTTATCACATCATCAATACATAGAATAAAGTTGCTTGCCGCGTCTGAACCTACGCTTAGATCTTTTAAACTACGCAACTAAGATTATTTCAGAATTAAAAGGTACAAGGGCGGGTTTCTAGTAAAGATACTCGTACTTATATATCTCCTTTTCTTATTATTTAAATGCTCAATGCTGTTGTGGTTGTGGATGGAGGTAACTCCATGCTTCTCTATCTTCGTTGTGACATTTAGTTCTTGCGACTCTTTCACTCTTTTTCTTTTTGGAAATTTCAAAATGAATCATATCAGTTTGTCAACTGATCAGAAGATTATGATAGAACTCATAATTTTGGTGAAAAAACACTAGGTATTCTGAAAGTTATTCCTTGAAGACTAATTTTTTAATCTAAATTAATGTATTGTTGTAATGTTCCGTTAGTGTCAAATTATACAATACGTTGCAGTGTTTTAGCTGATGTAATATATTTAGTGCTAATTAATATCGGTCATCACAGTAATGACAAGGTTGCGTGTGGAGCTCTGTAGTTTTGTTTGAAATATAGCGGTTCTGCGCGCGAAATGCAGGAGCGGCTGCTGCTTTGACGTCAATAGGAGTCCTGTATTGCCTTGAGCCAACTAATATATAAAAATAATTTTATCTATCTATCTATATACTTTACTATGCTTCGAATTTGTGATGAGGTCGAAACTGATTCGTGTTTCGCGTGTCTCCCGCCTGGCAGGCAAGGTCGGAATATTTCGATAATTTACAGATAATCTGTCTAAATGTCTGTAAATGCACAAGAATTTCGGCGACATTATTTCTACTATTTCGATATCTCATACCTTTTCTACGCCTAGCTGAGTGAAGCCATAAATGTATCAAAGACTGTAAAAAAATGTTGAAATTATGATTAAAAGCTTCAATGTTTACTTTTCCATTAAAGTTTAAAATAAATATTTAAAGCGAGCCTACACCACGCCTTTATTTACCTATCGTACATTAAACTACATGTGAGATTACCCCGAATGGTCTTCTATGCGCCCGTAATAGAGGCGTACTTGGAATAACTAGGTTCTTATTCAAACGATGGAGTCAATTCGTCAACCAACACCGCTGTATTCAGGTCACACATAATTTGATTCCACCTGCACTGACCTGCAGGCCGGGGCCGGAAGTAGGTCAACGGTACTTGTCAATGACAACCTACATCACTTTGGAAATTGAAAGTTAATAGGCAACCGATCTTCATGTAAGAGTATTATGTATTTTAATAATTCTATGCTGAAATGTTAATACATACATATGTATGTAGTTCATAGAATCACGTCTTTATCCTTTACGTGGTAGACAGAGCCAAGAGTCGTGAGACTCGAAGACCACGCTTAGCTGAATAGTGGGCTTTCTGATGTAATGGAGATTCAGATATTTGCGTACAGGTTGCTAGCCCATCTCCTATGAGTGGAGGAATCCCCAGTTAAAGTTTAAAGCCCTTTCCTTCGATTGACTTTTACAATCTGCGTGGGAATTTGTCGGTTTACCTTCTGCTTTATCGTGCGAACCGCCAAGGTATCGAATTCTCTCCCCGCGTCGCTGTTTCCTGTCATTTATAATTTAGGGGTTTTCAAGGCAAGAGTGAATAGGCATATTTAGACTTTGCGGGTACCACCCTAGATCTCATCTATGCTTCCCATCAGGCAAGATAGAGGTCAAACGCACTCAGATTTTTTAATAATAAAAAAAAACAGAGAAGCAGCTGGCACATCCTATGTTTTTTCTTCACTCCCAGACCAGCATGGAAGCGGAATGTTAATAACATGACTAACATACTGAAATGGAAATAAATAGCCTAGGTATAGTTATTTCAAAGAATAGCCTAGCCTGTTTTTGTGCTACTTGCAGTAAATTTCAAGTACTTAGACCAAAATTATCTAATTACACTGATAAAAATTGTTCAAATTCTCGATCTGCGGAAGCGTGAAGTCATAAAATAAAACTTCGCATCACATTCGCGGAATTCTGCAAGTTGCCTGTTTTTAGTTTTGATCGAAGTTTATTTATATTAATTTATACTAACTGCTGATACTATAAACTATAATTTAGTGGCCACTTCCTGTTACAAGGTGAGGAAAATTAGAACGAATTTTCCGAAATTTCCATATTAGACGGTGGACGCAAGCCGCTTCCAATTTGTTATTGAACCATAGGGAAGTCTATGGGAGAGGTCTTTATCCAGTATTGGACTAAAAAAAACGAGTGTGAGACAAAAATAAAAAAATACAAAACGCGTTGATGTCTTTTTTATGCAAATAAACAAAAATAGGAACATTGAAAGAAAAAAAACGTACGATTAGTTTCCCAACTGAGGAAAGTAGTATTTGTGATATGTGATACAGATTGGCCCGTGTTGGTCGGCGGCGACCGCGGTTCAATTACCATTGGTTTCCGTTTCCGGCCACTAGAGGGGGGCTGGGTCCGTAATGGAGAAACGATTTGGCTGTTTTTTTTTACGAACCTATTTATTTTTTATATTAATGGTGGTGCCTTTTTATTGATTGGTAATCTTGGTTATTGTTACTACTACAATTGAAAAAAACATTAAAAATAAAAACCCTGCAAAACGAAGATCAAGATACAAGATACATAATATTCTTTCTTCTTTCTTTTTTAAATTTAATTACATTGACATTTAATTGTTAAACATGTACAGTCGACCGCACCTCAAGTTACCCTGCATGATCTCTTATGCCGCGGCCGCAGAGTCGAATTTGCAATGAATTTGAGTAGGTTGATGTGCTGTTGACTGTACGTGTATTGTGATCTTCAAGTGACTGGAAGTATTTATTTTTCTAAAATGTTCAAACTTGTGAACGGGTGTTGCCAGGGGATCCTGCTTCGATCCTGATTCGAATTTTATTTTTATTTTTTATTCTTAACCAATTCATTGTGGTTACTTGATCACAAACATAACATGTTTTATTATATTATTATTTTTTTACTTATATTTTATTTTATTTTTGACTGTACACAATCTAGTGTATGTATAAAGTTAATGAATAGCCCCTCTGGCATACTAGGCGACCAAGACTGTTTCATGAGTTTCTTTCGGCATTTCTTCTCAGCAGTGGTCGTTCCGAAATGCTAGTAGTTTGTAGCTTTGAGACATAAAATATTATGATTAAATAATTAGTTATCGACGTGAAAAAGAGCCTTCTTTGAAGGCCAAGTTTCAATAAAAAATTTTGACTTTGAAAAAATTTTGACTTTGAAATAAACAAGTCAAAAAATACAGAATAAATTGTTTGCGATACAATTACACTATAGGGAGTGTCTCGCCCAGCGCTGGTCAAGGTCAGTACCTGCTGAAACGGGTTCGCTGCGAAGGCGATAGTTGTTTGTGCGATTCTTACTGTCTTGCTTCAAAATCTCCAAATAATAGCGAACATATCTTGACTCAAATCAGTGGACCAGAGTCAAGGCAAGGCGATCGTGAGCCAATGCGGGGTGGAGGACACCCCGCACTTCAATAGGTGGTCGAGGTCAATCGTCACGAAGACTGCAACTGGGTGCTAGAGAGTCGAAGTGCAGAGTGGCACGTGAGAGAGAAATATATGAGGGAGGCCTGCGAGGAAGGGAACATCAAATGAAATGGCAGCAAGATCGAATGGAGGGAATTAACATGCTGTGCCAGCGAAGATAATGGAGGAGACCATGTCCTAAAAAAGGATAACCTAAAAGCTGTTAGATGTATGATGTTGTGTATTTATACATAGTATAGTAAGTTTGTTCTCAGTTGTTTCAGTGCCCATAATTTTCATCTACAATCATCTTTCCTTGGCCATTGTCCACAGGGAAAAAGCTTTATATTCTTTGGCAAAAGAACCACACGCATTCGTCCAAGACAAGCGAACATCGACCTCGGACTATGCATAGTGATACGATGTCTTGCGCAACCATCTCTTTCAGATGCGGACTGCCATATTTTTTTTTTTATTTATTTAGTATAGCTGTTAATGTCAACGGAACACTTGGACAAATAAGAGTGACGTGTGCTCCGCCACTTTATTATTTATTTTTAAATGTAATCATTGTAGTACCTAGTTGGTTAGTGTATTATTAAATACCTCTACATTTAAAACAAGCTCTCCCAAAAGACACTTACTGCTGAGGCCCGCGGCTTCGCTCCCATGGGAATTTCGAGACTCTGGATACCCTTTCCCATGAACGTGACTTTAAGTCTCAGAAATATTATTCCAAATCGGACAGTTTAAATGATTGGACCATTCGAATGAATAAATATCTACCTAAATCAAACTCAATTTATTATCTTAATATACCTCTAGGTAGATATTCAAAACAGTGCATTTTAATGCTGGTATACATACATTTTATTGTTGGTTTCATTCAAAGGAATCGACTCTGAACAACAAAGTAACTGCAGTTTGCGCGGTAATGACCCGGCGTATAAATAATAATTCACCGATTTATGGGACACGCCGGCTTGCGCCAGTTCAGTTACGCTACGGCCGTTTTACTACAATCCCGAAGAAAATCGCTTTGATGGTGACGTTTAGCTGAATAGCGTTTAGGCACTATAATGTTTTACAAGTTACTGTAAGGAGATTGCTTTGGATTGTTACAAAGTCAGCTTGGAACATATAAACAAACCTTCACGAATGTAGTTTAATTTAATTTAATTTATTTATTTTAGTGTTTATTTAGACATTTATGTTTGTGTAAGATATGGGTCTTGTTGTATTTTATTTTATAATTTATAATTGTGCCTGAAATAAATGACTTTATTATTATTATTATTTTTTTTTTTTTTCAGAGCCACGGGTCCATTGGGACCCGGTCCTTTGAGGCGTTCATGGGGCCAAAGCCAACATGAAGAGGCCTTTTTGTACCTTTTTAATCAAAAAGTGAGATGGCTGCATCTGCGGAGATCTGTCCCTTAGTGTACCATAGGGATATACTAACGGACAGTCCTCCACAGCTGCCGAACTATTGCCAGGTAGGGATTAACAAGGTTTGGGCTATGTGGATGGGATGCTAGTGGACAGGATTGCTGGGTTATGGAGTGAGATACGGACATCTACCTGTAAATCTCTCACAAAAATTTAAGTTAGGCAGATGGTGACTTGCTGCTCTTTGGCTGTACAGCCTGTGGGCCTCCCTAAGTAAGCCACCAGTCGGCGGCCAGGGCGCAACACAATGTGAGCAGCTAAGGGTGTCGAGAGGTGCGGCTCCGGTTTCACCTTCACGGGGGTGAGCCCCGAGAGCGGGTTTCCCCGTTATTACGCCATTACGTGCAATACACTTCCACCCTGGAGCGAGTGTTCCGCTCTTGCTACTCCACTCTGAGCCGGCCGGCTAAGGCAAGCCAGAGGCGGGGGGTGTGTCACTGTGTGTATGTGTGTGTAGGTGCGTGTGTGTGTGGTCCCCCTGGAGATCGGGTCCGTGGTGACGCCACTCACCAACAGCTCGCCACAAGCTGCCCCTGCGGTGACTGATTGCACTGGAGATCCAGCGGGCGATGGGGTCGTCATATTATTATTATTTCTTTATATGTTTTTTATTCTCAGCTGTATGCTGGTAATATCATAACATTTACGGGCGTAAGCCAAGTAAATGATATGTTCTTTTTTACAGTCCTAAGTCAGTGTGTCCGTTTTCGTCAATTTGGAGGACAATTTTCTTTCTTTCTTTCAATACGACATGTGTTTAAGATGGCGGCTTTTTGCATTGGTATATAAGTAGAAGGTCTCAGATCAAGAAGTTGAAGGCTATGGAATAAATGTCTAGGGATGACTCCAGTAGTTGATAGAACAATTGGAATGACGTATACTTTATTCTGCTTCCAGATTCTGGTGACTTCATCCTGCAAGTCAATGTATTTATGAATTTTTTCGGTTATAGTTTTTTGCAGGTTGTGGGTATTGGGTACAGCAATATCAATAAGATAAGTAATTTTATTTATTTTGTCTTGGAGGGTTATATCTGGGCGGTTATAATGAATCGTGCGGTCAGTAAGTATAGCTCGGTCATAATACATTTTGTGTGTGTCATTTTCTAAAATTGGTTTGGGTGTATAGTTATAGTATGGGGTGGCCGTATCAGATATTAGTTTGTGTTTATTTCCAAGTGTTTGATGAACAATGTTTGCTATTTGGTTATGTCTATGGGTGTAGTCTGTTTGTGCGAGGTTAGGGCATGCTCCGGTGATATGCTGTATAGTTTCAGGATGGGTATGACACTTACGGCATCGGTCGTCTGTAGCAGTTGAGTCCTTGATTATATGTTTTCTATAGTTTCTGGTGTTAATAATTTGATCCTGAATTGCGATCATGAAGCCTTCAGTTTCCGGGAACAGAATCCCAATTGAAAGCCATTTGTTGGAGGCAGAAGCGTCAATATGCGGTTGTTCTAGGTCGTGTGGGTGTCGGCCGTGTAAAACTTTCTTCTTCCATTGTTCGATTCTATTACTTTCTATATTGTCTAAATCTATTTCTGCATTTTCTGTGCTCAAATTTAGGGGGGTGTGATTAAAGTCATTGTTAACTACAGCTTTATGAATGTCACTACTTAATGATTTTCGATAAAAGAACTGTCTGAGACTAGAGATTTGTTTGACCCAAAGTGCAACCACATTGATTAATCCTCTACCTCCATCTTCTCTTTTTAAACTCATCCGTTCTATTGCTGACTTGGGATGTAAGCATTTGTGTTTTGTGAGGATAGTCCTAGTATTTATTTCGATTTGGTTAATGTTAGTTTTACTCCATTTTATGATTCCGAACGAGTAGGTTAATATTGGAATAGCATATGTATTTATTGCTTTGATTAGACTTTTACCAGCTAACTGACTTTTACATAAAGCGCTAACTCTTTTTTTGTACTCTTCGATGAGTGATTGCTTTATTGAGGTATGGTCTAAGCCTTTACTTTGATGATAACCTAAGTATTTGTACAACTCATTCGGCTCCATGGCAGTTATTGTTTCATCGTCACTTACTGCATAGTCGCCAGGTTGGATTTTGCCTTTAACTATGTGAACTGTTTTACACTTGTCTAAACCAAATTGCATATTAATATCTTTACTAAACATGGTTGTGATGTCTATAAGAGTTTTCATTTCTGATGGTGATTTGGCATACAGTTTGATGTCATCCATGTAGATTAAGTGTGTGATATATGTTTGATTGTTATCATGTTTTAAGTTATATCCAACCCCACGTCTACGCAGCAAGTTCGATATTGGGTTTAAAGCGAGACAGAACCACAGTGGACTCAAGGAGTCACCTTGATATATACCTTTTTTAATGGCTATTTCTCTAGTATTTAAATCTTTAAGATGAAGCGAAGTTTTCCACATTTTCATCGTGTTTTTTAGAAAGTTTACTATTGTCGGGTTAATTTTGTAAATCTTCAATATTTGTAGTAACCAAGAATGTGGAATGCTATCAAAAGCTTTACGGTAATCTATGTAAGTGCAGTGTAAATTTCTTTTATTTGTAGTTGCATGTCTGTTAATTGTAGAATCTATAACAAGTTGCTCCTTGCATCCCATGTGGCCCCGCCTACAGCCTTTCTGTTCTTCAGCTAAAATATTATTATTTTCTAAATGTTCATTAATTTTGTGAGTGATTGCCGATGTAAGTATTTTATAAATTGTAGGTAAGCATGTAATTGGACGGTATTGAGAAGGCAGGTTTGAATGTTTACCTTTTGTGTTGTGTCAAAAAAGATGGTGTAGTCTGTTTTCCTTGTATGATTAACGTTAAATTCTTTGCTATAATTTTGTGTAAGACATTTAATTTTTTAAACCAAAAGTTGTGTACTTTATCTATACCAGGACTTTTCCAATTATGCAAACGGGATGTAATAATAGCTAAATCAGTTTCAGTGATTTCTGAAAAGCTCATTTCTTCGAGAGTTTTCCATCTGTCTTCCTCTTTCATTATCCATTCTGCTGTTGTATTGTGCTCTACCTCTTCCTCCCATATTCCTGCCCAAAATTCTTCTAAATCTTTTACTTCTGGGATTCTGTCTTCACTTTCCCCATGGTCTGTTTCTTTGTATAACTGTCTATAGAATAACTTTTCATTATTTTTAAACAATTTATTGTCTTCTTTCCGTTTGTTAGACTTTTTGTATCTCGATAATCTATGTGCCTTTAAGGATAATTTCTGCTTTAATGTGTCTAAGTATTCTTCAGGTCTGGTATTACTTCTCTCATGTCTACTATGTACCTGAGTGGTTCTAAAAATTCTATTAACTTCATTTACTACCCTTTGAGATCTATTACTATTAATATATTGAGTTAACCTACCTATATCTGCTCTTAGCTGGGTTACATCTTTTTCTAACCTAACAAGCCATGCCGGTTTTCTTTTTGGCTTTCGTACTGGATGATAGTCATCTCCAATTTTGTATCCAAGTTCACGAGAGATCACTACAGCAGTACAATATATTAAAGTATGAATATCTGTTAATTGCGAATCTTCCGAATAAAATTGTGGTAGTATGCTATTGTTAAATGCTTGTAAAATTTGTGTCAAATGTTTACTGTATTTTAATTTTGGTAATTTAGGTCTTAATGTTAGATCCATTCCTGCAAATTCAAGTAGGGCTGTTTGTAAACTTTCATACAACTTCTGTAGATAACTATCATCCAATAATACTGTAGTTTGTAAAGATGTGACTTCATTTTCTACTAGGATATTCACAGTTTCTGTTTGTGTAGATACATTTGAGATTGCACCCGATCTTGAGATATTGGGATCTAAGTGGGATTGAGTTTGTGTTAAATTTACATTGGGTTGTGTAGAAATAACATTTAAATTTGAGGATGACAAACCAAAATTTGAGTTATTATTCGCCAAATTAGATGAGAGAGTGATTTGAACAGGTTGAGGGAATTGACTGATTGAGGTTGAAGGTGTTATTATTATTATATTATAAACCTGAATATTACATTAATGTCTGGGAGCTAGCTGGGAGCGCTACCACCGCAAGTCCAACAAAAGTGACCAAAAAAAATGTACGACTTTTTCTCAAAGTCATTTTGAAGGTTTACGATCTAAGCTTGTGTCGCTATCCTCGTGGCGACTGCTGGACCCACTACGCTACAATTTAAACTTGTCTTCCTATCAACACTATGACTTCATGAAGTATATTAAATTTGCTTCAACTTTCCCATTCACGTATCTAGCAGTAACACCCCAATAATATAATCCAAGGTAAACTAACTTCACTTTAATATCAAATTTTTCACAAACTAATCCATATTAATCCCAGCTCAAAGCATCAAATCTCAAATATTCGACACGTTGATGCCTCTCGACATAACACAAATACAAATGCAATAATTTATTGTACAATTTCTACATGACTGGATGCGGAATCTAGCTTAAATATAATCTGAGAACGGACTACATTCCAGAACCAAACGTCAAAATAAACGCACGAATACGCGCGAGAGCAATGAGCGATGAGGAAAATGCAATATGCATTATACTAGACTTGGCTTATTGATAAATACAACTATGAATAATCTGGGTTCATTTCAGAGGCAGCAAGAAAATTGTGCATATATTTCTTAGAATTTTAATTGACAAGTCAAAGTTTTCACGAATTTCACGAAAATAAATAAATCTACATTCATTTCTACGAGACATTTAGGAACTGCTGCCTTCACTTTTTTTAACGTGTGGAAAGACCTTCGTCTCATCCTTCCGGCCTCAGCTTGTGCTTGTAACTACAATATATATATATGGACTTCATTTTTAAGGATGGGATTGGAAAAAAAGCATAGCTTTTTTTAAAAGGAAAAGTATACGAGTGGCTTTTCTAGTTATTTAATTCCGTACGTGTGTATGTATGTATGTATTTTTCGTATAAATGTATAAAAAAATATCTTTAAAAAAAATTGGACTGTTTTAATAAAAATCTCTACAAAGAAGCTCACTGTTGTATCATAATTTCGCAGAACATAGCTAACTGATCAGAATCAAGGTATTTACAGACAAACCGACGGCAATCTAATTGAATCTGGGCTGTATGATGTATGTTGCCGAGATCATGAATCACTAACATACACGGAGTTATTTTCTGACTGCGCGGGCGATCAATAAAACAAACATGATTTGACGCCATGTTTTAAGACCAGGTCCAACCTGAGCTGCAAAAAACAAAAGTCATATGCGCTTAACCGCGCCGTGTGAGCGTTGCAAATAATATAGTTTTTTGCACGACACAATGTTCTACTTTAGTTGGCAGGATCGAACAGATTTTGTATCGATTTAGCAACTCTTTCTCAAATATCATTAAAAATATTAGTTTTAAAACAAAAGTGCTCGATTAAGACTTATAAATAATATACTTATATATATATATATATATATATATATATATATATATATTGTTCCGTTTTCAACGCAAATCTTGTTTACCTTTCAATTTGAATTTCGCGCGCCTTACCGATGCACTTATCAATCATCATAATTCGCTGTGCTGCAGTTCTATTTAGCCAATGGGGCGCCCGGACTTCCGCTGGCGCATGCGCAGATCCTACCGGTGTCTGAGAGATCAACGCCATAGGCTGGTAGCAGAAGGCTGGTGGCAGAACCAGTAAAAACCTCTCCGTGTCTGTACGTGAAAGCGAAGGCGCGCGCGCACCAAACATTACAGCCCTTTTACTCAATTATTTTTAATAAAACTTCAAGTGCTCAACAGTTTTTTTGGAACTTTATAATCGTGTGTGGCTGGCCGGCCAGGTGTCTAAAGGAAGAACTATTCGTGAGGAATCGTGCTAGAAGCCTGCCTACGTGGTAAGTGGTTTGTGCATTGTTCCTATTGTCTAAATCGTCTGTAGCAACGCTTATTAACGGCGAATGCTTTCAATAAGTATTCGATCCAATGTGGTGATTGATAGTGTACTCTAATTTCTTCTTATCGAATCAATTTAGCCACATTTTTTGGTGCCGAAACCCGGGAACTTTGGATACCTACCTTCAGTCTGCCGCCAAATACCAATTCGATTTAGTAATTGCTACTTCATTTACCGTATTCCACGCTTATTATACTTACTAGTACAGCTAAAACGAATAAACATAACATTTTGTTTCAATTACTAATCGGAAAACAAGTCTTTGTTCCATTTTGTTTTGTTGAGTACCTTACCTACCGTTTATCGATTTAAGATGGCTTCCATCAGTTTCTAGAATATTTGTTGAAAATAAATTCTTTTGTCGTTTTATACTTATTAGCATAAAATTATCTACCGTTTTACCGTTCGCAATAATACAATATTGCAAATCCACCTTCTCATAATTTTATGTTGATAGTTCGTTATAACTCGACTACTTTTTTCCAACCGTTCAACGTTTCCTCTTGATATTTATTTATCGAAAAGTTATTTCGTTTCAAATTACGAAATATTTTTTATCGTGACGTTGTATCGTTTATCGTATCATATTTTCAACGAATTTTGGTGCGTTCACATTTTCATTATTACCGTTTTAGGTTAAAAATCATAGTTTTTTGTTTTTACAAAAAAAACTGATTTTTATTTTTTTTATTTACCGTACATTAACGAATATCGCAAACCGTTTTTAGTGTTCCTAACGCTCATTTAATTCATCCTTATCAATTTAATTTATTTCAATTTAAAACTCAGGTGACCGAGGTGACAATATTACCTGTTGTCGTGTAATACCGCCCCAGTGATTCTCGTCGATTCTTGTGAACGCGGTCTCGCTGAAGACGTTCGCAACTAAACTTTTTTATCGAATCCGAATATTTGTTGCTATCAGGTTTTATTGTTTTGATATTAATTATGTCTTTACTATCAAGGCGTAAATCTAAACCTACTATTAAAAAGGGTATCGAAAATACGTACACTATTAATAATTTGCCCAGTTTGCGACGTAAACGAACTATAGCATATAATCGCTTAACGAAGGCTTTGGAAGTAGGTACCTTAGCCAATACCGATGAATCACAAGTAGGGTTATTTCTTTCATATTGTCATGAAATAAAAACGATTGCTGATAGTTTTCATGACTCCCATTTTATTATTTTGGACCTTCTTAAGGATGATGCCGATGAGGAGGACGATGAACTTCAGGATCGATTTGACGAATTGTATTTTCAAGTGTTGGCAATTCAACGAAAATTTGAACAACGTTCATCTCAACAAGCTGACACTTCGAAACATAATTCATTGACCGGTTCGCACAGTGGAAATATGCGGTTACCAAAAATTTCGTTGCCAACTTTTTCCGGTGCTATCAAGGAATGGCCTGAGTTCATTGCAACTTATAACGCGTTGATACATGATTCTACCTCCTTATGTAATATTGAGAAATTTCACTATCTCGTGTCAGTTTTAAGTGGTGATGCTTTATCGTTCATTAGAACTTTTCCTGTTGCAAGTGAACATTATTTAAGTGCGTACGAGGCTCTCAAGTCCCGTTATGAAGATAAACGCGAATTAGCGTTTACGTGCTGGCGTGATATCTTGGACGTTAGTTTAAAGACTTCGAACGCTCAAGATTTTCGACGCGCCTTAGACACGATCGATGAGAACTTAACAATTTTAAAAACTTTAAAATTACCTACCGATAAATGGGATTTTGTTCTTTGTTATAATGTTCTGGCCAAACTCGATACCAAATTAAGACGCGAGTTTGAGGAAAAACATACCGATATTGAGCTTCCACAGTATAACCATTTAAGGGCATTCTTACACTCTAAAGGTGAAGCATTAATTCGCGACACGCACTTTTCGAATGTTACCAATAAAACCGCTAACGTTTCAAAGGACACACCGGGAACTTCACAGAAGTTCAAGCGACATAACGTCACGCATTCGCTTGTCGCTCCCACCGTCACTACTCATAAAAATGTTGGTGATAAACAACAAGCGAAACCTGCTCACAATTCGAGCACTCCGATTCGTAAATGTGCCTACTGTCGCAATGAACATCACATCTCGGCCTGTAATGATTTTTTGGCAAAATCAATAGATGAGCGCATGGCTGTGGCCACTGAAAAGAAATGGTGCTACAATTGTCTTAACGCATCCCATTCAGTGCGAGAGTGCACATCAATGTTTTCATGTCGACAATGTAGACGTAAACACCACACTTTGCTACATAAGGAGTCGGCGGCAAGCTCGGCGACCTTAGTGGCTAAGGATTCGTTGACTCAGTCTGATCCAACCGTAACCACAACCGTGTTACTGGCAACAGCTCTAGTCCAGATTCGTGATGCTTCTGGTGAATTTCATACATTTCGCGCGTTATTTGACACCGGCAGTCAAAACAATTTTCTCACGGCTCACGCCGCTCAACGATTAAATCTAAAACCTATAACTGGTAATATCAACGTTTATGGGTTAGGGGCAGCCCTGCCTCAGTCAGTGGCTTTGTTACATGCGACATTGGCACCAACTGTAACGTAAAGTTTCGTCTGGGAATGCTCGTCATACCGAGCATTTGCGGAGATCAACCGATAGCAAGGCTAAATACGAAAGGATGGGAGGAGGTCAAAACACTACCGCTAGCTGATCCTGGTTTTGACATCCCTGGTCCAATCGACGTCTTGTTAGGTGCCGACGTCTTTGCTGAGTCACTTCTCGAACAACGTCTGAAGGGTAACGCCTCTCAACCGCGAGCTTTCAACTCAGTCTTCGGCTGGCTTCTTCTTGGGAAGTCCAGACTCGCATCGTCCAGTCTACTAGGAGTAGCCCCTTCTACCGTAGACGATAGTTTAAACAAAATTGTTCAACGTTTCTGGGAAATCGATAACGTTCCACAATCTTCCCGATTGACCCCAGAAGAGCAACGCTGTGAAAATAGTTTTCTCAGTAATCACTACCGTGACGAGACAGGTAGATATGTAGTTTGTCTCCCCTTCAAGGACGACGAGGAGCCAGTCTTTGAAGGTTCTCGAAGAAGATAGCCTTACGACGCTTTCATGCCATTGAAAGGCGTCTGTATCGCGATCACAATTTAAACCAACAATACGTGGAGTTCATGACTGACTATATCGACAGTGGTCACATGACTCTGGTACCTGCCAAGCAAATGGGTCAAGGCAAGTATTATATACCGCACCATTGTGTGCTACGTCCCGACAGCGCTACAACGAAGCTTCGCGTTGTATTCGACGCCTCGGCTAAAGATGCAACTTCCAAATCGCTAAACGACTCGCTGCTGACGGGACCGAAGCTACAATCAAATATCGTAGAGATCCTTCTTCATTTCCGTGAGCACGCAATTGTCTTCATGGCAGACGTGCGCCAAATGTACCGTCAAATCAACCTAGCTCCTCAACATCGTGATTATCAACGTATTCTCTGGCGAGCTCACCCAGATGAGCCTCTTCAAGAGTACGTATTAAATACCGTAACGTACGGAGTGTCTTCCGCTCCATTCCTGGCGTGCCGCTCTATTCAGCAACTGGCCAACGATGAGGGTCACAAGTACCCAAAGGCCAAAACCGTTTTAACTTCCGACATATACGTTGATGACGTCATATCCGGAAGCTCATCGCTGAAGGACGCCAGAGAAATCAAAACTCAACTCATCGCTCTTTTCGGTCTTGGCTCGTTTGAGCTCCGAAAATGGGTGAGTAACCGACCCGAGCTACTTAGCGATCTTCCCGCGGAGGCGTGTCTTTCAGAAGCAATCACTTTTACCGAAACTGAAGACACAACTATCAAGGTTCTGGGCCTTAAGTGGGAGCCTGCTTCGGATTCGTTCGTCTTTACCGTTAATCCATCTAATCAACCGTGCACCAAGCGAACGATTTTGAGTGAGGTTGCCAGAATTTTCGATCCTCTGGGTTTTCTATCTCCTTTGACAATTCATGCCAAATGTCTTATTCAAAAGCTTTGGATTCTAGGTCTTTCATGGGATGATAAGCCCCCACCGGAAATTATCTCTCAATGGGAAAAGTTCTCTGAACAGCTTCCTCAAGTTAGGAATCTTAAAATTCCACGTAAATACGCTACCGATAGCGCTCAATCATATCAACTGCATGGATTTTGTGACAGCTCCGAAGCAGCATATGGCGCCGTTATATACCTGCGTGTTATCGAGTCTGACGGCTCCGTTCGCGTCTTTCTCGTATGTGCAAAGGCTCGTGTAGCTCCTTTAAAACGTCAATCGTTACCTCGCTTAGAGCTGTGTGGTGCAGTTTTGCTTACAGACCTTATCAAATTTGTCAAGGACACGCTGCGGATTCCTGTCCATGACACTTATCTGTGGTGTGATTCCACCGTTACCTTATCCTGGTTGCGAGCTCCTTCTTCTCGCTGGGTGACATTCGTTGCAAACCGCGTAAGTCACATTCAAGATATCGTACCGACCGAGTGCTGGAGGCACGTACCATCTGTCACAAATCCTGCAGATGTTTGTTCGCGTGGGCAATTGCCTCACGATTTGCTAAACAATGCCCTATGGTGGGCGGGCCCAGAATGGTTGTCTCAACCACAGTCTGAGTGGCCAATCGATACATCGAAAAATCGTTCAAACGATGACAATGCGGTGCTCTCTGAGCAGCGTCGCACCACGGTTCTCGTTTCGGATCAAATCGAAAGCGTTAATCACACGTCTATAATTGATCGGCTATTCGAAAAATATTCTTCTTTAGATAAAATCTGTCGCATTATCGCTT
Organism: Ephestia elutella; assembly: GCA_018467065.1. Classification (NCBI taxonomy): domain Eukaryota; kingdom Metazoa; phylum Arthropoda; class Insecta; order Lepidoptera; family Pyralidae; genus Ephestia; species Ephestia elutella. The sequence continues at coordinate 21,206,895 of CM031576.1, read as the reverse complement.
ACGTTCGCAGGTTTTGTAATAACATGCGTAACACTGTTCCGCGATCAGATAATCTTTTCGTAACGGACGCTGAGCGTCATCGTGCGTTACTAATTATCGTCAAACATTTCCAACATCGTTGTTTTTTGGATGTCATATCCAAATCACAATCAAAGATACAGTTACCTCGCAGTTTTCGTAAACTAAACCCGTTTTTGGACGAGCAGGGTATACTCAGAGTAGGCGGGCGCCTATCGCGCTCCGATCTTGACTTCGAACATAAGTATCCCGCATTATTGCCCAAAAAGAGTGTTCTTACATCAGCTGTAATCGAATCTATTCATCGAAACAATTTTCATCCCGGTCTGAACACAACCAACTATCTGATTCAACAACAATTTTGGAAACGCTGGAAAAATGAATATTTACATGGGTTAACTCAGCGAGCAAAATGGACCACGGACTCAACACCGTTAGTTGTAAACTCAATCGTACTTATAAAAGAGGACAATCGGCCTCCTCTTCAATGGGCATTAGGACGAGTTGTTTCCTTGCATCCTGGCCCTGATGGGGTAGTTCGAGTCGCAACCGTTAGAACAGCCAGGGATCACTCGCTTAAGAGACCTTTGGTCAAACTATGTCCTCTACCCTCCGTATAATCGTTTCAACTTATCATTTGTTAGCTTTTAAGTTTAGAATAATAACTTAAACATATTTATCGTTAATTACCGTTTCTTATTCTTACTCTGGGAAAATCCTATTGGTATTTTGGTGGGCGGAATGTTCCGTTTTCAACGCAAATCTTGTTTACCTTTCAATTTGAATTTCGCGCGCCTTACCGATGCACTTATCAATCATCATAATTCGCTGTGCTGCAGTTCTATTTAGCCAATGGGGCGCCCGGACTTCCGCTGGCGCATGCGCAGATCCTACCGGTGTCTGAGAGATCAACGCCATAGGCTGGTAGCAGAAGGCTGGTGGCAGAACCAGTAAAAACCTCTCCGTGTCTGTACGTGAAAGCGAAGGCGCGCGCGCACCAAACATTACAGCCCTTTTACTCAATTATTTTTAATAAAACTTCAAGTGCTCAACAGTTTTTTTTGGAACTTTATAATCGTGTGTGGCTGGCCGGCCAGGTGTCTAAAGGAAGAACTATTCGTGAGGAATCGTGCTAGAAGCCTGCCTACGTGGTAAGTGGTTTGTGCATTGTTCCTATTGTCTAAATCGTCTGTAGCAACGCTTATTAACGGCGAATGCTTTCAATAAGTATTCGATCCAATGTGGTGATTGATAGTGTACTCTAATTTCTTCTTATCGAATCAATTTAGCCACATATATATATATATAAATTAATTATATAAATATACTAGCTTTTGCCCGCGGCTTCGCCCGCGTCAATTTCCCACGGGAACAGTGCTTTTTCCCGGGATAAAAAGTAGCCTATGTGCTATTCCAGGTCATTATCTACCTCTGTACCAAATTTCATCGAAATCCGTCCAGTAGATTTTGCGTGATTGAGTAACAAACATCCTCACAAACTCACAAATTCACAAACTCACATCCAAACTTTCGCATTTATAATATTAGTATGGATAGTATAGATATGTATATATGTTATCGCTGAAAATTTTAAGTTTTATGACTTGAAAGCAGAAGTATTTTCTAAATTTTCGGTGCCTCTATGAATTAATTAAGCCGAAAATATGTATTTTTCTTAAAAAGTACACGATTGAAACCTTAATAGAGATCATAATCTATATCCTGTATTATTTTTCCACTTCGTAAATAAACTCTAATTAGGTAAATTTCTTCATGAAAAATTACAATTATTTCGAATGTGGGGTTGGACCTGGCCTTAACAATATGGTAGTCGTATGCACTTTTAGTATTTGTTAGCGAATGAGTCAATAAGCGAATATATTTTCGGACTGGTCAATACTATCATCGTCAGCCACACAATCCATGCATCAAGCCCCGGGCCATCACAATCACAATCCATTTTTTGGCAGGAATAATCGTGTTCGTCGACCCATCTAGCAGTGGATATACACGTCCTACTAATAAGTAAAATGAGAAAGTTTCGATGTGTGAATATTTGTTACTCTATAACACTGGAACTGCTGCGCGTATTTTGATGTTTGGTACACGTAAGTAAAACCAGGAATAGCACAAAGGCTTTTTATCCTGAAAGTTCCAGACAGAATCCACACCCAGTTTGACACAAGAGCAGAGCATAATCTTGGTATAAACTCTTCGACGATAAATAGACCATATGGATGGGATGGTGTAACCCATAATTTTAATGAGCGGAGCCTCGAGCAACAGATAGTTATGTAAGTAATAAATTCCTATTAGAATGTGGATAGCTCCCGGAATAGAGGCTACCTGTTGCTACAACCGGGAATGGAAGCAAGCGCTGACTCATCGCTCGGAGTCGCTTCAAATATAAACTACGAGTACCTATCTCATGAAGCAGCAGATGTGATCGATGATATATGGTTATATCAAACGGACCATGTAAAATAGGTACTGATATGCTGTACCGACGCCACATGGATTGGGGTGCAAGGGTAGCGAGAACAGCGCTACCTAGTTTTTGGAATAGGTCAGTCACACAAACTTCACCCGATTTACCTATTGTAACTTTTTGGAAACCTTGACAACTAGGTATAAGAACTGTTTTCATAAAGGTTTTAAATGTATGAAAAAGTTACTTTTTCAAACTATTCAAATGCAAGCTCTACTTATAAAAAACTCGTACATGATTAAACATACAGCATTGTATCCATATTTTTCTCCCACTGAGTAGAGAGAGCTGTATCACACAGCTTTAGGTATTAGCTGAAATTCTTTAAATCTCGCAAAAGGATTGGAAAGTAGAGAAACTATAAGTTAACCTGCAGGTGCAATACTAAATTTACAACTACTTACTGGCTCACATCGTCTATCCTATTTACTACCTTTATTGTCAATAAAACACGTCGGAAAGCCGAATCTAATCCAAACGAGCACTTTCCAGCGATTACGGTGAGAACACTGCATTTTGCGGTTGGCGACCGAAACTGGACTACATGAATACGCCTTTTTTCAGCCTAGATGGATAGGCTCGACCCGCACTAATAGATAGTCAGTATCTTCATAAAGTAGAAGAACGGCGTTTTACGATAACAATTGTGTAGGCAACAAGAGGCGCAATTCCTCATGCGACTGTCTTCCATCTTCAGGAAAACCAAAATTGAGGTGGTCGTCTGATGAACGTTACCGGTGGCAACTGCTGGCGAGTGATATAGATCTATCATTCGCCAGAGATATGTTGGAGATATAAAGGGGAAGCTTTTGACCAGCAGTGGGACAATCAGCTAACTAAAAAAATAACTCAAGTGAGTTTTTAAAGAAAGTCTATTGGACCTATTATTCAGCCTATTCGATTTAATAAAGACCGTAAGTGAATTGAAAAAGCCCGACCGTTGCCCATTTCTGGTTGCGTTGAATCGACAGGTGAAAGTAGCGCGAGCCGGGGGGCGAGCCTAGTGTGGAGAGATAAGATACGGCGATTGTAAATATTTCGGAGATGTGCGCATACGCAAGGACAGACGATCCAATTGAAGGCCGAGGTTACGCGGAAGATAAGAGAAGAATAACTTAATCTATTATTTTTTATTTTTTAAAGATGACTTATGCGAAGAAAAACAAAATTAATTTAGGTCTATTTTGTTTAGTGTTGTCTTTTTTAAAATAAAATCATGTCCAAATAGTTTCACAAACCACTATCCTGTTTGGATAAGTGTTTGGGTCGTTGGCGCTGAGCTTAGCATGGCAATAAACGTAAAACCAGTCTACCTACGTACCAAGTTGGGAGCTTCAATGTCACAGACCAACGAGAGCTGCGCAATAGAAAAACTACGAAGTTCGTACTACCTACTACTAGCAAGCCCAGTTAGTTTAGTTCGGTGGTGGCCAGCCTGCAGCCTCCGGAGAAAGCCGAGATGTGCCTGCACGTGATGATCATGACGCAACGTGTCAATGAGCTCTTATACTATGCTACAATTTATGAGACGTGTGAGGCGCAATTTCAACAGACTATTAATCATAAATTCTCTTTGATAGATGTAGCAGGTTAACGATTTAATTTAACTGAGTAAATTCTACTTATAATTTAAATGCAAGAGTATCCAATGTTTGCTAGTCGATCATGACGTAACGGCTGGATGCATTTTCATGAAACTTGGTAGGTAAGTCCACAGGTAGAGAATGAATGTCAATCAGTGTTTCTTTCGATCGAATATTAAGAAATTTTTAGCAAAAAAGGCCTTAACTCTCGCGTTGTCAGTATGCCTTAGACCTTAATTTCATTTATTTACCAATAACTTTTTCCAGCGGCAGCGGCTACGTATTTTTCACCCCATTTTAACCCGGGAATTTTGAAATTCTATTCTTGAAAATGACCTATCTGTATTGATACCTATGTCAATCAGACAGTAAGCGTCCATTTTACATATACCTACAGATTTGATGATTTAATATACTTTCCTACTGATTTTAGCATAGTGGTCGTTCCGAAACGCATGCATGCATGGTAAGCAAGCATATAGCAAGCCAGGTTAAAATAAATATACAGGTGCTACAAAACCGTCGGCCGTGGTGGGTGCAGACTGACCGCTCGGCCCCGCCTTGACACCTTTACCTTTATATGCCAAATTGAGTGGCTTTTACATTACACCACCCATTTACAGCTGTTACAGCACTGCGTATCTGGCCTAACCTAACTGATCTAGATTTTTAAAGGTCGTGTGAAGATAGAACCCTTCCTATGAAAACCCTATATGTAAACCAGCAAGTCCCTACTGGCTTGTTTACAAATATGGTTTTCATCTCTCCCCTGACATTACTCAGTTTGATGTGTAGGTATGTGATTTTTTCTAAATATGTTGTAAATTAGTAGGCGGCTTAAAAAGACTGCCACCAATGTTAGCAGAATACTCTCGATAAGAAAGGAATACAAATAAACCTTTCGTATCATAAAAATATTTGATTCTTAGGCGCAAATTTATGCATGTTTATGCTAAATAAATAACAATAAATGTTTGTACTAAACGTTACTTGTTTCTTTGGGAATAAGAGAAATTATCCCTTAAAAGTACTGATTAAAAAATAAATAAATTTGCACTGCAAAATCCTTTATTTATATGTAGTACTGAAAATCTTATATCTTCGTATCTATCAATCTACGCAAGTAAGTGCTAAGTATTATTTATGGACGCTGATAATATTGTTGACATAGTATCACATGTAGGTAATCATTACCTATATGTACCTTGAAAAGAGGCTGTCATAGAGCTGTCTCACGGATATTTTCGTGCTAAGTAATTTATTTGTAAGTGGTTATTGCCACATTCAATTCGTACATACTACGTTGACCTAAAATTATGAAAGTTGGCAAAAAGCAAGGTCTAACAGTACTTGTACAGGAATAAATCTGAAAATTGTAAATTGTTAGAAGTTTAAAAAAGTGTTATAAACTTATTTTTGCGCTCGATGCAGCACGAATCCTAGGGATTGAACTATAAAGTTAAGTTTGTTTTGAAACTGGTTAGTCTTTTAGTTAGAGCTATAATGTGACATGGTTTGCATGTACGGAGCCCTTGGTGCGCGAGTCTGACTCGCACTTGCCCGGTTTTTTTCTTTATGATAAGATTTGTTGAAAACCCTCAATGTAGAGCGTGTGTACTTAGTAGAAGCAGACTACAGACAGATATTGTGAGTTAAGTACAACATCTCGTGACATTGTGACTTACTTCAATAATGCTAGCGTAGCCCACTGTCTGATCTTATATGCCCACTGTCTCATCTTATGTTACAAGTACAAAGAAACAAGAGCATTAACATAAGTATGCTCTATCTGCATAGATATTTCCTCATTACTAAATTATGAATGATTGGCACGAAAAGATCAATGCAGTCGAAGAAATTCTCTGATTAGATCATCAACAACAGATGAAGAAACCATGATAACGCCAACTGACCGTTGCAACACGCATAAAATATGTTTTGTAATTTTGACAACGTTCATTGGTTATTTCGATCGAAATTTGCAACATCATCAAATAATTTGAAATATTAACATTTTGCAGAATATCACTGATGAAAAAAACAACACAAAAATGAGTACCTAAGCACATAACAATATTGCACAAGTTGTAAATAGTTGTAAATTAGTTACAGACAAAACGTCACAAACTGAGCAAAATAAAAAACATTTTTAAATTTAATGAAAATTATTTACCTAGTCTACTACAAATTTTGGAGTCGAAATATTGTTCTTTTCAGTTTCAGTAAAATATTTGTCAAGGTAGCGCTGCTAATTAATAGTGTTTAAGTTTTAAAATACCTAACATGTTAAACTATGAACCAATTCGAAAGGCAATTAAGGCGCAATCCTAAAATACCGAACTACAATTAGTTTATCAGTAACCTGTATTTGTTAATGAGTGGAGTCTTTTGCGATAACATAAAAGTTGTAGCTAATACGTGCGAACGCATTATCGTCTGCCACAGCCAACTTACTATAGTAAGTTGTAAGCCAACATTATAACTGTCGTATCCTGCCGAGTTACGAGATAACTGTTAGGTAAACTCTGTTCCGAATACCCGACAGAACTAATATCGTTATGTAGGTACTTCGTCTTCACTTCAACTTTCTCTCTTTTTACCCGACTGCAAAGAACTTGTTATGTTATTCGCGCGTATCTTGTATGAAAGTAATATTCTTTATTACCCCCATCTCTTGAAAGGCTGAGTGGATTTCCATAATTAAGGGCTCGTTATATTCGTCTCAATAGCGCAAGTGATCTTAGATAAGTGCTGTTAAAAAAGAACCTACATAGCGGCTTCGAGGTGCTTTTATTGGAAGGTGAAAATTTTGTTAATTTACCGCAATATGGGTATTAAATTGAAGGGCTTATCATATTTGAAATATGCATATCACCACAAAGTATCTAACTAACGCTATTTAAGATTTGGAAATCACTTACCTTTAGTGTTGAGCTGTGTGCGAATCCTTGCGATCTCTCGCGACCGGCTGCGACTGCGGCGATGCGCTGCGATGCGACGCGGCGAGCGCGCCATGTCGCTCACGCGCGCCGGCACTTTTGATTTAAGTAAAACCCGCCACTAGAAAAAATCCACTGTCACATAACCGGTACGAACGCACTACACCGTAGTCCCAATTATTTTCTACACAATGTTTGTAAACAAACGCGGCTACATCAAATGAGCAAAATTAAAGTTCGTAGAGTTCGGAGTCGAAAGTGACGTGACTCGTAAGGCACGGCACGGCCGTCGTGTGTAAGGCACTGCGAGGCACTGACTAGTTCGTGATGGTGCGAGCGCCGGCCACACCTGGCGACCCTGGGCCCTCTTAAAACACTGATAATAATGATAACACGCGACCTGACGCGCGCCCTGGCGTCTGCCACTACACTACCCTCCCAAATTAATAAAAAATTTCTTTAATTTCGAAACATTTTCCATAGATTTACTGCTACCCTCCCAGCTGCATAGTATTTTTTTTATCTTGCCTAGATAAATCTAAGTCTCCGCGTGGAGACCTGTGGCGGAAAAAGTCGAATCGAACCACTCCACTATGATACTATTTCATTTAAAAATGCATACTTCAAAAAAAAAAACTATGTTGTTCCACCACAGCTGGGTTGCTGGTCTGGTTGGCTGGTCTCCCCATTGCTTCCACCTACCCTTTTATTGAGTAAATACACTCAATCTATCTATGGTTGACTGGAAGAGATCCCTTCATAGGTTAAGTCCGCCATTATTGTATATTTATCAACATACAAAAAAGATTTTACAAACGCACAAGTTTTTAGTGAAGTGACAACTAGGCTGTGAGATACTCAGAAATCAAATAGCTTTCCTGATTGCATAAAAATGATTAAAAAATTCTGGTTTGTGTTGCATTGTAGGGAATGTTGTACAAGAGCAACAGTCGTATCGTATTCATGTCTTTTCTGGGTTGTATTATGTAAATATTACACGGCATTGCTATCGTTATCTACAACTATTGCTGCGATGTCACTATTCTAGAATTCCTAGATAAATAACAGGTGGAAACAGCCGTGGAAAACACGGAGAATTAGTTGTTGTATCTAATCTTTGATACATAAAGTTAAGGTATAGGTTACTAGGTACCTCGGGAATTACAAAAAACGCAGTACCTACCTATACAAATGACTGATGGTTTTTGACAATCACAAATTAGCTTTTAAGTTTTAGATTCAGTTAATTTGTTCATTACCTATTTTAATTTCCAATAGTTTTAAGTTACCACGGTCGTAGAGATGCAGTAGGAATCTAGAGACTTGGTTTATTTCATAATTACTAGCTGCACCCCAGTTGACCCCAGGGTTGCGATGCTAAGGGAATTTCGGTATTAAAAGTAGGTATACCCATATGTGAGTTGAGTAAATGTAAATATATTTACTCAATATATTTACATTTACTCAATTACCACATTAAACGAAACTCCTACAAGATATGTATAGTAGATTACCGAGAAATAAAACTTTTTCGACTTACGTCGGAGTGTTGATCACGTCATCCCGAGAGGTAGTGGGGACCTCTCGCGGCCTTGGACTAGTTTCGTGTTCACGTGGCATATGTGCGACCTCCGAGCCTTCCTCCTATAATGAATAGCTGTTACCATGGAGAATTTCGACACAGAAAAGATTTGCTTGCATTAATGATATTAGAAAAATATTATTGTATATCTTTCTAATATCATTGATGCTAACGAGAATTAATGGGGGACTGGGGCTTTATTTAGCCATAAGCTACACTTGCACCATTTCGCTAGAACTAGTAGGAACCAAAGACTACTTAAGTTAATTAGTCCACTTCTAATTTTGTTAAGACTGTTAGCAGAATTGCGAAGAACACAACCTAACCGTGGAAAATTACATGAAAATTACCTACGGGTAATGAAGTTTTTCCATTATCTTAGCTTCAGACAACAGAATTTGGAATAATAGGGCAAAAAGAAAGTAGTGATGTCTGCTATCTTTTATTTTTGTAAGCATTGGTCGCTCTGCTGCTCACACTGGCATACCCAATGGTATGATACCCTCGCCCGCACGCAATGTACAACACAGCCAGATTTACTGATGTTCCACCGTATTGACTTTTGGCAGTGAGCATCAACAGTCACCGAGAGTGGCGCGAGTCCGATAGGATTCACTTTGATAGGGTGTTTCGTTTCTCTGCAAGTTAGGGGTTTCTCTGCTGTTGGGGGTTAGGTAGGGTTTCTCTGCATCTGACTGTATGACCCTTTATTGCCGCGCTCTACACCATACTCACCAAAAAACAATAACGTACCTAACTGAAAATTCGATTTGAATTTAAGTTCGAACGAAAATTCGATTTGAATTTAATTTCGATTAGTAGGAGCTCCGAATTTCAGGGCCCTATGCAACTTATGTCAAGCGGCGAAAAAAATTAAGTCTCTATGACACTTCAATTTGGCTTATATTATTCTAAATTCTGGGCTTCGAATAAATGTTTGTTTCGTATCATTGGTTTTAAATTACAGTAACACGGTAACAACCAAGTAAATATTTACTAGATGTTTATTTGCAGCGGTAGGTTTCTTGTGATTTTTTCTTAAACTAACCTGTAAGTGTCTCACTGCTAAGCAAAAGCTTCCCTTTTTATCTTGAAATGTGTATTTACTTGATAAAATATACTTTACTAGCTTTTGCCCGCGGCTTCGCCCGCGTGAATTTCCCACGGGAACAGTGCTTTTTCCCGGGATAAAAAGTAGCCTATGTGCTATTCCAGGTCATTATCTACCTCTCTACCAAATTTCATCGAAATCCGTCTAGTAGATTTTGCGTGATTGAGTAACAAACATCCTCACAAACTCACAAATTCACAAACTCACAAACTCACATCCAAACTTTCGCATTTATAATATTAGTATGGATTCCAATTTTTTGGTTTGAATGGTTAACAGTAAAACTAAAAGGATACTTATTATAAACCTCCTCCTGTTCCTCTTGCGTCAAGTTTGACGTCAGTGGAACTTAGATGAAAAATCGTTTCATCTCTATCCTAGTTCCTCTCGCGCCATATTGGCCTTTGCCATGAACGTCTTGATTAAGTATTGACATTGTTGTTTTCCATTGTGCGATTAGCTTACATCTAACAGAAATGAAACACATTTTAAAGAACGAGAACAAATAATATAATTTATTCATATCTGTTACATTCACATGTTCACTTATACTTAAGATGGCGGCGCAGGCTGAACGGGCGCAGATCTACGCAATTCAACGAAGGAGCCCACCCAAACATCCAATGTACAGTCGACAACAGCCGCATTGGTCCCAGTGTTAATTGAATATGATCTCAAAGTCTTGGTTGTTTTTAATGACGGCGCTGTTAAAGGTACAATAATGACAAGTTTTTTCGATGTTACTTGTCTACGACCACTAGGAAGCCAGCAAAGCGTGGTGTGTTACACTGGATCATATTTCTATTAGGTACATTATTGGTTTTATGACTATTGGAGGAAACCTTATATTATAGGGCCCTAATCATCGTCTCATAGTCTCATACTAAAAACTATCAATGAATTTATAAATTCGATGTGGAATACAATTATTTTCATGAACGGGGCCAACCGGATTAGGATATAATATTCATTAAAACTTTAAAATGGCCGCGGCGCCTGCGCCCACCACCTTACTTCTTAGTCGAATTCACAGTTAACAATAATAAACTGTTACGAGGTATAATGTGATAAATATCATATCGGTTACAAGTCATTCGAAAAACCACTAGCAGTCGACTTTTGTAAAGACTCTGAAAAATTTAGCTTCGAGTTATATATTATCACAATGATTTAGTTAATATTAAACTGTTCTCTGTATACGTTAGATAAAAGTTTTCTTGTGAAATTATATACCTATAAGGTTAAGCTAAGTTTCTAAAGACGTTAGTGGAAAGGGATCTCCAGGGTTGCATACTAACTTAGCTCATTTACAGAATGCCATATTCGCAAAATGAGACAGCAATAGTAGGTTAGGTACATTAGAGCTAGGTACGTTAGATATGAATCTTTCTTGCCCACTTACAGATTTTAAATCTTTTTAAACAACTCATCTCAGACCGAGACTATGGACAGGATTCTGAAAGACCCAAGAAAAGATACACAAACCACAACACAAACTAGTAATCGAAAAAGAAAATCGAACTTGTAAATGTCTTAAAATTTCCGGCTTGACAGTATTGGCATCGTTGGTTATTTCGGAGCTATTTTCTGAATTCCAACTACGCCAAAACATACTGTCAATGCATGCATTATAAGAAGTTGGCATTCTGCAGACGAGCGATGTGTCTTCGACTAGAAATTGCAGCGCTAAAAGGTTAGTGCCGATGAAATATGGTGTACTACTAAACGATAGATCTAAGTGCCTCATATAAGAAATATCCGATTAAATTAGGTGTAATTTTTTTGTTATATACTTTAGAATAAATTAAAAAATGAGACATTTTGGTTAGATTTTAGATTACGTCAAATGCCTCTGTCACGTACAACGTGACAGAGACATTTGACGTCGTTTGTAGAACATTTTAAAATAACTAAGTAGGTAAACAGGGACGCCAAATTGTCTGACCGTGTCGATTCTGCTAATGTTAAGCCATAGTGGTGACAAAACCTTTTAATTGTCCTAAACCCATAGATACAGAAATGTAAATAACTCCAATATTAACAATTAACAGATTAAGAACTCAATTAATTAAAAGTTTTATCGAGTTATTTCAATATTTAATGACTTGTCAAGTAATTCCTTCAAGTCATAGAAATAATATAATTACCGCTTACATTTTGTAATGTATAACAATAGCTTTTACTAAACAAATGAAAATCTGCAACTTAACAAAATAAACCACATCCAACCACAGAAATCATATTTCTGTGCTTACTTTACAACCACCATAATATGGTCCAAAAAGCGCATTTGGTATGTTCCTTGAAGTTCTCATTAAAGGAAACAAAACAATTTTATTATAAAAAAATATTTAAATATAGCAGACATCACTTCTTTCTTTTTTAATGTATCTTCAAAAACTTCATAAAATAATTCCACTATTTTCGATCTCATCCACTTTATTGTTTAATTATGCTTATTATAAATGTGAAAGTCTGTTTGTCTGTTAAACTTTCACGGCTTAACCGCTAAATCTATTTGGATGAAACTTGGCATGGTGATAGTTGAAGACCAGAAGTCAAATAATAAAATCTCCAAAATTAAAATTTTTATAAACCCCACGACTTCACGGCTAAGAACCATCGATGGTGAATCACAAACCACAGAATACTGTATCTAAATAGGTCAAATTGTTTTGATATATGTATAGGAACATACATTTCTTGCATACCCAAATCTCTCACCTTAAATGTACTTAATATACTTTTTGTTCCGACGTCGTGGGTACAAAATGCAATTTTAAAATAGAACTAATAAAGTCTCTCAATGTTAACCTTTATCTTTACAATATTATTTAATTACTTTATCTAATAAGATCGACAAAATGCCCGTGCAATTCTCTTAGTTTGGTTACGTCATCCTCAGATTGCAGAGTAGTGTTAGTATACAGAGGCGCGTAATATTTTATATCAATAACAGATTTATATTAACTTGCAAAATGTAAAACTACATAGTCAACATATCAATAATATTATTTAACAAAGTAATTATATATTCTTAAGTTTATTTCTGCAATTTGAATAATGCTGAAAACAGTTTCATGTCGAAACGTAAAAACAATCAAAACCAAAGTTTACTGGCAGAAAACATTAATTGTAGTATTTGTTACATCGATTTATTTTACCTTTTCTGATTGACATTTAGATACATTTACTATTTTATATATTTATCCTAGGTTAGCATAAGAATTGTGTAATAATACCACGTACCCATAAAGCGCTCGAAGCATTTCAAAGTAACGTTTAAAACATGATAATTCGTAAAATTAAACACTTTTGCAAAGTTAGCCGTGGCCGTGTGTGAAGCACAATTTTGTGACAATAGTATTTGCGTCCAAGGCAGCATGCGGGCCGCAATATTCCCTGTGACCGAAAATACAGCTACATTTAACGTACCACAGTTAGTTTCCTCTAATGTATACAATAAATACTCCTATTTATATTAACACAGTATAATAACATTTACTTACACGTCTTTTAAGTACAACATTTTGTATTCCTCGTATAAGCCTTCGTGATTTGGAAAACTAATCTAACGTGAAAACTTTGTTATGTCAATAAATTATATCAACGACACAGTGAGGTGTCTTAAAGACACAACGAAACATTTTGTACGTACAATAAAGGCGACGTGGCCTCGATAATATTGACTAGCAGACGGTATAGATGTGGTCGCGGGGCGACAAGCTTCGCGCGCCGTCAGCTCAGGAGCGCCCAGCCCTCGGCTGGCTCGTGTCGTAGGCGCGGATCACGTCCGCCTGCGACACGCTGGCGCCCTCCTCTTGAGAGAATGCGAACCCATCTGCGACAATACACTACTTATCATATTGCCCTAAAACTATTGTCAATGATGTGATGAATTCGAAATGTTTGTGAATTTGTGATTGTAATTGGTAACTCAAATTGCTGCTTGCTGATATTTATAAAAACAATTGGAATTAAATTTGCATGCAATTTCAGAGTGATACTATTGTGCCGAAAACACAAATCGTGTGATGTGCCTAGAGCCGAATACCTTTAGGATTCCTTTGCATCGCTAGGCAATTGAGATTAATTTTAAATGTTTCTACGGTGGTGTAGAGGTGCGTCTATGACGCCGATATGCGGTGCGTGTGTGTGTGTGCGTGTTTGATGTGTCTGTGTGCTAAAGGAATGTTATGGAGCTCCGTAAGTGAAACAGAATCCGAAATAAGTTTCGAATAATTTCGGATAGGATTTAAGCACGTTATTATTTTTTGCGGTTTTATTTTTATTGTACCCGAATCTCACCTCATTTTTATTTGCATTATTTTATTGGTTAGTTATAACTAAACCATATATAGTCTATCATTTTTGTTTCCAGATCCGAAATTACATGACGTCCGCAAAGTCATGACGCGCGATCAGCCTGTCTCGATTATCGTCCATCTCTGTCGCATGTAAGTGACAAACTGAATACGCGCTACAGTATGCATCACGAACGGACGACAGGCATTAAAATATGCATATTTCAAAAATATAAATCCATAACATTCCCTGGTTAGAGATGGTTTTACGGCGAGATATAAACCGTTTTTTTCCCGACATAAAACCAACTCTGTCCCTGTCGTGTTTACTCACGAGACAGCTCGAGCTCCAAGTTGGCGCGCGTGGTCGAGCGCCGGCTGAACACGCTGCGTACGTTCTGTAGCAGCCGCGCCGTCTCCGTGAGGCTGCCAACACCTCGCAGTCACTATCGAGGCGACCACCGTACGGCACGTACGCCAGTACGGATCGCGCCCCGTTTCACACGTTCCAAAATAAAAGAGAACGCTACTCCACTGCATTTAGGTCTAAGACTTTTATATTGTAGCTCTATTGGTCACCCGACGTTTAAAAAAAAACTCTCGCGTGGTCACGATTGCATAAATAATGCGAACGAACGACAAGTCTAATATGTCGCTGAATACGAAGTGCATCCGTTGCCATGTTTTGCCGACACCCGGATTGTTCGTTGGAAGTTGAGCTTTAAGAAATAAAAATATGCAAAATGGAGGGACGTTCAAATTTAAAATAGACGATCTCTACAATCACAACCCGGCATTGAAATGTAAGCATGTGTGAGACAGTAGTAGTGAGGCGCAAAGAAGCTTCATGCCAAGCCATGCGGGCGGATCTGTCGCGTACTTACACTGTGCGAGCCGCAGGAGCGCGTGGCGCGGGTCCGCCACGCTTGGCCTGCTGCCGGGACAACTGGTTAGTACAAACCACATGCGTGGCCCGAATACCACCACCGTTTTAAACTAGATGGCGCTAGTGTCACCGCCACTCCCACACAACATTTAGCCAATTTTAAGGTTTTTTTCTGAAAGAAACACCTTATGATTTTCGTTACATAGTTTTATTTAAATAAGATGCTTTCTGCGATTTACTGTCCTCAATAAATTATTCTATAAATATAAAATATGCGGTTTTTATTTCAGAAAAAAGGACAGAAAACACTTCATCCCAACAAATTTAATTTCAGAATATTAAAACGCATTTGGCAGTTTTGTAAGGTACATCTTGTAAACCAAAATGTTAACTATTTTTATTTATAAAGTAAAAAATTATATAATTGACAATTTAATATTTTTTGTTTCCGTTTACAAGACATTCCTATAGTACAATACCCATAACTAGCATTATTTTGGCAATTCTACTTACTGTATACAGTATAGACATAATTCAACGTTTAAATACGATTTCTGAAAGAATACATCATCTGTGATACTTAAGATTATTTACACTGTACTGAAATAACAATTTAATTTACAATTATGATTGAAGAATTAATAGGGTGCATCTGAGAAAAATGTGAACATATAAGTACAGGTGAAGCACAAACAAAAATGATGCAACAAAGAATATTTTTTAAAGAATTTCATCGCCTGGTCATAAAATGGCTGTTATATTTTCCACATTATGATTTAAGCTACAATAACTATTTATAATGTGTCAGAGGCTGCCACCGACTACATACAAATGATACATTTAAATTACTGCAATTATTTAATGTATGTATAAATATGTAATACTATTTATTTTGTTTTCAATAATTAGCTAGTCATTATAAAGTATGGCGGCAACCCTGATAACCAAAACACAATACTAAATGGAAGTAGAAGATTGAAAATATGAGATGAGAGATAAAGACAAAAATAATGAAATATAAAAATATGGAGAAGGAAAATTTACATTGGCATCTGAAATCGCAGTTTGTAGCCGATTTATTTTAGTTGATAAAAACCACTCTTTGTCGTTACTAGAAAATTTTGGGGCAATTATATTTCAGTTTTTAAAACTAATATTATTTTCATTTTAAAAACAAAAATGTTTTATTAAAAAAAAAGTACTACGCGACTGCCACTTGAAGATCCGACTTATTTTGAACATATGTATCCATTCGTGTATAGCTGCTGAGAAGTCCAGGTAGAGTTCTGTTTTAAGTATATTGTAGCGATATGAAGGGATTCTGGCTCTTTTAGAGGTCGATGATATATATAATAAAACTGTAACTTGTCTATTATGACTAGCGTAGAATACTATTTTTATATTATATTTATAATTATAGTGGAGTATTTAAGATCCATAATTAAAATATATCAGTAATCCTAATATTATATAAAGTTTAAAGCGATTTCAGATGCAGCGACAAAAATCTATAGCAAAATATACAAGAATGAAAGCAACGAAACAGGCGGCGGGGAGATTAAACAACATTTACAAGGAAAGAACTCAATTTTAACATTTACATCATTTATTTCTATTGTTATTTACACATTTTAATCGGAAGAACACTGTTAGATATATGTGATTTTTACATAATAACATATGATACATATAAAAATATCAAAAACAAAATTTAGATTCAATTTTCTCCGAGGTATTTTTAAATTAATATATAAGGTGGACTCAAATTAACTACAAATATTTTCAGGACTGGCTCCAGGAGGCTAAATAAACGTATTGGAGATAAAATTTTAAAAATCGATACGCTAGTTTTTATTTATTTTTTTCTAACAAAAAAGATATTATAAAATGACGACATTTAGTATCATACTGTAGATACATGTTAGACAATTCATTCATCTATAAGCTCCACCCACCAAATAATAGTAAAATTAAATTGATTTGCCGTCTTCCTCTTTTTTATCAAAAGTGCGTGGAAGACAGAGTTTTATTTATTTGTGTGGATTAACACACCACACACACACACACACACACACACACACACAAATAACCTAAGATAGCCTAATAACCAATGACATTATGTCATTGCTAATAAATAATAAGATGATAATTTAAGTGTAAGTTTTGGGGTTTAAGGCGACTAGGAGAGCAAACACGTGAATTTGGTTTATCAAATTTATTAATAAGTTTACAATTTACAATAAAATAATACTTCCCATCACACTTTTTCACACGTAAACGTAAAACGTGCACTCATCTGTCCACAAAATGTTATTATTACGGTTCCTACACAACCACTGCGAAAACTCCACTCTGTCTCATAGTCCGTCGGGAGCATCTCCTGAATCCTCAGAATATGATAGGGATGAAATCCCTCGCTATGCAACACTTTTAAAATGTATGATTACGACACAAAGAAGACACGTGCGGCGTCTTCAGAGCTGGCCACCGGGTGTCTTAAAAAAAAGTCCAACACATCTTCTTCCAGCCGTACAGGATACCGCGGTCGGCCTGCATCAGGCCTGGGTCGGAAACTGCCGGTCTCGCGGTGACGCTGCACGGCACCAAGAATAGTTCTTGGGTTGATCTGCCGACCATACCTCTCGAAAAAAATCTCGCACGCCCGAGTACAAATTTCATTTGCATCATGGTAGCAGATTGTCATATTCAAGTAGTCCTGGTTTTAATATCGGTAAGGCATTTTTTACAACATACAACTTCATGTCAAAGCTTTTTATTAAACCAATCTCCAAGACAACGTCTATAGTATATCTCTGGTATGTGCACAGAGTATATCAAAATGAGGTTGTAACATTCCTCCCCAATTAACTTAAAGCATTTCTTCGATTAATCGACGAGGTGCTTGCCTCTGCCGGTTCGGGAATACACAGAGTATCTATCAGCAGAGTCGACAAAGTATGTAATGTTTTGTCTCATGTCAAGGTATGTATTTTTTAACATCTTTATTAAACATGGTCGTTACTATTGTGCAATAGTTTTAGGTCGGGAAAACAATTAAATACGTAGGTGATAAAAGAAAGTCAAGTGCGAATGAGGCCATACCAACTAGTAGATCTATCAAATGGTTCAAAATTTTTGCTCTCACTAAAACATAAATAAAAGCCAAACTTTATTTTCGCCATTCGATCCGTAGACGCTGTTACTGGACGAATTACATTCACTTTTTAGTGTTCGAACGGGACCCTATTACTAACACATCTTAAGAATACGAATAATTAAATTAAAACAATTATTTAAGGGGGCTCCCATACACCAAACGTGATTTTTTAGAATGCTACGGAACCCTTCGTGCACGAGTTCGACTCGTACTTGGCCGGTTGTTGATTTGATTTGAAAAGGAAAAATGAAAAGTTTTCAGATATCTTTATTTTCTGTTTGTCAAGACAAGAGACCTTTCCAGTAATAGAATAATCCATTAATAATAATATTAAAAAAACCTATGAAAAAAACCTATAAAAAAAGACCTATGATTGATTGCTCCGTTCCATAGTTACTCTATGACAGAGCGGCACCATAGATAGAGCAACACGGACTCACGCGCGCGCCGGTGGGCGGCGGCTTTTTTTTGTGGCCGCGTGTATAGTTTCATTTTAATTGGTTAAAATAATTGGCCAATGAGGTAAGGACTGAAACATCGTCTCTCGTGTTTTATGTTACATGATACAGGATGTCATAATGTTACGGTTTTCAAAAAACAAAAAGTTAATTTTTCTCGAAAACTAGCGTGTAGAAAATTGAAAAAACCACTGATATTATTTCTAAATAATATCAGTAATCAGCCCTGAAAATATTTGTAGTTAATTTGAGTCCACCTTATATAATAATTTACACTTTTATAAACGGTTAATTTGTGACATCTGTATACTGTCAATTTTTTAATCATATTACAAAATACAATACTTATATTCGTTTTACGAATATGATGGGGTAATATTACGTTAGATATATAAAAATATACCTACATCTAGCGCACTAGGTATATCACAAAAACTATGTTGGCTCAAACGAGTGACAGTAAAAAATCTACAATAATTTACAAAAATAGCTACACGCGTTATAAATGTCAATTCATAGGCCGAGCGAGACGGAACGTGACTTTTAGTCGAATCTACTGTTAACGGCACTTGTCCCAACGTCGACGATGAGCGAGTGAAGCGAGAGACATAACCGCGATGGCGATGAGCGAATGTGTATTTCTGATAATTAATTTTGTTAAACGCTGAAATTTACGGTAGTGTTCCACGGCGACACGGGTAATTACTAGGTCAGCCGAGATTAAAATATTCTTGTGTGTGCATATAAACCTGTCAACATTATTTGCAAATTCTTCACTATCACCACAGCACAGAGATGTGCAGGGTAGGCAACTAGACATAGATGTCTGTACAAGTAATAAGATATTAATGGCATGATTCAGGTTTCGAGCCGTCTGATCGAATATCGCCGAGTTTTATCGAGAGCTTGATTTGCTGAGTTTTATATTTTTGACAGCTCCTGTCACTTGGACAGATAAAGAGATGTATGTGTATGTGTCTCTGGTATGTTTATATTTTATACGTTTCTAGAGCGAGAAAATAGTCGATAGCTTATCTCGTCTCGCCGGCGGTCGGACAAGTGCATACGAAACTGACATTATTCTAATTTAAAAAAATGTCACTCCCGAAAACAATAAGTATAAATGCAGTCTCTGTGCGTTGCTACTCTGTGGCACACGCGTTTAACTTAACATTGTACTGTATAACAACGACGGAATGCATTTCTGGAGTGATCGTATTAACAATAAATAAACCCTATGCGAGAAATAATTTAACAAATCTACTTACAACGAAATAACAGTGGAATCGTAATCCCCATAGTTGATTTGAAATATCATAGGTACATATACTAAAACTGCACAACAACTCATATAAATAAGTTATTCGTAAATCATTTACATACAAAACTAAATATTTGTACAATACCAGAGTATATAACATTTAATTGTCAAAATATGCGAGGACTGCTAGCGTGTGTACTTCTAGCATCTCAGAAAATAAATAACGGGAGATGACAAAGACAGGAGATTTTCATAGTTGAAGAATGCGGACCTATATAATACTGATATGTAAAACAAGAAAGATGCATAACTTTACGTACGCTTTAGTTTATTCTTATCACATGTCCCACGGATAATGTATAACAAAATATCTTATGTCCTTGCTGACACATCCCGTTAATAAATTCTTTAACTAGCTCGTGCATATCTCACACGACACTCGATATCACAATAAATATTTACCATTGCATGACTGTCCCCCACTTATCATGTAAGTGTAGTAAGTCCATCTTGTAAAAAAATCACATGTTAATATGTGAATTAGGCAAAATGATTTGTACAAAAATATCACCTAAGAATTTCTCATGTGATGATTGAGCCAGCTGCTAGCAAATGACTAAACAGATTAACTAGTGGAATTTGCGCATAAATGCATATTTGTATATGAGTTTCTAGGAAAATACTGAGGAAGTATCATTGTACAATATTGGGGCATATTTTCGTCAGTCAATTTTCAATACATTTTTCTATCAATTCTTACGTAGAATCTTAAAGTATCTAATCGCGATATTACAATATCATAATATTCGAATATCACTTCAGTCTAAAGGACTTGAGTCTTGAGTCGCGGACTGCGCGTTGCTGCACTAGTTGACGATTGATCACATTAGTCTTCCGTCTATAATACATAGGTATATTTAATGGCAAGTAAAATGTCTCAAAAATGCGTAACAGTTGTCGCTTTGTGATCATCATAACTCTCTAAGAGATGACTTCAATTAAACATAGTGGAAACGCACGAATCAATTTGGCGTATTGACATTGTGAAGAGTCAAACGTTTGTATTGTAGACGGAAGCCAAAGTCAAAGCGCGCATTACGAATGCTTTTCGCGTTGTAGTAACGTTAAGAGTAACGTACGACGTATTGCAATATGCGATTCAAAAATCGCATCGATTCAATTGATTCTGAAATATTTGCGAGAAAATTCGTAGCGCGCGCTAGGCGTGATGCGAGGTCGAGTCGAGTGCCGGCGTGACGTCATCGGCGCGCGGTCACGCGCCGTCGTACTGTCAGACGATGTGCGGGCGGCGGGCGGGGTGGGAGGGGCGGGAGGGGCGGGGCGCCCCCCCCTCCGGAGCCACGGCGCGGCGCCGCCAGCGCAGCCCCGCACGGCGCCGCGCTCGCTGGCCACACACAACACGTCAACCTAGCCTAGTCTAGTCTAGACTTTTGCGGCCCCGTGTGCACATAGACTCGTGCTAGTGTCGCCGATTATTCATTTAGAATTCAGTCTCGCGCGTCTGAACTTAGTGACGACGGATTGTGGACCAAAAATGAATTTCAATTTGTGTTCAGCACGAGAAACTGAACAATTTTGCCGAGAAACGTGTACCGAAATGACAGAATATTTATTTCATATAATATTTGTAAATTTAAAATTAAAGATAAAAACTTAATTTATTTCATATTCATTACTATGTCCAGAAACGCAAACATATTTATTACGTATAATACAATTTTGAAAAAAAGTGTAGTGTTGCTACCTTTGTACACTAATAAAGGTGCCAGATTGGAAGATATCGTCATGCGAACTTAATACGAGTCTATGCGAGTGCGGGGCGATGCGAAGCGAACTCAACACAAGAAACCAAACTAAAGAGGCGTGCTCTAACTCTAGACATTTACTCGCCGATAATTCTCCACACACAAATACGAGAAAAGCACAAAAATTTAAAAGAAAACTGATATTATTTACAGACAACACATTGTCGAGTTGGACCACGGTCAGAAAAGCATCAATTCATTTATTAAATTGCATAAGCAAGAGATAATCGTAACTATTCAAAATAAATGAAATAATAGTTCAGACCATTTTACTATTGAGGTAAATGAGAAACGATAACAAAGAGTGAGAAACATATCACCTCAATAACTATTTTATCTGATAATAAAATGTTTCTCGCTTGTTGACATGGTTTCTCGCCACCATCGAGTGAGTAGTACAAGGTAGGTATTCAAAATTGATTTTATAATGCTTTACCAAATCCGATGGCCTAACGCAATGTCTGTTAAATCCTTATTTCTAATTTCTCTTTTAGTCTAGTCATATTTTACGATAAAATGGAAAATTACCAGTAAGCAACGATGAAAATATGCAATGATGGACGATGGTCGACAAAATATCTATACAGGTTCGACCACCCGACGGACAAAGACAGTCGCACAAGACAGCGATTGGTTGTAGTGATCGTACACGTATATCTTGTAATAATGTGGTGTGAGTGAAAATTATAATATTTTTGATATTTATATTTCACGTATAATGAAGAGAACATTGCTAGGTTCATACTGTGTTATGTGCAATGTATTTTAATTTCTACATTTGGTTTATACAATGGCAGGAGGGTTTGAATCGACCAAACTACTCATCAATATGAAATCATCGACTTACAAAAAGAGAACAATTAATATTTGTAAAGATCTACTTTTATAAGTACTCGTATTGTGAGTTTTAAAGTATTGTAACAAAGCGTAAAATTGATTGAACATCGACAGCGCTCGATCTGTCCCGAAGTGGGAGTTTTCAGAAGTCCAATCTTCGGTATTATTAAATCTTTAATCTAAGGTTGAAGGCGGTCCTTTTTCTACATTTTTAGGTCTGAAAATTATGAAACTGTTTCATAAAACCTTTTCTGTGATACATTTTTGAGACGGCACTCCTGTGTCCCTTCTGCTTACAAAGTACAGCTAACTGTATGCGCTTTGTATATAAGGTGGACTCAAATTAACTACAAATATTTTCAGGGCTGGCTCCAGGGGGCTAAATAAACGTATTGGAGATACAATTTTAAAAATCGATACGCTAGTTTTTTTTTTGTTTTTTCTAACAAAAAAAATATTATTAAATGATGACATTTAGTATCATACTGTAGTTAAATGTGTAGAGACTTCATCCCTCTTTAAGCTCCTCCCACCAATTAATAGTTGAATGAAATTGATTTGCTGTATTCCTTTTTATTTATGAAAAGTGCGTGAAAGACAGAGATGTCAAGCGATTTATTATACGTAAACGACAGCGACCGACCGGTGGGCGGGGCGGCTTTTGTTTGTGTGTGTCATTTTAATTGTCATTTTACGCAAAGCTGTGTAGAGGATGTTATAATGTTACGGTTTTCAAAAAACATAAACGTTAATTTTTCTCGAAAACTAGCGTGTAGAAAATTGAAAAAACCACTGATATACTTTCTAAATAATATCAGTAATTAGCCCTGAAAATATTTGTAGTTAATTTGTGTCCACCTTATATATAGGCAGCAATATTATGCGAGAGACATTTAAAAACGCTGTTAAATTTTCTAAAGATTATGAGCCCATACTGTTAAGTAATTTGATACTAGTTTAAAACCCTTCATGCCTGATCTTCTATATATATAAAATGAAATGACAGTGAGTATGTATAGATATGATACGATGTACCCTATGCACGCTATACTGGTATAGCGATACAGTCTAGCCAACCAAAATAATGCGCACACTATCATAGATATATTAGATAAGTATATAACTACCACACGATGCGATTAGAGGTGTTATGAGTTCACTCAGATCATTGGCTTATAAATAAATACCTATTCAACCATCTCCAAGGTGCATTCAGTGTTCGGGTTTAATTTAATACAAGTAAGGCAGTACTAAGGACCGGTCGTTGTGGAAATCCTTGGGGGAGGCCTTTGTCCAGCAGTGGACGTCTTTCGGCTGAGAGAAGAAGAAGAAGAAGGCAGTACTAAGGAGACATATTACCCTAAATTGGATACTCTCAATCAAATACAAAAATAATCAATAAGTTATCACATTTTTTTATAATTTTACGTAAAGATAGTTAGGTAGTTATCTCTTTAGTAAGACTTACATGTACATTCCAAAATATATCCTTTTACACATGATATCGTGATTCTATCATTCTTCATAGTTTCAATTGAAATTACTCTAGAAGTACGCTGCAGCCTTATTTTAAAATTCATGACCATGATTGGTCAAAATTGAATAAAGGCCGAAACATTCTAAAATATTTAAAATAAACTTCCTCAATTGCCGTGCTGTCCCTGTCTGTCTGTCCACTATCTAAAGAAATAGCACAATATTAGGACTTCTTTGTATAAAACTCTTTGGAATATTCGGCCGAAATCTTCAAAAAACATAACGCTGCAGCGCACATTCTCATATGAATTTTGAGATATAAATAATTTCCGATCGTTCTATTGTATCGTGTAACCGAGTGAATTAAAGAAAACTTAAAATTAGCGGCATATCTCTAGGTTTCTCACTAAAATGTGAGCGAGAAACGTAGCCATCGTCAAACCATTCTTTGCTTCACTTAAAAACATACGAGTGCACCATCCATACTAATATTATAAATGCAAAAGTCAAAACGACTAAACGGCAGGACCTATTTTGATGAAATTTAGTATGGATATAGTTGAAGACCCATGATCAAACATATTTTTTAACTAACCCGCATTTGAATGAAAAATACTCAAGATATACTTTATGCAACATAATATACGTATATTTCTGTGAAGCAAAAATATTAGGTTGTAAAATAATATAGTCTGGTTAATAAATGTTACCAATAAAGTTTGTATTGCAGAGACCAAAGAAACATTTAGAACTATTGGTCATCATGACCATTCAAAAAAGTTACATAAGTTTTTTTATTGGTCCTTAATATATTTACAAGAAAATATAAGTCAGAGGCACCACGGATAGGCAAAAATGTCAAAACAAATAACACAAAAAATATTCAATTCAATATATTGTCTTTTTCGATTGTTTTAAGCGTCTAGCATTCCGATTATGTGACCAACT
Source organism: Ephestia elutella (assembly GCA_018467065.1). Lineage (NCBI taxonomy): Eukaryota > Metazoa > Arthropoda > Insecta > Lepidoptera > Pyralidae > Ephestia > Ephestia elutella. The sequence goes on along the minus strand of CM031576.1, from coordinate 21,182,021 downwards.
TATCGATCAATCTTTACTTATGTGACTGAATGGTTCATCTCGTATGTTTCTCACCATGTATGTATGCGTGTGTGTATTTGTGTAGTATTACAGGCAAGTACTCACGAGTGCCTCGGCTGCGCGAGCAGCGCCGCGGGATCGCGTTGTTTTATCTCGCTTTCGCGGACCGCTTCCGTCATCGTCTTGAACGCCGAATTGTGGATTCTGGAATTTTTAAAAATAATACATATAATAATACTGGTATGTCTATATATAGACGATATTAAAGAAAAAATATATGAGGGGTCTTTATATCATTGGAAGTCTAAATTATATTTTTATAACAAAAAAAATAAATAAACAAAAACTACTTAATGAAATTTAATGCAATTTTCAGTTGTAGGTACAGCTGAAGGTGTAACTTCAAATCTGGTGCAGGTTTCATCTTACTATTCCTCGTATCCACTAGGCAACACTGACACGTAACATATTATGCTATATCACTCACTTCTCAATAGAAGTGACTAAAATGAAATAGCACATCGAGTTTCTCGCTCATGTTAACGGTACTCAGTAAGAACGTGCATTTGCGCGTTAATGTTGCCAAGTAATACATATGAGACTTTAATCAGGTATATCTGTTGTTAATGTTCAGTTAATGAGAATGAGCGATTTTCTGACAGCCAAATTAAGAAAAAAAAATCAGTATAAAGTCTCAACAGATAGCGTTTTATGAAAGCAGAGTCGTAATAATGGCTGAACGCCTGTGCGCCTTTTCTTGTCAACCAGAGGCAGAAAAAAAAAATTACCTGACAGTTTGACAATTGCACAAATCACAATATTGATACTTTTTAGATGTTTTTTTTATTAATTTTATTTTTTTTAAATGCCAATTCCGTGATTTTTTGCTTTTTGTATGGACTCGCCTTTTACTTAAGCGCCATCTGTGAAGTCATCTGGAACTATTTTTTTTTAATTTGGGTCTTTTAAAATCCCTCATTAGGATGAAAAATATATAATAAGTGGGATTAATGAAATACTTCAATCAAAATAAGGATTGAACAAAATTTGCTGCAAATACTAATGAGAGCATATACGGTAAATACTTATACACAATAATTAACATGATATATGTAAAACATTAAATACACTATTTATCAAGAAAATCTCAATACGATCATAATAGTAAAGTTTCAAGTTACAAATTCTTAAAAATTACTATTGCCTATGGAGAAAAAAATAATTACATGAGAAATGGCACTTATCAAATTATCAAAACGTTTTACTTACAGTAAATTAACAACTCTATTTACCATTACATAAGAGCTAGTATTACATATTATATTGCATTTATTTATTACGACTCGTATAGATTTACGTTTCCTTGCCTCCTAGATATGTTCTTCCCCCCTATCCAAATTTGTTATTTCTCTAAATGACGTGCTACTGTCGTTGTTGACCTTTGCCTTAAATAAGAAATAAATAAAAAAATAATAACATTTTAACATAAGTAACACTAAAAATAAATGAAAATAATGAATAAGAAATTTTGAAGCAATGGTGGCTCAATCGGCTTAAGGCGCTGCTGGTTCGAATCTCGCTCCGACATGTACAGTTGGAGGCCTATAAACTTGACCCCCCTGAGAAAGGATTCGGTGAGGGGGTGGGGGGTCAGTTTTATCTGCCCTCAACTGTACCTACCTGAGCTTGTAGATCAATCTGATTCATGTACGGATATTTTCATTGACCACCATGTGCTTCCAGTGAAGGAAAACACCGTGAGGAATCCAGCACACTGTCAAGTTTTCTAGTATGTAAACGGCTACTTCCGCTAGATGGCGGTAGTCGCAGAGATATGTCGGATGATATGTTGCAACTTGAATAAAATATGACACAAAGTTAGCTTATAGCTAACACTCGATAAGAAAGAATGAATTAAAAATTATTGAGTGAGTAAACTTACTAAATACATTTTAAGTATTTTCTACACTCTTAGGAAAAATAAGTATACATTCATTGGAAAACGTATATACAAGTACCTGTTTTATAAGACTCAGCGTTGTTTCTAGCAAACTTTACTTAGCACAACAGAGCTCCAGCAGTTATGTAAATATCTTGGCAAATAAATGATTTACGATTTATTCTAATTTTACATGGTTTTATTTTACTAATATCTTTGCTAAAGTGACATAAATGCATGTTAGTTTTGTAATACATTACAAATTTATAACCTTGATTACTTATGATAGTTACATTATGCACTATACTTACAGCTACGTCGCTACATTCATTATTCTCAAGTTACACACAATGGATTTGCGTTGTTAAGACAAATTGCTTCATACCAAATTTATTTTTAGACATTAGAGAGCGCATCTAAATCTCAAACATAGAAAATTAATATGATATTTTCAACATTCGCGCTCTTTTAGAAAACTCTTCAAACTTAGAAACTTTATACATAGTTATTTTCTATTATCATGCCTTTTTCCCGTGGGGGTAGGCAGAGACTAGCGATTTTCACTTGCTACGATCCTTACAGATCTCTCTTGCTTCCTCTACGCTCATCATTATCTTTATACATCCGAATAAAGATCTTAGAATATCGTGTGTAACTTGTGATTGGAGATCTCGATAGCTTTAAGTTTGCGTGTACCACCATAAACCTCTTTGCTTGCCATCAGGCAAGATACTTAAACTACAACGCACCGAAAATATTCATAATTACTAATAACAAAAAGCTACAAAAAAAGGAGTGTATTAACCAAATCTATAGGGCGAGCAGGCCAGTGGTCGGCGCGCGAAGGGCAGTGAGCATACGGTGGAATGCGACCCAAACGCGGCTCGGGCCCACCGTGCGAGCCGAGAGCCTCCGGGGGCATGGCTCTGCAACCCACTTGAGAAATATGATCCAGTAACTTTGTCGCCTGGCAGTTTGGGGTAGTAGGCGTCAAATTTGGTATTTCTGTTTTTTACAGACTCGTTTATGATGTTGGCCTAATGAATAAGTTTGTGACCTCGACGTCCGAAAGCAACATTGTCAAATATCGAAAAAACCACGAAGAAAACGAGTTTTTTTTTCAAATTTTGGCGATTATAACCCTAAAGGACTAGTTTTTGAAAAAACTTTCTTAGGACGTTTATAAAGTAGACTAAATTTGCTACAATATGATACTAGAATTGTCTCTGTAGACTCAATAGTTTTCGCGATTAAGCCTGCCATGTACGAGGCTGTATGTTTGATACTCACCTACGCAAAACGCCCCGGGGCTCAACAAGTCTGCAAAAAAACAGAACTACCAAAGGGCATGTTGCATAGCAGGCTATATCATGAGCAGTTCCCCAAAAAGAAATAATATCAGAAACCGATGAGGACCATCATATATTTGTTTTTTCGTGATCTTGTTATGGTACAAAAATACATTTAATATCGCTTCATATCGTATAATGGCGATACTGACATGGCGCCCGTACGTATGTTCAGAAATTATGATACAGAAAATCAGATACAATGCTCGATATTTTATTATATTTTAGAAAGTTAATTAAAGTAAATGTTCCAAACACATGTTACATGCAATATCACAAAAACATGTGTATTTCACATAAATAGATGAATAATAAATAAAATAAACAATTCTTTCCCGCGGGCACGTATGTAATAAAAGTACATTTTTGAACGTACCGGAAATCGGAATTGTCAAATGAAACGCGTCAACGTCAAATCATAATGGGTGTCGGCCATTTTGGCGGAACTCGCCTAACCTTCATTACGATTTTGTTGACTAAATGTACCATAGAAAGGCAACGAATTTATCGGATTTACTTATAAGGCATTGATACTGACCCAAAATTGTAAAGTTTAGATAGGTGCTTATGATATAGCCGGCTTCCCATACATTTGTGCGACAACCCCTTTGACGCATACTGTGATGTATAAAGTTACTGGACTAATATGGCGTCTGTACACTACGGCTCACGGTCAAAGGTGGGTTTACTCTCGGGTATAAACCGTTTTAGCCCGGCTCAAACCCGAGATGGGCTGTCACGGTAGTTTCTCGACATTTCTCAAAACGAAAATCGCCGAGAAATCTTATTCAAGTCGTTACCGGATAAGACTGCTATAACAGGTTTTTACTAAGTGGTGTCGAGACTAAAAATGACCGGACAGGAAATTGTTAAAAATATGCAATATGTATTATATTAGATACATATAATTAAACGCGACGTCTCAGCACGAATTTATTCACCCGAGTAATTTTTTTGGGAATGTCCATTTTCTACGTGTAACATCATAAGAATGTACATTTATTTAGATGGTCCAAAGTCCTGTCTCCTATTATCATCAGGCAGGGGTTGCCTAAAAAGCTGTAAGGGACAGAGTTATACAAAGCATATGTTGGTGTGATGATATAAAGGGATTCGATAAGACCTGGAAGGAAAAGACGAAGGACAGCGATGATTGGAGAGAATTAGGGGAGACTTTTGCCCATCAGCGGGACATAAATAGCTATAAAAAAAGTTGGTGTACTCACACAGTGACGAGCAGGTCTGGTATGAGCGTGCACACGGGCACGAGCACGAGGCCGAGCCAGAACAGCAGCGACGAGAACACCATCACGTCCATGCCGCGCATCACGGCCCCGATCAGTACCAGGGGGTATATGTTGCTGGAATCAATACATTTTATGGGGTCATCAATCAATTATGGGGGCTTTCTAGGGCAAATAGAAGCCAAAACGTTTTTTTTAGAATTTTTGTCTGTCTGTCTGTTGTACGTGCATCACAAAAAAACTACTGGATCAAATTTGATGCGGTTTTTACTGTTGTATTATAGAAGGTCTAACTTAAAATTTGGCGTAAGTTTCATCTTGATACGCCGCTTAGAACCTGAGATATTAATAATAGTGAATTGCGCGCGGACGAAGTTCTCGGGCACAGGCTAGTGAATAAATAAAATGAGTGTATTGGGTTGGTGAACCCCTTTTAAAGCGAAAATTAATAAGTGTGGTATCCACATTACTCAGAAAAATATGGTCATGTCATAAAGAGAAACTACACAACGTTAATTACAATTTTTTTTTTATAACTAGGGCAGCAAACGAGCATGCAGGACACCTGATGGTAAGCGATCACCGCTGCCCATGGACAACTGCTACACCAGGGGATTTGTCTTTTGAAGATCAATGTCGTATCGGTTCGGGAACACCGACAATTTTAAATTTTCGTAATAGGCAAAAATCGTATAGTGCCAATCCTGCAATAGCTGCTGATTTCATTCATCTTTGCAATATTTTTTTGAGAACCCACCTGTATATGAGTATGAATATGAACCACATGCCCATGGAGCCCCAGATGGCCACGTGCGTGACCCACGTCCACGAGTACGTGGCCAGCCCCGCCTTCAGGCACACCGTCAGCACCACGTACTGGAATACAAATATTATCGTGACGCATTCAATAGGGTCAAGGTGTAATTTTTCAACATATTTTTGAATAAAATGGAAAGATCTTATACTCGTTACTATGAATTTTCAGTTTAAAATGACTAGGTAATTAAATAGAAAACCAAAAAAAAACTGGTATAAAACTTTTACATGATCTTTCCATAAATAAAATAAAAAAACATTGTCGAATACCCTTTGAGCCTCCAATACACTAGGCAACAATAAGCGAAACATGTTTCTTCTTGCTCCGTACAGTTTACATGAGTGAGAAACACGATGTGCTATTTCACTTTGGTCAGTAGAAGTGAGTGAGATAGTATAATATGTTGCGCGTCAATTGTAGCCTAGTGTATTAGAGGCTGGCAACATTATTTGTGTTCACATTTCATATATTTTATTAGATAAATACAATATTTAAAATAATTTCAGATCCCTAGAAGCACTAAATATGAAAACACTAAATGAAAAAAAAAAATTCAGCTTCCCGGAAACAATAAAATTTATAAAGAGATACAAGAAAAGAGATCACTGTAATAGCGTATATCTACTCACTTGTATTGATGTTATCGAGTTCACGCGGCACTATGATAAGTTGGGCGTACTACGTGTTCTCGGACATAAATCATTTTTGTGTTACGTTCTACACAAATTTGGATTGCGCATACAGGAATTATTCTTTATTTTTGGATTTTTGAGCAATTCAAGATGCAATTAGTACTAATGTACTGTCATATAGAAATAAGATATGGTGAAAAAATTCCATACGAGCAGGACTTGAACCCACGACCAGGTCTTTATACAACCTTGCTCTTCCAATTGGGCTATCGCATTCCTGCTCGCATGGGATTTTTTCACCATATCTAATTTCTATATGAGAGTACTTTAGGAATTGTTATGATATATTTATTAATACCGTGTAGACCAGGTTGCCCAGCACGAGGTACCCGCCGTCGCGGCCGTGCGGCCACAGCACGTGGTGCGCGGCCAGCAGCACGGGCAGCCAGAACATGTGTTGTACAATAAGTACCGTGTAGACCAGGTTGCCCAGCACGAGAGTACCCGCCGTCGCGGCCGTGCGGCCACAGCACGTGGTGCGCGGCCAGCAGCACGGGCAGCCAGAACATGTGTTGTACAATAAGTACCGTGTAGACCAGGTTGCCCAGCACGAGGTACCCGCCGTCGCGGCCGTGCGGCCACAGCACGTGGTGCGCGGCCAGCAGCACGGGCAGCCAGAACATGTGTTGTACAATAAGTACCGTGTAGACCAGGTTGCCCAGCACGAGGTACCCGCCGTCGCGGCCGTGCGGCCACAGCACGTGGTGCGCGGCCAGCAGCACGGGCAGCCAGAACATGTGTTGTACAATAAGTACCGTGTAGACCAGGTTGCCCAGCACGAGGTACCCGCCGTCGCGGCCGTGCGGCCACAGCACGTGGTGCGCGGCCAGCAGCACGGGCAGCCAGAACATGTGTTGTACAATAAGTACCGTGTAGACCAGGTTGCCCAGCACGAGGTACCCGCCGTCGCGGCCGTGCGGCCACAGCACGTGGTGCGCGGCCAGCAGCACGGGCAGCCAGAACATGTGTTGTACAATAAGTACCGTGTAGACCAGGTTGCCCAGCACGAGGTACCCGCCGTCGCGGCCGTGCGGCCACAGCACGTGGTGCGCGGCCAGCAGCACGGGCAGCCAGAACATGTGTTGTACAATAAGTACCGTGTAGACCAGGTTGCCCAGCACGAGGTACCCGCCGTCGCGGCCGTGCGGCCACAGCACGTGGTGCGCGGCCAGCAGCACGGGCAGCCAGAACATGTGTTGTACAATAAGTACCGTGTAGACCAGGTTGCCCAGCACGAGGTACCCGCCGTCGCGGCCGTGCGGCCACAGCACGTGGTGCGCGGCCAGCAGCACGGGCAGCCAGAACATGTGTTGTACAATAAGTACCGTGTAGACCAGGTTGCCCAGCACGAGGTACCCGCCGTCGCGGCCGTGCGGCCACAGCACGTGGTGCGCGGCCAGCAGCACGGGCAGCCAGAACATGTGTTGTACAATAAGTACCGTGTAGACCAGGTTGCCCAGCACGAGGTACCCGCCGTCGCGGCCGTGCGGCCACAGCACGTGGTGCGCGGCCAGCAGCACGGGCAGCCAGAACATGTGTTGTACAATAAGTACCGTGTAGACCAGGTTGCCCAGCACCGAGGTACCCGCCGTCGCGGCCGTGCGGCCACAGCACGTGGTGCGCGGCCAGCAGCACGGGCAGCCAGAACATGTGTTGTACAATAAGTACCGTGTAGACCAGGTTGCCCAGCACGAGGTACCCGCCGTCGCGGCCGTGCGGCCACAGCACGTGGTGCGCGGCCAGCAGCACGGGCAGCCAGAACATGTGTTGTACAATAAGTACCGTGTAGACCAGGTTGCCCAGCACGAGGTACCCGCCGTCGCGGCCGTGCGGCCACAGCACGTGGTGCGCGGCCAGCAGCACGGGCAGCCAGAACATGTGTTGTACAATAAGTACCGTGTAGACCAGGTTGCCCAGCACGAGGTACCCGCCGTCGCGGCCGTGCGGCCACAGCACGTGGTGCGCGGCCAGCAGCACGGGCAGCCAGAACATGTGTTGTACAATAAGTACCGTGTAGACCAGTGTTTGTAATATATTGGGTAAAACTAAACGCAGGCGTTTCCTGTTATCGCCGCCAGGCGTTTTGGGGTTCTCACATTGCTCGCGTGTAAGATGGCTCGTGGACGGTCGCCATTGTCCCATGCGATATCGGTTTGATTTTTAATACGCGAGAGGTCCCGCGTTCTTTGATTGCTAATTATCTTGAGTTGTATTGGTGAATTTCCTGTTTGTTAAATAACTATTGAACTTTGTGTTTGTGTGCCCGTCATTGTGACTTTCTCCTGTGGGATGTGACGCGTGGCTGCCCGCTCACATCTATCTGTTGCCGAGCCGATTTCGGGAAGAAATCTATTTATGTGTTCTGGGGAATTGAGATCTCATGGGTTAGGTAGGGTGATTAGGAATTCCCCCTTCCCGAAGACACTCAAGTTTGGATCCGAAGAGAAAGAAGATTTAGCTTGGTAAGTGGTTTTCCATTGTAATTAATTTATAGGTTAGGTTATTATATAGGGCCCTGTAGCTCCTTCATAAGCTACGGTGGTAGCAGACTGCGTTAAGTTAGTTAGGTTTTAGTCGGGCAAACGTGGTGCCGCGTGGAGATTTTTTCCCGGTACTTATTTTTACCGGTGGTTTTTCCCGGTGAAGTTCCGGTACAGAATTCTTCCCGCCGCTTCGTTTGTCCGGATTCTCTCTGCCACATTTTCTGGCAGCAGACCGTAGTTGCTCTGCACATTTTCTGGTAGCAGAGCGTAGTTTATCTACCCTCTATTTGTTCGTTTGTAAAAAATAATTAATTGTTTGTAAAAATTATTAGATTTTTCTTAGTTTGTTTGTATAAGAATATTTGTAACCTTTTTGTATTTGTTTGCGGTTTGTACCGTGCGTTCCGGGTTTGTGCCATTCTCATACCTACCGCGGTTCTTCGTGTAGTTGTTTGATTTTGTTGTTTTTTATTTACCTTTTGTTATTTTTTGTTTGTGACTTGACGCGATGGCGAAGGTCCCCAATGCTAAGGCGACACTCGCCAACGAATTGAGATGGTTTGTGACGGCCGGTGGACTCCTGTCCCGGAAGGACAGGGAGGCCGCTATACTGGAAAAGAGCGGATCAGCTCCGCTCACGATTGAACAACGCGGAAGCGGCCATGGCGGCGCTTACCGAAGCCGACCTTACCCCGGAGGTCTACGCAGGTCACGTGGCGGACCTGGACCAGATCCTGAGTCTGCACGATGACATCGTGGAGGCGGCGGCCGCAATAAGGGCGAGACAGGCTGGCGGACCAGCCCCTCGCACACCTGTTAGACATGAAGGACCAGCGGTTACTGGTCGGCTCCCCACCCTTCAGCTGTCCCACTTTGGGGGTAGGATGGAGGAGTGGGTGGCATATAAAAATATGTTTGAGTCCCTGGTCGTAGCACGACAGGATTTGTCGAAGGCCCAGAAGATGGCCTACCTCCTCTCCACTCTTGAGGGTGAAGCGCGGTCGCTCATCCAGCACCTCCGGGTGGAGGACGACCAGTACGACACGGCCTGGGAGTTATTGAACTCCCGCTACCAAAACTTACGTTTGTTAGCGGATGCGCACGCCGCACAGTTGATGGCCCTGCCCAAGGTGGCCAACAGGGCACAGTTGCGCCTGCAGTTGCTCACGCCCGTTACAGTGGCCTGTAACGCGCTCCGCACACTGGGGCTGCCGGTGGACCAATGGTCTTTTTTGTTGGTGCACATTGTATTGGGCAAATTACCCAATGACATCCGCTCGCGATTTGAGCGCGAGAATGCGGAGCGGGATAGCACCACCCTACCAACATTCACTGACTTGGTGAAGTTTTTGGAATTTGAGGCACGGGCCGCTGAGAATACCATGACGGACTCAGCGCCATCCAGAGCGCCTGAACGTAGGCCCTTGGAACCCTCATGGCGAGGGAAGCCTCAACAGGGACGGCAACCGCCACCGCGTGGAGCTGGTGTGCGGGTTGCGCACACGGCAGCAGTCGCGAGGGACGCGGACTGCCTGCAATGTGGCCGGATGGGCCACAGCCTGCTACAATGCAGGGACTGGCAGAGACTGCCAGTACAAGATAGGCGCCGCATGGCAAAGCGGCATGAACTTTGCTTTTATTGTTTGGGCGGTCACTATGCACGTGACTGTCCCAGTGCCATACCATGCAGTGCATGCCGTGGGCTGCACCACGTGATGCTCTGCATGAACCGGAACGGGGATGGCCCCCGGTTGTTGAGGCAGGGGTCCCCTATGGGCGGGGGCGCTCCTGCGCGAAGCCCTCCACCATCGGACGGAGGACGCGGCTTCGCTCGTCGCACCCCCCCTCGGGAGGGGGGTCGCGTACCTGCGCGGGTCTTGGCGGACCGGGACCACGCGCCCCAAGGTCATGGCCAGTATGTGGCTGGCCAGGCCCCGGATAGGGCCCCCATGGGCGGGGGCCCTAGATCGGACGTGAGAGTGGGGACACCCCCCTCCACGCGGGTTACCACTACCCACCACATGCAGCCGCAGCGGTTTTCTCCGCCGCTGCACGAGTACCCACGGCTGGAGTACCACCCGCCGTACCATAGGTATGGCCGGGCCGCGGGTTATGCCCCCCCTCAGATGGGGATGTGCACTCGCCCGACATATTATCCGGGTCAGTGGCGCCCCCCTGGTTTGGAGAGAGTGGGGAGCCCGTAACTAGCTTGCTCCCTTGCTGGGACAGAGCCGCGGACGGTTCTGCTCCCTACCGCGGTGGTCCGCGTATGGGGTCGTGGGGGGGAAGCCATTAATTTGAGAGCTCTGTTGGACTCAGGGGCTCAAAGCAGTTTGGTTACCACTCGAGTGGCACGCCAGTTAGGTTTAGTCGTGGAAGACTCGCCTGTGCCACTTCTTGGAGTTGGTGGCATACAAGTGAAGTGTCTGACGGGCCAGACACTTGTCACCTTTTCTTCGCTGAAGTCCTCCACAATGAGGATCACGACTTCGGCTATGGTAATGGATACCATTGCGGGTTGGCACCCCCTCGACAGACATACCGCCGGGTGTGTTGTCTTTGGTTTCGGGTCTGGATTTGGCCGACCCCTTTGTCTTTCATCCCGGCCCAGTGGACTTGCTCCTGGGCTCGGACGTATTGGGTTGGATTTTGTTGGGTACACAGAAGGCTCTGGGTTCGTCTTCACTGATGGCAGTGTCTACGATTTTTGGTTTTGCCCTGATGGGCCCTGTGTTTGATAATGGCACCGCGGAGGAGCCACCGGTTGTCGCATCTGCGTCCTTTGGCCAAGACCATGCAAAGGTTTTGGGAGGTGGAGGAGCCACCTATGAGTTCCAGGATGGATCCGGAACACGCTGAGTGCGAAGCCCTTTTTCGATCGACCACGGAGAGGTTGCCCTCCGGTCGGTTTGTAACTAGGTTACCCTTTGTTGCCTCTCGTCCTAGCCTAGAGCAAAGTAGGGCGCTTGCGGAGAAACGACTGCTGTCCATGGAGCGACGCATGCAGCGTGACCACGTACTTCGCGATAAATATATTGAATTTATGCGCGAGTACGAGGATTTGGGTCACATGTCTCCGGCTCGAGTTGATTGGAGCTCAACTGAGCATTTTTTTTTGCCCCACCACGCGGTGGTGAAGGCCTCAACGGGCAAGTTGCGGACTGTCTTTGATGGGTCCGCACCCACTTCAAACGGAGTTTCGTTGAATCTATGTTTGCATTCAGGTCCCAAATTGCATAGGGACATAATTGACATCATCTTGAACTTTAGAAGACATCAAGTGGTTTTTGGTGCGGACATCCGGATGATGTTCCGCCAGACAGTCATACATCCTGAGGACAGGCGATTCCAGTTGATACTCTGGCGTGAGCGCCCCTGAGGATCCTGTGACGGTGTATGAACTCAACACAAACACGTATGGTTTGAAATCTAGTCCCTATATCGCCATCAGATCATTGCTTGAATTGGCAGAGCGGGAACGGATCCGCTTTCCCCGTGGGGCTTCCGTGCTGTCACGTGACTTGTATGTTGATGACGTGTGCACCGGAGCCCAAAGTATTGAGGAGGCCCTCCTACTGCGGGATGAATTGATTGAAATATTGAAGACAGGTGGCTACGAGCTACGTAAGTGGTTGTCTAATGAGCCTAAAGTTCTAGAAGGGATCCCGGAGGATCACCAACAGAACCCTCACCTGTTTGAGGATGTGGATGATCCCAACAGGATAGCGGTGCTGGGCATGCAGTACCAGCCGCTAACCGATATTTTCACATTCCAAGTGGACTTGGAAATACCAAAGGTCTGGACTAAGAGAACGGTGTTGTCCGTAATAGCCCGTATGTTTGATCCAAGCGGTTGGATCAGTCCAGTGATATTCTCTGCAAAGTGTCTTCTTCAGAGACTTTGGACTTTGGGCGTCTCGTGGGACGAGCCGCTGTTTGGTTCTCCATTGGATGATTGGCTCGAGTTGTTTTCATCGATTAAGGAAGTCAATCGGATTGCCTTGCCTCGTCGAATATTGCCACCCGGGAAATATCGAGCCAGCCTGCATGGCTTTTGTGACGCGTCGGAGCGAGGCTACGCCGCGTCAGTCTATATGCGGACAGTTGACGCCGATGGCCGGGTCAATGTCTCGCTTTTGTTAGGGAAGAGCAAGGTCGCCCCCATCAGGACTAGGCTGACTATTCCCAAGCTTGAGTTGAGTGGAGCTCACCTTCTCTCTAAATTGTTGCATCACGTTGCCAGTGAGCTGGCGGCCACGGTCGAGATACGAGACATCTTCGCCTGGTCGGATAGCCAGGTCGCGCTTGCATGGTTGCGCGCGGCCCCACATACCTTGGAGGTTTTTGTGGGAAATCGGGTTTCCCAAATCCAGAATATTGGAATTGATATAACATGGAGACATGTGCCGGGAGAGCTTAACCCAGCGGACTGTGCCTCCCGAGGTTGTACGGCACCAGAATTGGTGTCACACCCGCTCTGGTGGGGTCCAGAGTGGCTGATGGGATCAGAAACTTCTTGGCCTGTCTGTCAGACAGATGTTACTTCTTTGAGTTTGACTGGGCTCCGTGTACATGCTGTAGTCGCTGAGACGACGTCGGAGCCGGATTGGCTACTTGCTCGGTATAGCAGCTTGGATAAGCTTCTGGGTGTTACCAGTTGGATTAAGCGTTTCATACATAATTGTAGAAACCCACAGGCAAAGCGGTTGGAGCCGATTGCAGGTGCAGAAGAGCGCCGGAGCGCATTGTTGCATTGGGTCCGTGTCGTGCAGACCGGACGGTTTGAGTCAGAGCTTCGTATTTTGCGCGACGGACGCGCTAAGTTGAAGGGCGCGGTCGCTCGTTTGAACCCGTACATCGACTCGGATGGGCTTCTTCGGGTTGGAGGCAGGCTCCGGAAGGCGGATCTTCCATATGAGACTCGCCATCCTCTGTTGTTGCCTCCAAGGGCGGACCCTTGGTGCAGCTTTTGGTGTCTGATCGACACATTCGTAACGCCCATGCTGGGTGCAATGCTTTGTTGGCTATTTTGCAACGCGAGTTTTGGATTTTGTCTGCCCGAAGAGCAATCCGTAGTGTCCTGGTTTCGATGTATTGCATGTTATAGGTTGAAGGCATCCACGATGCAACCACAGATGGGTGATTTGCCCGCTGATCGAATCCGACCTTCGAGACCGTTTGACGGCGTTGGAACCGATTTTGCCGGTCCCTTTTCGATCAAGGCTTCTCCCTTTCGTAATGCCCGTATTGTGAAGGGCTATTTGTGTGTATTTGTTTGTTTGGCCACCAAGGCTGTCCATTTGGAGGTGGTATCGGCTCTGACTACGGAGGCCTTCGTCGCCGCGTTGGATCGCTTTGTTTCGCGTCGAGGTCTACCTTCCCTTATTAGGTCTGACAATGGCACAAACTATAAAGGAACTGTAAATTATCTTAAGGATGTTTCTGTGTTTATTGATAAAAATTGTACTAGTTTAAGTCAAATTGCTGCCCAAAGGGGAATAACCTGGAAGTTTAGTCCCCCAAGTTGCCCCCATTGGGGGAGGGGGATTTTGAAGCGGCTGTGAAATCCGCAAAGACCCACCTCCGCCGCATTATCGGAGAAACGGCTCTAACTTTTGAAGAGCTGGCCACAGTGTTTTGTAAAGTTGAGGCGGTCCTCAACTCTCGTCCTCTCTGTCCGCTATCTCCAGATCCAAATGACTTGGAAGCTCTCACCCCTGGTCATTTTTTGGTGGGAGGGCCGTTGAATGCCCTGCCCGAATACCCGTGGAAGGATGAACGCGTATATCGGTTGTCGCGTTTTCAAATGTTGCAGCAAATGAGCCAGGACTTTTGGCGTCGCTGGTCGCTTGAATATTTGCATTTGCTGCAGCAAAGAGTGAAGTGGACAGACAGGACTGAGCCTCCCAGGGAGGGTGATTTAGTATTGTTAAAAGAGGCAAATTTGCCCTCATTGCTTTGGCGACGAGCTCGCATATTACGTTTGATTCTTGGCGGAGATGGCACTCCGCGTGTGGCTGAGGTGTTGGTCGACGGTTCGATTTTAAGGAGAGGTGTGACCTCTCTCGCCCGCCTTCCCGAAGAGTAAGCTAGCGGTCTGCTTCTCAGACCGGGACGGGGGGATGTTTGTAATATATTGGGTAAAACTAAACGCAGGCGTTTCCTGTTATCGCCGCCAGGCGTTTTGGGGTTCTCACATTGCTCGCGTGTAAGATGGCTCGTGGACGGTCGCCATTGTCCCATGCGATATCGGTTTGATTTTTAATACGCGAGAGGTCCCGCGTTCTTTGATTGCTAATTATCTTGAGTTGTATTGGTGAATTTCCTGTTTGTTAAATAACTATTGAACTTTGTGTTTGTGTGCCCGTCATTGTGACTTTCTCCTGTGGGATGTGACGCGTGGCTGCCCGCTCACATCTATCTGTTGCCGAGCCGATTTCGGGAAGAAATCTATTTATGTGTTCTGGGGAATTGAGATCTCATGGGTTAGGTAGGGTGATTAGGAATTCCCCCTTCCCGAAGACACTCAAGTTTGGATCCGAAGAGAAAGAAGATTTAGCTTGGTAAGTGGTTTTCCATTGTAATTAATTTATAGGTTAGGTTATTATATAGGGCCCTGTAGCTCCCTTCATAAGCTACGGTGGTAGCAGACTGCGTTAAGTTAGTTAGGTTTTAGTCGGGCAAACGTGGTGCCGCGTGGAGATTTTTTCCCGGTACTTATTTTTACCGGTGGTTTTTTCCCGGTGAAGTTCCGGTACAGAATTCTTCCCGCCGCTTCGTTTGTCCGGATTCTCTCTGCCACATTTTCTGGCAGCAGACCGTAGTTGCTCTGCACAACCAGGTTGCCCAGCACGAGGTACCCGCCGTCGCGGCCGTGCGGCCACAGCACGTGGTGCGCGGCCAGCAGCACGGGCAGCCAGAACATGTGTTGTACAATAAGTACCGTGTAGACCAGGTTGCCCAGCACGAGGTACCCGCCGTCGCGGCCGTGCGGCCACAGCACGTGGTGCGCGGCCAGCAGCACGGGCAGCCAGAACATGTGTTGTACAATAAGTACCGTGTAGACCAGGTTGCCCAGCACGAGGTACCCGCCGTCGCGGCCGTGCGGCCACAGCACGTGGTGCGCGGCCAGCAGCACGGGCAGCCAGAACATGTGTTGTACAATAAGTACCGTGTAGACCAGGTTGCCCAGCACGAGGTACCCGCCGTCGCGGCCGTGCGGCCACAGCACGTGGTGCGCGGCCAGCAGCACGGGCAGCCAGAACATGTGTTGTACAATAAGTACCGTGTAGACCAGGTTGCCCAGCACGAGGTACCCGCCGTCGCGGCCGTGCGGCCACAGCACGTGGTGCGCGGCCAGCAGCACGGGCAGCCAGAACATGTGTTGTACAATAAGTACCGTGTAGACCAGGTTGCCCAGCACGAGGTACCCGCCGTCGCGGCCGTGCGGCCACAGCACGTGGTGCGCGGCCAGCAGCACGGGCAGCCAGAACATGTGTTGTACAATAAGTACCGTGTAGACCAGGTTGCCCAGCACGAGGTACTCCGCCGTCGCGGCCGTGCGGCCACAGCACGTGGTGCGCGGCCAGCAGCACGGGCAGCCAGAACATGTGTTGTACAATAAGTACCGTGTAGACCAGGTTGCCCAGCACGAGGTACCCGCCGTCGCGGCCGTGCGGCCACAGCACGTGGTGCGCGGCCAGCAGCACGGGCAGCCAGAACATGTGTTGTACAATAAGTACCGTGTAGACCAGGTTGCCCAGCACGAGGTACCCGCCGTCGCGGCCGTGCGGCCACAGCACGTGGTGCGCGGCCAGCAGCACGGGCAGCCAGAACATGTGTTGTACAATAAGTACCGTGTAGACCAGGTTGCCCAGCACGAGGTACCCGCCGTCGCGGCCGTGCGGCCACAGCACGTGGTGCGCGGCCAGCAGCACGGGCAGCCAGAACATGTGTTGTACAATAAGTACCGTGTAGACCAGGTTGCCCAGCACGAGGTACCCGCCGTCGCGGCCGTGCGGCCACAGCACGTGGTGCGCGGCCAGCAGCACGGGCAGCCAGAACATGTGTTGTACAATAAGTACCGTGTAGACCAGGTTGCCCAGCACGAGGTACCCGCCGTCGCGGCCGTGCGGCCACAGCACGTGGTGCGCGGCCAGCAGCACGGGCAGCCAGAACATGTGTTGTACAATAAGTACCGTGTAGACCAGGTTGCCCAGCACGAGGTACCCGCCGTCGCGGCCGTGCGGCCACAGCACGTGGTGCGCGGCCAGCAGCACGGGCAGCCAGAACATGTGTTGTACAATAAGTACCGTGTAGACCAGGTTGCCCAGCACGAGGTACCCGCCGTCGCGGCCGTGCGGCCACAGCACGTGGTGCGCGGCCAGCAGCACGGGCAGCCAGAACATGTGTTGTACAATAAGTACCGTGTAGACCAGGTTGCCCAGCACGAGGTACCCGCCGTCGCGGCCGTGCGGCCACAGCACGTGGTGCGCGGCCAGCAGCACGGGCAGCCAGAACATGTGTTGTACAATAAGTACCGTGTAGACCAGGTTGCCCAGCACGAGGTACCCGCCGTCGCGGCCGTGCGGCCACAGCACGTGGTGCGCGGCCAGCAGCACGGGCAGCCAGAACATGTGTTGTACAATAAGTACCGTGTAGACCAGGTTGCCCAGCACGAGGTACCCGCCGTCGCGGCCGTGCGGCCACAGCACGTGGTGCGCGGCCAGCAGCACGGGCAGCCAGAACATGTGTTGTACAATAAGTACCGTGTAGACCAGGTTGCCCAGCACGAGGTACCCGCCGTCGCGGCCGTGCGGCCACAGCACGTGGTGCGCGGCCAGCAGCACGGGCAGCCAGAACATGTGTTGTACAATAAGTACCGTGTAGACCAGGTTGCCCAGCACGAGGTACCCGCCGTCGCGGCCGTGCGGCCACAGCACGTGGTGCGCGGCCAGCAGCACGGGCAGCCAGAACATGTGTTGTACAATAAGTACCGTGTAGACCAGGTTGCCCAGCACGAGGTACCCGCCGTCGCGGCCGTGCGGCCACAGCACGTGGTGCGCGGCCAGCAGCACGGGCAGCCAGAACATGTGTTGTACAATAAGTACCGTGTAGACCAGGTTGCCCAGCACGAGGTACCCGCCGTCGCGGCCGTGCGGCCACAGCACGTGGTGCGCGGCCAGCAGCACGGGCAGCCAGAACATGTGTTGTACAATAAGTACCGTGTAGACCAGGTTGCCCAGCACGAGGTACCCGCCGTCGCGGCCGTGCGGCCACAGCACGTGGTGCGCGGCCAGCAGCACGGGCAGCCAGAACATGTGTTGTACAATAAGTACCGTGTAGACCAGGTTGCCCAGCACGAGGTACCCGCCGTCGCGGCCGTGCGGCCACAGCACGTGGTGCGCGGCCAGCAGCACGGGCAGCCAGAACATGTGTTGTACAATAAGTACCGTGTAGACCAGGTTGCCCAGCACGAGGTACCCGCCGTCGCGGCCGTGCGGCCACAGCACGTGGTGCGCGGCCAGCAGCACGGGCAGCCAGAACATGTGTTGTACAATAAGTACCGTGTAGACCAGGTTGCCCAGCACGAGGTACCCGCCGTCGCGGCCGTGCGGCCACAGCACGTGGTGCGCGGCCAGCAGCACGGGCAGCCAGAACATGTGTTGTACAATAAGTACCGTGTAGACCAGGTTGCCCAGCACGAGGTACCCGCCGTCGCGGCCGTGCGGCCACAGCACGTGGTGCGCGGCCAGCAGCACGGGCAGCCAGAACATGTGTTGTACAATAAGTACCGTGTAGACCAGGTTGCCCAGCACGAGGTACCCGCCGTCGCGGCCGTGCGGCCACAGCACGTGGTGCGCGGCCAGCAGCACGGGCAGCCAGAACATGTGTTGTACAATAAGTACCGTGTAGACCAGGTTGCCCAGCACGAGGTACCCGCCGTCGCGGCCGTGCGGCCACAGCACGTGGTGCGCGGCCAGCAGCACGGGCAGCCAGAACATGTGTTGTACAATAAGTACCGTGTAGACCAGGTTGCCCAGCACGAGGTACCCGCCGTCGCGGCCGTGCGGCCACAGCACGTGGTGCGCGGCCAGCAGCACGGGCAGCCAGAACATGTGTTGTACAATAAGTACCGTGTAGACCAGGTTGCCCAGCACGAGGTACCCGCCGTCGCGGCCGTGCGGCCACAGCACGTGGTGCGCGGCCAGCAGCACGGGCAGCCAGAACATGTGTTGTACAATAAGTACCGTGTAGACCAGGTTGCCCAGCACGAGGTACCCGCCGTCGCGGCCGTGCGGCCACAGCACGTGGTGCGCGGCCAGCAGCACGGGCAGCCAGAACATGTGTTGTACAATAAGTACCGTGTAGACCAGGTTGCCCAGCACGAGGTACCCGCCGTCGCGGCCGTGCGGCCACAGCACGTGGTGCGCGGCCAGCAGCACGGGCAGCCAGAACAGCAGCACGGAGTGCAGCAGCGCGTTGCACGCCCACACCCAGAACACGCGCACGTTGAACATCAGCCCCTGCTGCGACGGGATGTACAGCACGGGGTGCTGCAACGACCAACATGCACTTCTTTCAATATATATGTACAGAACTATATGTCGCGTTGGGAGCAAGCACCTCGCGTACTGTGCAGGGCCGTTTTACTTTTGCAGTTGCGAGATGGTTGATAAACAGTTTTGGAAGTGGGCATTAAGTCGTCTACATAGCAGAGTTGTCGGTTGGGATTAGGTGAAGAGCCGAAAGGCTGCTCTGGCTTTTTGCTCTTTACTTGTGACAGCTGGGGGGTGGGGGGCTTCAATACGCCTCTCGCCTACATATACGCCGCTCAATATTCGGCGTCGGCCCCTCTGCTGAACGCTAAGATTTGAGATGAAATCAAGAAGGTCATCCCTTTACACGTAAGCGTTGTTCCATCTGACAGTAGGTGCTGCCATCTGGTGGAACATAAAATCACGTCAGCGCACACTGTCCCGGCACTCACCCTCAGCATGGTGTCCGAGGAACACAGTTTGTCGAAGAGGCCGATGGCGAAGGGAGGCAGCGCTGTGAAGATCACGTTGTAGAAGCCTATCGTCCACCGCTCGAATAGGATTTGACCCGACCTGGAATGGAACACTCCATTATCGTATTTAAAAAAAAGAGACATTATCACTTGTCGCAGATCCTCGTATGTTTCTCATATGACGTACAATGAGAAACACAGTGAAATCAAGTGATTGAGGCCTTGATAAACGTAGGACTAGGTTTCATAAAAACAATAAGTCGTATCTAATTATAGACCTTATCACGTTATCTTAAGTACCGAAGAGTTTACATATTAAGGCTAGCGACTGTAATGCAAAATTGTTAGACAATTTGCGATAAAGTTACTCAACTTTATTTGATTTATTCCTATTAATAGCGAAAATAATAAGAGACACAAAATGTTCCAACAACTCCGTATAATTAAATATAATACACAGAAACGTCTTGCACGCTACAGAGAACCGATGACAACTGAAGTCCATAGCTTATGGTAAAGAGTCCCTTAAGTAATATGAGTCGCCCACACACACGCACACACTTCATGGCTAACACTATGCCCGCGGCTTAGCTTGAGTGAATTTTCTACAGCTTTTTCCCAGGGGAACTGTGTTTTTTCCCGGGATGAAAAGTACCCTATGTCCTTCTCCGCACTTCCAGCTATGTGTATGCGAAATTTCAGGCAGATTGGTTCAATAGATAAAGCGTGAAGAGGTAACAAACAAACCAACAAACAAACTCACTTTCGCATTAATAATATTAGTTTTTAGTTAGGATTAGTGTACGTGAGTGACTCACCAGGCAGAGTAGATGGCGAACCACAGCTCGATGACGTACAGACAGATGTTCTTGTAGAACGAGTACAGGATCAGCTTGCTGATGCGCGAGTAGTTCCACGCGCCGTGCACCAGCAGCAGGCGGAGCAGGAACCGGAACTGTTACAAATGGGATTATTAACGCTAAGTATAAGCATAGCCCTGGGAACTTTATACATATCATCAAAATTAAATTTTATCTACACTCATGTCGAAATATTCGAATTACGAATTTGAAGATGGTTTTATAAAGACGTACTTTATAAACGCACATACATAAATTAAAAAATAAGTCATTATAGTACTGCCAGCAGTATTATAGTAAATAACTTGATACAAAAAAGGTGATACTACTTCTGTAAAAAACTATCGACCTATATCAATCCTATCTTGTTTTTCAAAATTATTCGAATCACTTTTATACCCGCATATTTACCAACATATCGAAAAAGATTTATCTGATTTTCAACATGGTTTCCGGAAGGGCAGGTCAGTAGAAACAAATCTAGTTGCGATGGTATCTGATATTTCTCGTAGAGTTGATTCTGGTGAGCAAATCGACACTATTTACACCGATTTCAGCAATGCTTTCGATAAAGTGAATCATACTATTTTAATTAAAAAATTGAGAGCTTATGGTATAGGAGGCTCCTTGCTGGACTGGTTCAATTCATACCTTACTAAAAGAACTCAGGTTGTAGTAGTCAACGGTCATGAGTCAAAACAGTTTTATGCAGAATCTGGAGTCCCTCAGGGATCTCACCTAGGGCCGATTTTATTTCTAATTTTCATCAACGATATTACAAATAATATACACCATAGTAAAGTTTCCTTATTTGCAGATGACCTGAAAATTTACCGCACCATTGAAACCTTGAATGATATAGAACTCCTCCAAGAAGACTTAGATAGTATTAATAACTGGTGTACTTCAAATGGTATGATTCTGAACCCCAGCAAGTGTACTTATATCAGATTTACAAAAAAAACAAATGTGATTGTTCGATGCTCGCAGATGCATATTTAAAAACATGTTATGATAGTAGGCTAGTTAGTTGGAATTAAACAATCATCCCGAGCAGACGTTCGTTTTCTTTAAAAAGTGCAGTGCAAACCACAATAGTCCTTAACGCTCGAACATATGGTCGCAATTCGGCCGGATAGTTTGCGATCACCAGTGAGATATGGATCGTCTTTAACTGGTTTTAGAACAAAAGGATTACCGGGCGAAGGTCGCCTACCTGAGCTATCAAGTACCTATGGAGTGATAAAGTGTGACTTTTTCATAACCTAATTAGACATTTTTTACATAAATAACAGTGTTCGGACTTTGTGTTGTTATTTGTTTTGAAGAACGTTTATGTACATACTATGGAAGAATTACGTATTATAGAAAACATTTCAAGTCAATTAAGGAAGACACAAGCTAATCTTAAAAAGTGTCCGAAAGCAAGGCTAACAAAGGGATATGTAGAAAGTAAATTAGACAGTTTAAATGGATACTGGGATAAATTCCTTGAGGCGCATTCGTCATTGATCAAACGTACAGCTAAAGAAAAATATGATGAAATACCATATTTGGCCAATGAAGAATTCGATATTATTGAAGAATTGTACTTATGTCTCAAGGCGGAGTTAAGGGATTTGTTGGACAGATTATCGCCAATAAACACAACGCAGCTATCGAATGGACAACAACAACAATCCTTTAATATGAATTGTGCAAAATTGCCCAGGATCGAACTACCTACGTTTGCCGGCAACTACGAAGATTGGGCTAACTACAACGACTTGTTTACTTCATTAGTACATAACGACAAAACATTAAGTAAGGTACAGAAACTGCACTATTTAAAGGCCAGTGTCAAAGGCGAGGCTGAGGCGTTATTAAGGCACATTCAGGTGACTGAATCAAATTATGATCAAGCTCGTGAAATTCTTACGAACCGGTACGGTAACAAACGGTTAGTCGTTAACTCCTTGCTGAAACGGTTATTTAGCCAAAAGAAGTGTTCTAGTCAGACAGCCAGTCAAATTAAAATTATTTTAGATACTACGGAGGAGTGTTTAAATGGCTTAATAAATGAAGGAATTTTTATAACCTCCTGGGATCCGATTATAGTATACCACGTAGTACAAAAATTAGATTTCGAGACTCATAAGGACTGGGAGGAACATGCGTATAACCTGAAACAAAATGAGTTACCTACCTGGCGCGACCTGAAACAATTTTTGGAAGGAAAGTTTAGAACTTTGGAGCTGGTTACGAATACAAACAATACGTCAACAATAAAGGAGAAGAGCCAAACTCACAAAGGCAAATCGTTTCATGTTGCATCACAATCGACGGTTCAGACCTGTTTAAACTGTGGAGAGACACATAACTTAAGTCATTGTAAGACGTTCAGCAAACTGCAGACTCAAGAAAGAAGTGAATTTGTAAAAAACAAAAACTTATGTTTTAATTGCTTGGCGGAGGGTCATTCTGCTTGGAAGTGCCGTGTACCAGTTGCATGCCGCATCTGTAAGAGAAGACATCACTCGTTACTCCATGAAAATAGAGACTCCAAAGAGAAGGATAACATACAAACTCACCACAGCCTTGATGACACTGAAGACGAATACAAAGAAGACGAACACAAAGTAGACGAACAAACAGACGACGCAATAGCTACTCATTTCACAGCAAAGAAATCCACAGCTTTGCTTGCTACGGCATTGGTTCCAGTAAGAGATGAGAAAGGATACGTAACAATATTGCGCGCGTTAGTGGATGAAGGATCTCAGGCCAACTTTATTAGCGAGAGAGCAGCACAAACCTTAAGGGTCAAGAGACAATCGGCTAAGGGAAACATCACAGGTGTCGGTTCAACAAAGACGACTGTCAAGCACGTAGTACAGCTGGAACTTCTGTCAAGTCACGACGATACATTCCAGCTTGATATAAAGGCATATGTAATGGCTACACGACTGACTACTCATCTTCCGACGAAGAAAATCAAGACGCCTGCTGACAATTGGAAACATTTAAGAGGACTTACCTTAGCTGATCCGAATTATCATGAAGTAGGAAAAATCGACCTTCTTCTTGGTGTTGAAGTATGTTCCCAAATTTTGAAGAATGAATTAATCAAGGGTCCACCGGGTTCCCCATGCGCCCAAAATACAAGCCTTGGTTGGATCTTATTTGGGGCAGTACAAGACGCAACTTCCTCTGAAGAAATAATTGTCATGCATCACAACCTTGATATCGATGATATGTTGAGGGACTTCTGGGAAATAAAGCATGACAAGAAGAAGAAATATACAAAGGAGGAAATTGCTTGTGAAAGATTATATGAAGAAACTTACGCCAGAAACGAAGAAGGAAGATACATGGTAAAATTGCCATTTAAGACGGAAAACCCTAAATCACCGGAAGGTCAAACTAGAGAGATAGCAAAGAAAAGACTTGAACAGTTAGAAAAACGATTAGGAAAAGATGAAACGCTAAAGGAAGAGTACACGAAGGTTTTAGAAGAAGACATAACTTTGAATCATTTAGAAGAAGTTCCATATGAAGAAGTCAAAAGTACAGCTGTGTACCTTCCTCACCACGCAGTGATAATACAAGATAAGGATACCTCCAAGGTTCGCACCGTTTTTGACGCATATTCGAATGAGTCAAATCACATATCCCTAAACGAAGAATTGGTGGCGGGCCCACAACTGCAGGAAGATATGAAGGCGATCGTCATTAGGTGGATAATGAAAAGATATACCGCTGATGTTCAAATGTTGTATCGACAAATTCTAGTTACAAACGATGACTTTTATATGAATGACTGGATGTCTAAAAATTATACTTTACCTGAAGCTGTGGACACTGCAAAAAATATTACTGCTATTTTACAAAGAAGAGGAATGATATTACAAAGGTGGACATCCAATAACACGGAATTTCTGAAACAAATTGAGCTATCGAAGAGAAATTCAGGAATGAACGTCGATACTAAGATAGACAGAACAACGAAGGCCCTCGGACTTTCCTGGAACATGGGAGAAGACAAATTTCAATATAATTTTCACTTACCTCAATCAGATAAAGTAATGACAAAGAGAAGTGTACTAGCGGAGATCCGACGGCTTTTTGATCCCCTTAGCTGGCTGGTCCCCACTCTGCTACCTGCAAAAATATTAATACAGAAATTATGGCTGAAGGAGTCGGCTGGGAATGTTGGACTGATGATCTGGACCCTGAAACAAAAGAAGAATGGATTAGTATAAGAAATAGCAGTGAACACCTGAAAGAAATAAAATTAAAGAGATGGATGGACACGACACAAAATAATATTAAGGAAATACCTGTGGAAAAATGTAAAAAATTTACAACTGAGTTAAAGATGAGAAAGAATTACCTGGCAAATACGAAATTAGAAGAAAAGAATAAAGATATGAAAAATATACTTACCGAGTTTGGAGATTTTAACACATTGACAGAGCTGCTGAAGAAAATTGCCTATTGTAAAAGATTTCTGAAATGTAAAATCTACTTAAATAGAAGTTTAGATTTTCCAATGACGATTGAAGATATAGACAACTCATTGAATGTTTGTATCAAAATTGCAAAGAGAAAATTGTTTGTTGACGAAAGGGAAAATCTAAAGCACAAAGTCAAGATGAGAACCAGAGTAAAGAAGAAAGGCAATTTAAAATCACCACACTCATATTTTAGATTTCAGCAATATTCTCAGGGTGGGCGGTAGGAACCGAAACGTAAACCAACCCACGTGAGTCTACCTACAGTGTCAAAAGTGGCGAAAAGAAAGTCAAAAGACACGTCACTAAACTGGGCCGTCTGCCTATTGACACTTAAAATCGATATAATTTTAGTTCTTTCTCAATTTGACACTAGATTGATTAAATTTTAATAAGATTCGATTTGCAAATAATTAATTATCGTACTAGTTTATTAAATTTAATTTTTAGATTGATTTTGAATGGTCCAAAATATTCAAAAATTTGCATGCAGATTTATTTACTTGTTGGAATGTATTCTGTTCTCAACATTAATACATTTTTAGCATATGTCATAAGACAAATTGATTTGTTTTTGTGTACATAGGTGTACAACTTGTTGTAGTTCGTACTATATACAATCTTGTATTCAGTTTAAAATTTGCATGTTTCTAAATTGTAATATTTGATTAAAGGTCTTTAGAGCCCTTTGGTGGGCGGTATGTTCGATGCTCGCAGATGCATATTTAAAAACATGTTATGATAGTAGGCTAGTTAGTTGGAATTAAACAATCATCCCGAGCAGACGTTCGTTTTCTTTAAAAAGTGCAGTGCAAACCACAATAGTCCTTAACGCTCGAACAGTGATTAAAAGTACTTATACACTGAATGGAGAAAACCTTTGTAACGTTTCAGAAGTTAGAGACCTGGGAATAATTTTAGACGAGAAACTTAAGTTTGCGACACATATACACAACATAGTAAACCATAATGCAAAAATGCTTGGTTTTATAAAACGTACATTAAAAGGATTTAAATCTAGGTGCCGAATAATCCTATATAACAGTTTGGTACGTAGTCGCCTCGAATTTGCTTCTGTAACCTGGAATCCAGTCTACGCCGCTGCGTCACAGAGAATAGAGAGTATCCAGCGCGCGTTCACCAGGCACCTGGCCTGCGTTACTCACAGTATTGCTCCCAGTCAACCCTACGAGCAACGTCTTTCCTTCTTTCATATAACCAGTCTTAAAACACGACGTACTATCTCAGATCTCATTTTCTTACATAATATTCTTCATAATAAAGTTAATTCTATTGAAATATTAAACTCAATCAATTTTACGGTTCCTTTTAAATATCCTCGCAAACCCATAACTAAAACTTTCACCCTACCATACTCTAGAACAAACCTTGGCATACATCAACCTCTAGCTAGAATATGCACTACATACAATGAAATAAACAATAAAATTCCCGAAATTGATATTCTTCACGACAACCGCAATACATTCAAACGTAAAATACTGAAAAACATTGATAAAGAACTAAAACTGTAGTCCTTTGAAAATTTTTATGGCTTACACCTTTTATATTATTTTATAAGCTTTTTCATAAGTACTTAATACTTTTTAATTTTATTATTATTTTCTTCCATTTACGGCAGCGAATTGTATTATTGGTAAAAGTTGTGCTCGCTGATAATTGGTATTTACATAAGTGATACTTTTTAATTTTATCATTATTTTCTTCCATTTACGGCAGCGAATTGTATTATTGGTAAAAGTTGTGCTCGCTGATAATTGGTATTTACATATTGAAGTAAACTACATGTTACTGTAATTTATTATATAATACTATATGTAAACACTGTATGCGTGCCTTAAGCTAAATAAATAAATAAATAAATAACTTTTTAATTTTTATAGTACACTTTTACTTTTTAATTTATTAAATTAGGCTATGATTTTAGGCTGAATGTAAAAAAGTAGCGCACGCATTCGTAGTTTAAAGTTAATTTCTCACTATAAAATTTTTCTTCGTTACCTAGCTACCAACTTTGTTTAATTTTAATTTATGATTGAAGATAAAGTAGTGTATGCAACTGTACATAATTAGGCATTAATCATCTCATTATGTATCAGTTGCATAAACTACTATTAATACCATAGGACAGTATCGTTGTGCAGATCTGGTGCCCACATTAGGTATCAAAGACGAGTATAAAATACGAGTTATGAATTCTGTATTTTGTCCTAAGATGAAAATCTTGAGTATAAAGGAACAATAAATTTAAGTACTTATAGGCTATGGTTTGCTGTATGTGGTGGAGAGAGGGCGCCACCTCCGCTATCGTTATACTAGCTCTATGAAAATAATTGCTTAAAAATTGAAAACAAATGCTAACAGCTTAAATTTCATATACACCAGCTAAGAATAAAATAGTAATAACGTGATAGTGTTATCTTCGAAAAATCTAGCACCAGAAACAAAAACCAAGTACAATAAAAAAACAGATTTGTGTTCTCCCACCTGAAGTCGGATGTGCAGTGAAGTAAGAATACACGGATGATATCATCACTGGACCATCAATATCTACCACTAGCACACACGAAGACCGAAGAAATAATAAAAATACAAGGTACCAAATTTTCTATTTAGTAAATCGAAATCGCAACATCATCTTTAAGTCATAATTGTATGTACAGCACCATCTATTGAGGAGTAGAAAGATCAACCATAAATGTATACAGCGCCATCTACCAACATTGCCAAGAACTAATGTAAAACAACAAGAGTGCTCGCACACTGCAGCAGTATCGCGAATCGATTTATCTTAAAAGAATAACTGTGCTTCCGCTAGAGGGCGCAAATAAATAAAACAAAAGAGAATTGATAATAATGGCAACAAAATATGGAAAATGTGCAGGATGTCAAAAAGAGATCACAAACAGAGAGTACTTGAATTGTATATTATGTAAGGAACGGTATGACCTTGAGTGTGCCAATGTATCCAGCAAGAGGTTCTACAACACAATGTTGAAGGAGCATAAGGAAGGATGGCATTGCCAAGCATGCATCTGTAAAATACCAAAAGGAGGAAACTCTAACACCCCTATACGCCATCGCGAGTATCAAGACGAGCATGCCTCATGTTCCTCATCTGAAATAAGTAACATAACAATACGGAATAGTAGAAGTAATCTGAAAAAAAACGACTCTATAAGCTCTGAGGACATAACTATCCTAGGCGATACCATAAATAGAGAAAACCCCAACAAAAATTCAGAATTGACACTTGAAAATATAAGCTCCTTGATATCCTCACAGCTAAAAGAGAACAATAAATCAATAATCAAGGACTTACAGAACACCATTGCAACAGAAATAAATAAGGCTATCCTAAAATTGAGAAAAGAAGCAAAAGAAGATACCACAGCATTAAGCAAACAAAACGATCTAAGAAAAAAGAAATAGAAGAAATTAGCATCAATATAGAAATACTCAAAAAGGAAAATGAAAAGTTAGTAAAAGAGATAGAAGATATTGTTAATAAAGTAAGAACCCCAGGAACAAACGAATCATCAGTAACAACACCTGACACCAACAATAAAAAAATAGTTCTCTACGGCCTCCACGAATACAAAGAATCTGAATATGACCTACACGGAAGAGTGGCCGAGGCCTTTCGAGAAATTCTCAATATAGATCTACTTGGTTACATTGAGGAGACCCGCAGATTAGGAAGATTCAGCAACAACAGACACCGTCCGCTAGTAATTGAATTGATTAGTAAAAAGATGACTAAATATATTTTAAACAATAGCCACTACTTCCGAGGAACAGGCCTCTCAGTTTCACAGTTCATGGAAGGGAAAGCATTACAAGAAATGAAAATGCTACGAGAAGAAATGTTCAAGGCACGGAGCAGAGGAAAATATGCTGTTATAAAAAATAATAAGTTGTATATTGAAGGAAAGAAAATAGAGCTGAGCGAAGAAGAGAATAGCAATGAACCAGCCATGAGCAGGCCGTCAATACCCACCAAGAACAGTTCCTTTCGTAGGAAAACCGCAGTTTAATATCTTGTTCCAAAATTTCCAAAGCATTGGTAATAAGAAACACTTATTGGAAGCTTTTATAAACGAAAACCCTACCTATAAAGCGATCTGCATATCAGAAACGTGGTCGACAGAGAAAAATATTAACCTGATAAATTTTAGTGGATACAAAATCGCAGCATCATACTGTAGGAAGAAATATGACGGCGGTGGAGTCTGTATCCTGCTACAAGATCAAATAGAATCAAGAGAGAGAAGTGATGTCACCAAGATGTCTATTGAATTCAATTTAGAATTATGTGCTACTGAATTACCTAGAGAAAACCTTTTGTTAATTTCCTTATACTGGAATGGAAGAGGGTCTGACACTTTTATACAACAATTAGAAAAAATATTAGATCATATAAACAAAAAATATCCAACACATAACATAATTATAGGAGGCGATTTCAATATAAATACTTTAGAAAACAAACCAAAAACAAAAAAATTCCTTAACCTAATGTCAGAATATAAATTTACACAGCATATAAATGAACCCACACATTTTACCAAGACATCTGCAACATGTATAGATTTAATATTTACTAATTTCAATGATATAATAAAAACAAAAGTAGAGAAACTCGGATTTTCAGCACATTCCGCCACAACTATTAGCCTCAAAACAAGACAAAAAATAAAAAATGATACATGGTATACCGAAAAAGAATATTCAATCACGAGAATATAAATTTATTCAAACAAAAACTAAAAGAAATAAAAATGGCGCGAACTCCTAGTTGAATACAAAAATATAAATAAAAACTATGAAATATTCCATAACACAATGATAAGTATTTTAAATCAATGTATACCAAAACAAAAATTAAAAATAAATAAAACTGTTAAAAAACATTGGCTAACGGTAGGAATAAAAAAATCGTGTAAAAATAAAAGATTGTTGAAACTCCTAAATTTAAAGACAAATAGTGAAATACTTAATAACCATTATAAAAAATACGAAAGTATACTAAAAAATCAGTTTACACTTCAAAAAAACTGCACTACAAAAAAAGAATAAAAAATTCAACCAATAAAGTTAAGACTATGTGGAGTGTAGTGAATGAGTGTACAAATAAAAAGCCGACTAAAGAAAGAAATAACATGGCATTACATATCAATAATACAGTTGTCACAGACCCAGCGGAAATAGCAAACAATTTTAATAATTTCTTTGCAAGCATAGGCGAAAAACACACGGGAACTAAAACGTCACGCCCTATATATTGTCCAACGGAAAATAGCATATTTATCAGTCCTGTGGATGCCAAGGAAGTTCATAAAATTATCAAAAACTTAAAGAACAAAAGAAGCCATGGAATAGATGAACTGCCTCCAAGCCTGTTCAGGGAATGCGCAGAAGAATTAACTTTACCATTTACTCTACTTATAAACCAGTCATTAAATGAAGGAATTTTCCCCGACCTACTTAAAATTACTATTATAAAGCCTGTTCACAAAAAAAATGAAAAAACGGACCTAAACAATTACCGCCCCATTGCACTCTTACCAACGGCTTCAAAAATTTTTGAAAAAGCTATGGCTGACCGCGTTTACAGTTTTTGTGAAAAATATAAACTTTTTGATGAATGCCAGAATGGGTTCCGAAAAAACCGTTCTACTACATTGGCAGTGTTTAAATATGTCCAAGAAATATTGACAACCCTTGATAAGGGCAACTATGGCATCGGAATGTTGCTGGATATGACGAAAGCATACGACAAGGTTCAATATGATATCTTACTCAATAAACTGTATGGCATCGGTATCCGAGGTACGGCTCACAAATGGTTCAGTTCGTATCTCAAAAACCGAAAACAGTTTGTTGAAATAGAGTATTTTAATCACGAAACAGGCACAATTCAAATGATTCGATCAAACTGTAAATCAATCACTTCTTCTATCCCGCAAGGAAGCGTTCTCGGGTGCCTATTATTCCTTGTGTACATAAATGACCTTCCAAAAATCATGGAAGAGCATTGTGTCCTATTCGCAGATGACATTTCAATATTAACGTCCACTAAAGATAGCATAAACTTACGCGAACAACTTACGAACATCCTTATAAGAACATCAAATTGGTTAAATGAGCACAATTTAGAAATAAATTATTCGAAAACAAAATTAATGATTTATCACCCGTTCCAAAAACCGCCATTAGACATAAATATTAGCTTCAATGGGACGAACTTAGAAATAGTTAATGAATTTACTCTGCTGGGCGTAAACATAGACAGTCATATAAACTGGAAGTCGCATATCCAAAAGCTATGTGCTAAGCTGTCAAAGTTTGCGTATGCGCTTAGAGAGATTAAAAAATCCACAGATATTGAAACAGCAATTGTCACATATTATGCTTACGCCTACTCATGGCTGAGTTATGGTACATTTTTGTGGGGCAATGGAACAGACTGGGATAGAGTTTTTATCCTGCAGAAAAGATTGATGCGAATAATAGCCAACATAAAACCAAGAGACAGTTGCAAACCTTATTTCAAAAAACACAAAATTCTTACTCTGCCATGCATCTATATCCTAGAAGTGTGCAAATTTGTTCGGAAATATCCAGAATTTTACAAAAAACGAAAAGAGATAGTAACAAAATATACATCCAGATATCCAAATAGGCTAGAACTGCCTCAATCGCGTCTCCGGCTCCATTCATCTAGCCCTCTGGTCATGTCCATAAAGCTCTACAACCAACTTCCAAACGCCATCAAGGATATAGAAGACACTAAAACATTCCTACAACGCCTTAAAGAACTATTGACTAATAAATGCTACTACACAATCAATGAATATTTTGAGGACAAATTTACACCGTAGAGGCAAAAGAAATATTACAAATCAATCAATATTTATTTGCAAGAATAATACGTTATACTTAATTTAAAATCATGACATGCATTAACTTATTTACTATTATTATTTTTTATTTTATTTAAATTGTGACAAATTATTATTAAATTGACAAACTTTTAAAGAGACATATGTCGAAATAAATACAAAAATATACTTACCTCAATTATTATAATAAAAAGTAGGTACTAAATAGAATAAAATTGAAAATATTTAACACACAACAATAAGTATTTACTGGTAATATAGCATAAAAAAGGAACTTGGCAAAATATACAGCCCTCTCCCATTGCAGCGCCCGTCAGGGTCCTTAATTGTTACTATTTATAAGCAAAGACCTACATACATTAAGGAAGCAATAAACGATTTGACTTTGACTTTGACTTTGACTTTGGTGTATTTTCGACACGTTGATAATACAATTGATGGCACAGAACATGAGATACTGAAGAGAGAGAATTTTGACACCCTGTGACAACTAACTTTTTAAATTACATAAGTGTGTTGCCAGCAACACCAATGACCCGTGAGTACTATGCGATTTACAGTATTACATTAAAAGTCAAATTAAATAACGTTAACAACGTTAGTTTAATTAGTTAGTTATTAGTTAATATGATGATACTAAAGAAATTGATTCTTCAAATTTCGGTATGTAATTGCCACTAACCAACGGACCAGCGCGATCAAGGTTAAGTAGTTAAAAAAAAATATATATAAAAAAATAAGTACTTAGGTTTTCACTTGATTGGTTGTTTTGTTGAAGATAAATTAAAAATGATAATGTTTTTTTTTACAATTTTTTCTGCGAACCGTACATTTGTCAACAAGACCCCGGAAGTAAAGTTGCTAAAGTCCGAGCCAAGTTTAGATTGTAATCGGACTGTACCTGTGCTATACTATAGTCCGAGGCGCACACAGCCTGAAGTCCTTCTACGCCGGATATCCCGACGCCAACAGACGCCCGCTGGATCATGGCGACGTCGTTGGCGCCGTCCCCGATGGCCAGCGTCACCGCCCCCGTCGCTGTTGTAACCATTTCTACCACCTGGCCAGAAATCAACATTAACATTGAAGTTTAATTAAAACTAACGTGAGAAACAGTCATGGTAATCGATACATATAATAAAACTGTAACTAATCTGTATCTGTACATACAACTAATATTATAAATTCGACAGATTGGATGTGAGTCTGTGATGTTTGTTACTCATACACGCAAAATCTATTGGACGGATTTCAATTAAATTTTGTATACGGGTAGAAAAATAACAGGAATAGCACATAGGGTACTTTTCATTCCGAAATTTCCACGGAGCGAAGCCCCGGGGAGCGGCTAGTAGCAGATATTTAAGTAAAAAAAACTATGAGGGGCTTTTATAGGGGCAATAAAAGTCAAAACATTTTTTTTTTAATTTTTGTCTGTCTTTCTGTCTGTTTGTACGCGCATTACGCAAAAACTACTGGACCAAATTTGACGCGGTTTTCACTGTTGTATTGTTGAAGGTCTAACTTAAAATCTGGCGTAAGGTTTATCTTGATACGCCGCTGAGAACCGGAGATATAAACAATAGTAAATTAAACGCGAACGAATTCGCGGGCAAAAGCTATGAACGTATAAAATAAAACTTAAACTCACTTCAGCCTTCTGTATGGGCGACACTCTGCAGCAAACGGCGACCTTGCAAGACAGGCAGAGGTCGAGGAACTCCTTCTTGAGATCGCAGCCCAGCGCGTACTTGAGTGTGGTTTCACATACACATAGTTAGAAGTACTGAGAAGAACATAGGGTACCTTTCATCCCGCGAAAGCACAGTTCCCGTAGGAAATGCCGCGGGCAGGAACTAGTAACCTATAAAATAAAACTTACTTCAGCCTTCTGTATGGGCGACACTCTGCAGCAAATGACGACCTTGCAAGAAAGGCAGAGGTCGAGGAACTCCTTCTTGAGATCGCAGCCCAGCGCGTACTTGAGTGTGGTGCCGTCGATGACCAGTCCCACCTCGTTCTGCTTACGCAAGTTGTCGCCGAAGTCCGCCACGTGACGGGATATGCAGTCCCGGGTGCCCTGCAAATGTATTTTTGATGTAAATACATCTATGAGGCTTGGCAGAAAAATCGATTGTTAAAAATATGTAATTTTATGATAAAATACATACAATTAAACACATTGTGCGACTTTTCAGCACGAGTTTATTCTCCAAAGCTAATTTATTGGAGTTCAAACTTTTAGGGAAAGTCCATTTTCTACGCGTGACGTCATATGAATGTACGTTTAGTTGAGGGCGTTTTGGTATCGTCCAAACACTTAAAACTGTGAATTGTTTTTTGCTGTCTTGGGAAATACTTTGGTTATGGAGGTGATTCTTTTACGAATGATTCTATTATTGTGAGATATTACAATGAAGCATCAAAAAAAAGTTGTCCGGTCCCCTATTCCGTGACGGGAAATGGCTCAGGAAGAACGCGCACGACGTTGTCAAACTATAATATACAGTTTTCAATGGTTTACAATATCGATACAAAACTGTCATTTGAATTTGACAAATGATGACAGAGGTGTACTATCTGACAGACAGCGGAAAAACGATGACCCTCCTTAGTATACATTCATGATTTATAACCTGCACTCATATTAAACACCAATATAATCAATAAACTTCGTCAAATCATACAATAGTATCAATAAACTTATAAGCCAAGGTTGAGTGATTTAGAAACAGATATTTATTTATTTTTATTTTGCACATAGCTCGCAGAACAGATAGCCGTTGGGGCAAAAAGTTCTCGAGTGGCGACCACGAACCGGAAAACGTAGTGTTGGCAGGCCTCCCACTCGGTGGATCGACGACCTGGTGAAGGTCGCGGGTTGCGCATGGATGCGGGCAGCGCAGGACCGGTCGTTGTGGAAATCCTTGGGGGAGGCCTTTGTCCAGCAGTGGACGTCTTTCGGCTGAGAGAAGATTTATTTACTAGCGCCCCGCCCCGGCTTCGCTCGGGAGCTACATACACAAATTGTAGCCTATGTCACTTACGAATGTTATAGCTATTGGTAAAAGAATTTTGGAAATCGGTTCTCTAGTTCCGAAGATTACCCGACAAACAAACTAACACTTCCTTTTAATAATATAAGTGTGATTAATTTAAGGTACTCACATCCAAGCTGGCCTCGTTGAGTATAATGAGCGGCATACTGGTGTGTATGAGGCGGCAGGAGTGCGCGATATTGATGGCGGTCTCTTGTTTGTCCCCTGTGAGAACCCATACGTTGATGTTCGCTTTTAGCAAGGCTACTATCGTCTCTGGTACGCCGTCCTGAAAACAATCAAACAATAATACTTGTACATAAAATGTAGACATGGATAGGACTGAATAAATTAGCTGAATCGAATACAATAACATTGGAATTGAACAGCTGTTCCTCTCAGGAAATTAAACTAACCAATTGTATAATTTCCTGAGAGAAACCGTTGTACATTAAATTACCTGTAATAAATGTTACAATACCTGTAATTCATGTTAAAATACCTGTGATTAATAGTATAATACCTGTGCTGAATAGTATAATACGTATAATTAATAATATACTACTTAATGTTCTCTGGATGACCCTAAGTTAGACTGATAGAAAATGCTTTTGCATTAAGTCCGCCCATTGTACTATTACATATGTGTCTGTGCAATAAAGTTTAAATAAATAAATAAATATAATACGTGTAATTGATCTTATAATACCTGCAATTAATCTTATAATACCTGTAATTTATCCTCGATGGCGGTGGCGCCGAGCAGCTTCAGGTTGTTCTCGATGAGTAGCGCGGCCTCCTCTATCTTGCGCTCGCGGTCG
Source organism: Ephestia elutella (assembly GCA_018467065.1). Lineage (NCBI taxonomy): Eukaryota > Metazoa > Arthropoda > Insecta > Lepidoptera > Pyralidae > Ephestia > Ephestia elutella. The sequence continues at coordinate 21,146,348 of CM031576.1, read as the reverse complement.
TGTATCGCGACGCTGGCCTTGTGGTACGTGTTGGACCAGTCCTGGGAACACGGAATGTAACTGCTATGTTACCACGCTAGGGGGCAGCACTAGCATTAAGGGTGCATATGACTGAATCTGTTCTTTTGCAGTACAATACTAATGTAATTTTAGCCTAGTAATTCTAATCTTAACTAAAGTGAGTTTGTTTATTTATTTGTTTGTTTTTTTACCTCTTCACATTTAATCTACTGAACCAATCGTCCTGAAAATTCGCACACACATAGTTAGAAGTACTGAGAAGGACATACGATACCTTTCATCCCAGGAAAAGCACTGTTCCCGCGGTAAATTCACGAGGACGAAGCCGCGGGCAAAAGCTAGTATTATATAGTACCCTGTAATAGTAATATAGTAGCTTGGAATGACTCACTTTGTACACTTGCTCAGGTATATCAGCCACAGCGAACACCAAAGTCCTGAGCCCTTCACACGCGAACAGTTCGAGATGATGCAGCGTGGCGGCGGCGAGGGGGGCGCACTCCCCCCCCTTGAGGCGGGGGTAGATGACCGAGTCCGCCCCTTTGCAGTACAGCTTGATTTCTCCTAGAAAATAGTAGTAAATCTTACTATATTATAAATGCGAAAGTTTGCGAGTTTGTGAGGATGTTTGTCACTCAATCAAGCAAAATTACTGGGCGGATTTCGATGAAATTTGGTACACGTGTAGAAAAATATTCCCGGTATTTTTCTTACTACAACACATACTTTTTATCCTGAATTCCCACGTGAGTAAATCCCTGGGGCGCAGCTACTTATCCTAAACTTAATTAGTTAAGTTTAAAATTATAAATGCGTAAATGAGTTTATATAGTTATTACCTCGTCACGCTTTATCTACTGAACCAATCTTCCTGAAATTTTGCATACACATAGTTGGAAGTACTGAGAAGAACATAGGGTACTCATTTCTGCTCCATTGGGACTTTCAGGGAAAAAAATACCTATCTGTTTCAACCCGGGAAAGCACTGTTCCTGTGGAAAAGTCACGCGGGCGAAGCCGCAGACATAAACTAGTAATTAATAATGTGATGTGTGATAGTCTCCCACTGACCCTTGGGCGTCCTCACGATGACGGACATCCGCTTCCTGGCGGAGGTGAAGTCGATGACGTTGAGTATCTTGTAGACCTCCTCTTTGCCCCCGACCCGGATGACCACGGAGTTCGGGGTTCGAGTCTCGAACACGAACCCGTATGAAGCTGCGCCCATCACTAGTGCACGCTCGTCTGGGGAAAAAAATATGTTTGATTGTTGCCCAATGGGAGATTTTCCGAGAACTAAATTTAAAAAAAAAATAGTTCCAGATGACTTCATAGATGGCGCTCAGTAAAAGGCGAGTCCATACAGAAAGCAAAACATGCACAAAATTGGCATTCTTATGAACGAAAACAATAAAAAAATAACATCTTAAAAGTATCAAAATTGTAATTTGTGCAACTGTCAAACTGTTAGGTGATTTTTTTTCTGCCTCTAGATGATAAGAAAATGCACACAATATAGGTACAGCCATTATTACGACTCTCCTTTCATAAAACGCCATCTATTGAGATTTCATTACATCGATTTTTTTTCTTGATTTGACCTGTCAGAAAATCGCACATTAGATACGAACAAATACAGAAGAGAGTTCCTATACAGTAATAATATAACTGTCATCCTACAATTTTGTATGCTATGCTAAAGTAATCTCCAACCAAAGCTCTTGTTGGTGTCATTACATTGGATCCAACACACCCAATGATGTCTTGGCAATGTTACTGGAGTTTTGTTCTGCCATTTGCCTGCTCCATTTTACATTTAATCTGATAAATCATCAATTAAAGTGATGATTTACCGGTGTGAGAAAACAGGTTTTCTCACGATGTTTTCCTTCACCGGACGTCTAATGACGTCAGCAGTGGGGTGTCACGTCAACATGTAACATAGACCTGTATCAGTATTCACCTGGAGACGCCGCCTGGTACTCGATGTGGTCGGTCTTCCACTCCGGTATGACGGTGTGGCACACCGCCAGCATTGTGAGGAACTGTCTGATGACGTCAGCGGTGGGGTGCCCCGTCACCATGTTGTGGTAGAGAAGTGTGTCTTCTGGGGCCTCGTTAGGGCCTGGACGGTTGTAAATGGTCTGGGAATAGACGACATTACATAAGTAACTATGTGGAAGCGTTGAATGACCACTGCTAAGAAGCCTGTACTACTGAATGAATATTTATTTGCAGTAAAAGTGGTACAAGAAAATACAGTCAGTCCTAAATAATATCTCGTATGAATCTCAACTGAATAAGCTTCTCAGCTTTGAAACTACAACGCGTCAAGTAACGCGCAAGATCGATACGTAATCTGTAACTTTCTAGCGCCATGTAATTTTGCATCTAACGCCATCTATGATAAGAATCACGTACCTCAGCGACCGAGCACTTGTAGAAGTTTATAATATTTCAGATGAGGCTTCTAGTCTTATCATTGAACACGATTGGACCATTCCGAACTCCAGACAATACAATTTATTTGATATTTAAAATGCGACAAGGCTCTAAATGAATGCGTCAGGGGCGCTGCAGTGACTTCAGTGTTGCCATTGAAATAAAATCTCCTTAAATAGCAGTGTAAAAAAATTAATAAATAAATAAATAAATAACCTATGATGAAAATCAAGTTCTAAATTAGGTATGTAGGGTAATGTAAATCACGTAGTTAAAGAATAAAACACAGTTAAGGTAAACACAAATGGAAAAAAATAGTTACATCTTGGGTCCCGACTGATGGCAAAAGAGCGAGAGGCAAGCCGAAAATGAGGTGGTCAAGAATTGTCGGCCTTTGATAGGCGGTGGCAGCAGGTAGCGAGCGATAGAGGTAGTTGGAGAGATAAGGGGGAGGCTTTTGCCCAGCAGTGGGACCTATAAGTTAAATAAAAATAAAATAAAAAAAAGGTAATCATCACTTTTGGAGATACCACACATGGGAGAACACGGCGGCGTTAGTTCCTTTTTTCGCCACGTTCATTATAAGCCTTGTCGCACTGTAGAAACTTTTCTAGCGCATAGTAATTGAGTCTAGCGCCATCTATGATAAGAATCACGTACCTCAGCGACCGAGCACTTGTGGAAGTCCATAATATTACAGGTGAGGGTTCCGGTTTTATCGCTGAACACATATTGGACCATCCCCAGCTCCTCATTGAGGTTGGAAGTCCGCGCCATGGCGGGCGTATCCGTCGCCTCGTGGTACATCTCGCTATCCATCGATATAAACTTTGCCTGCCGAAAAAATGACTCTTGAGTGTTTTTGAACATCTGAATATTCAAAAGACTTAAGCTAAAAGTCATGCACTCTCGCTGTTTCTATATTTTGACAATTATACGCAGTGAAATAAAGACAGCAGCACGAATTATTAGAACGCGTGAATTATCAAAATTATTGAACTATAGGAAAATAAAAAATGTACAAAAAATAATATATTAAAGTATTGTCTACCATAAAACTTCGATATAGAGTGAATAAGTTAAAAAACAAAAAATATTTATGATTTATCTAATACATAAAAGATGATTTGCAATGTTGGTATTAAGCGAAATTTAATTAACGTCTCTTGGCTCTGTCTACCCCGTAAGGGATGAAGACGTGATTCTATGTATGTATGTATGTACAAATAAATTAAATAATAGGTTGTACTCACTTGGAAAAATCTAACAATTTCCGCCGTAACTTGTAACGATATAGGTATAAGATTGTTGTATAGTATCAAAAACGTTAGAAAGTTGAATCCGAAGTTGAGATTCTGGGACTCTGTAAATATAAATAAGTATACATTATTAGGATTTCATCTTTATTAAACACTGTAAAATAAAGAACTTATAACTATTTCAGATAGGCTGTATAATATTTCAGAGGATGATAGTTATGTTAATATTGTAATTGAGACCGCGATGACTCGTCTAGCCAGTGTAGGTTCGAATCTCTGGCGGCGCTCGACCTTAGATCATTTACATGACCAAAGAGCCCAACATGTATCTTTTTTTTTTATTATTAAATATGGGTTTGCTCTTGACCACAATCTTGCCCGAGGACAGAGATGAGGTCTACGATGAAGCGAGCTTACCCAGAAGCAGCCTCCGAGATAAATCAACATAAAGTCCATTTATTTATAATTGTCCTATTAAGTAAACAATCTTACCATGTCTTTTTATAATTTTACAACAATATAAATTAAAATAGACTTTTTAAGAATTTACTTTCGTGGTTAATTAATGTTTTACTTTAGAATGTTTAGGTTTGAACTAAAATTTGATTTATTTTCAACAAAATTCATAAAAAAAGTACTGTGAAGATTGTTTACACAATAGGACAATCTTTTTATGATTTTACAACAATATAAATTAAAATAGACTTTTTAGGAAATTACTTTCGTGGTTAATTAATGTTTTACTTTAGAATGCTTAGGTTTGAACTAATATTTGATTTAATTTCAACAAAATTCATAAAAAAAGTACTGTGAAGCTTATTTACACAATAGGACAATTAAGAAAAAGAGGAGTTTATGTACGGTGACCCCCAGTATATTTAGTCTATGTCGTCATATATTTCGTCTTCAGTAATTTTCCAAATGATTGCCTGGAAGAAATTGCATAGCGATAAGGCCGCCTTTTGTGCATCTTCCTCTCTTTTTTTAGTTTTAACTTACTTTATGTATCTATAACATGTAATTACTTGTGTGCAAATAAAGTATCCTTGTATTGTATTGTCGTAATTATCAAGGGCTAAGGAAAACCATGCCATGCTCATTGCACATCTGACAGATAGCCATATTGTACCAACCGTCCAGCCCGATGTACCAGTCGTTGTGGTTCCTCATCCACAGCTCGTTGAAGCCGGCGCTGAGCAGCGACAGCGACAGCAGGATCAGGAACAGCATGAGTATCAGTGTGTTCGTCTGTCTGTCTATCGACGAGCGTTTCAGTGGCGCTGTGAATAAACAAACACATTTATTTAAAATGCCTAATTAATCACTTTTTATAAGACTAGCGCCCCGCCCCGGCTTCGCTCGGGAGATACAGTTCCCGTCACGTAAAAAGGCCGATGGCGGTTAAGCTGCGCAGAAGGCGATATAACGGTCTATGCGGTGAGCGGGGGGTCGGGCGGGTCTCATCCGGTCGCGCGATTGGTTCGTCAGTCGTATCCATGCGCAAGTTTCACCCCCTCCTCACCCTTCCATCGGCCTTTTTACGTGATGGGAACTGTACATAAATAATCTCAAGAGCGAAGCCTATGTCACTCAGGTATAATGTAGCATTTTTTTGGTGAAAGAATTTTTGTTGAAATTGGTTTTGTAGTTCCTTATTACCCTCTAAAAACAAACTCTAAACACTTACATACTCTACACTCTTTATAATATTATTATGAGTGAAGTGTGGTAACTGGTCGATTGTATATTTTCATTGCTCGAAGTGTATGTGATTAAAGAAATTTGGAAACATTTGATCGCAGTAATATTCCGTCATCGCCTATCAGGCGATTCAGCTTGCAATGTAAAAACTAGTGTGCAAAAGAGACCGTGTCAGGCTATACTATGTAGGCAGAAACAAGCGATTTCCATTTAGACTGAAACATTTATGTACAGTCAACTGATCCCTGAACCTGATCCCCTATCTCACCGAATCCTATCTCAGGGGGGTCAGATTTCTCTGCAGCTGACTGTACAGACAGGAATTATAAACGCAAGCATACCTCATAGCTCGTACTGCCTTAACTTAAAGATCATATTGCCTTGTAGATTCTGACTGTACTTTGAAGTACTAGCTTTTCTCACCGGAACAGTGCTTTTCCAGTGATGAAACGTACCTTATGTCCTTCTCAGTACTTCTAACTATGTGTATGTGAAATTTCAGGAAAGATTGGTTCAGTAGATAAGACGTGAAGAGGTAACAAACAAACTCACTTTCGCATTTATAATGTTAGTTAAATTTATTAGGAATCGGGCAAGATTGTGGACAAGAGCAAACCAAAAATAAAACCGGCCAAGTGCGTGTCGGACCACGCATAAAGTAGGGTTCCGTAGTCATTATTGGCACCGCGCTGTTTTGCATTTCTTGCGTTCTTTTAGAAAAAAGTATATATTTTTATTTTATTTATAATTTCAAAAGTATTCATCACAGGATACCCGAAACAATTTTAAATAAGAGTTTCCGCGCCTGTTTCTTTACGTGAGTGATTTGAAGTTTATAGCAGGGCTTGCTAACCTGGTTAAAATTCTAAACCAGCTCACTCGATGCGCCATACATTTAAAAAAAGAGCGTTTTAAATCAGTTACGGTTGAGCAAAACCATATATTATTTCTGGTTATGTTCAAAGCGCGATATCATTTCAGTTCCTGTTCAAAATACCGGAAAGACCCAAAACATTTCGCTCTTTTCGACGATCGTGTTCTATCTCGCTCTAACTATGATTATTTCTCACTCTCGCTCGATATAAATCTAACCAATCTACACGTTGAGACTTGCAAATGCGTAAGTGAGATAAAACGCTGAGCGATATACCCGTCCTTGTCACTCGCCCGCGCGGGGTTAACCAGGTAATTTCCGCTCGCGAGACCGATTCAAAAGGGTTTTCACTCCGATCGTAATGGCCCGAGCGTTACTGCGTAACCAGGTCAAAACACTTATTTTTTAGGTTTTTTATTAACCGGTTTCAAGCCCTGGTTTATAGGTCCAAGACTTTAGAAACTACAGGGGGGGGGACACCGCGTAAACGATTTTGGCGGGCTATATCTCGCAAATGGTAAAGCTGATAAAAAAGTGTTGTATGGAAACCCTACCTTATTATCAAGGGGGTGCACTCAAAAAATAATTCACCCCCCCCCTTCACATGTATTACAATTTTTTGTATTTTTTTTTATTTTATAACATAGGGCGGCAAACGAGAAAGCTTTTAAAAATGAGATCTATATGTGAAGTATCCTCGAACCAAGTTACATGCAAATCAGTCCATAAACGTAGAAGATATTCTGCTGTGACAGACTAGGGCGGACGGGAGGACTGAACGATCTTATAAGGGTTCCTTGTCGGACTACGGAACCCTAACAAGGATTAGGATATTTACCTTTGGTGGAGTTCTTCATGAGCTTGGTCTCGTGGCCGGTGTAGACGACGACCGCGTGCACCCAGCTCGTGTTCCGCAGCATGGCGCCGCGCTGCAGCATCTGGTCCATCCCGATCGGAATTGTTCTGACGGACAACGTACTCTATGAAACACTTTAAGTATCATCGTCAGCCTTCCATGACCGACTGCTGGGTATAAGCCTCCTTTTGTCTACGCCAACCTTCTCTAACCTGGGTCATCGCAATCCAGTTCTTGCCAGCAACAGTCTTTTTAGGTTTATACAGAGTCGATTCTAAATAATTGGCATCATTTCTATTGATGGAAGTACTCATGAATCAGCTTCAAAGCAGGGCTTGCTAACCTGGTTAAAATTCTAAACCAGCTCACTCGATGCGCCATACATTTAAAAAAGAGCGTTTTAAATCAGTTACGGTTGAGCAAAACCATATATTATTTCTGGTTATGTTCACAGCGCGATATCATTTCAGTTCCTGTTCAAAATACCGGAAAGACCCAAAACATTTCGCTCTTTTCGACGATCGTGTTCTATCTCGCTCTAACTATGATTATTTCTCACTCTCGCTCGATATAAATCTAACCAATCTACACGTTGAGACTTGCAAATGCGTAAGTGAGATAAAACGCTGAGCGATATACCCGTCCTTGTCACTCGCCCGCGCGGGATTAACCAGGTAATTTCCGCTCGCGAGACCGATTCAAAAGGGTTTTCACTCCGATCGTAATGGCCCGAGCGTTACTGCGTAACCAGATCAAAACACTTATTTTTTAGGTTTTTTATTAACCGGTTTCAAGCCCTGCTTCAAAGTCAAAGTCAATTTTTGACTCAGCTGACATGAATCAGCTGTTCCATATTATTCTAGAATACCTAATAAAATGTATCCGCCTAATTAATTTGACCGCCATACGATAGGAATACAACGCTGTGCTCCATAACAAAAGTCGTTGATGTGGTAAGAAAGCATTCAGGTTAAAGTGGGATTGGGCGGGCCACGTCTGCTGTATGCACACAGAAAGATGGACTCAAAACCTAACAATCTGGATTCCAGCCAGGTATAGAAAGAGGAGACCAAGAACGAGATGGTCTAATGATTTAAAGGGATTCGATAAGAACTGGAAGGAAAAGACGAAGGACAGAGATGAGTGGAGGGAATTAGGGAGGCTTTTGTCCAGCAGTGGGATATAAATAGCTAGGTAAAAAAAAGACTAAATAAATAAATAAATACTACATTACCTACCCGCCCAAAATGTATAGAACAGTTGATTATTTTTTTTTAGATTTTATAGTCAGTCTCATGCAAAACTTGAGTACTTTCAAAATCAAAATAGTTAAAAATTCTTTATTGAAAATCACACTTAATCGAAGGTACCTTTTTACGTTAAAATTAATTACAGAATTGTTTTGTATTCTAAATCTCGAACCTAGAAATTGGTAGCATTTCGGAACGACCATTGCTGAGAAGAAATGCCGAAAGAAACTCATTAAATTGTCTTGGTCGCCTATCATGCCAAAAAGGGTTTTCATTACATATTCTCTTTTTTTAATATATAACAATAAGTAATAGATTGTAGAGTCAAAAATAAAATATAAATTTTCACCAAAAGAACGATTTAGAATATCTGTAGATCTCATTATTTTCTAGACGATTTGTACTTGTTTTGTACTGATCATAAATTTTAACACAAAATAATGCAATTAAGTACACAAAACTGTTTTAGAAATAAGCAGCAACGCTACATTTCTACTGTCACTAAGTATATACTATTTATATTACTTGTTCTTTTTATTACATACAAGTACAATACTATTGGAGTACTTTGGGAACAACCCTATTTGTCAGTACAAATGTAATAATGTGTGTAATAGTGAAACATTACAGTCAATGTAAACACTATTACACAATAGTTATGTAATTACACTTTTAGTAAAGCTATGTTTAATATTAAGGGTACCTACTTTCTCTGGAGGTGGGGTTGAAAAATTCTATATGTCTACGCTACAATACATCTTTTTACAGTAACAACAGGTAAAGAATGAACCAATTACTGAGGTTGGTCTGAACTTGGGACCACGGCCAGCCTTCTGGACAGTGAGCTTGTTCTGGAGTAAACAGAATATGATTATTTTAAACCCTATTTTCTATTTATAAGTTCCATAGACTTATATTGTCGGTGGATGTTACTCATGTGTTACTCTACCATCGGTGTACCAAATTTCGTTGAATTCCATCCGTCCAGGAGACTTTATGAGTATCCTGGGTTATACATATACATATATACAGTATCACATTTTCGTAGATTATTTTTGGATTTCATTATTTATTTATTATTTTACTAGCTTTTACCCGCGGCTTCGCCCGCGGTAAAAAAGGATTAATCATTATCCCGTCCCTGTGAAACTGTTGCTTGAGCGCGAGTTAGCACTTTATTCACGATGGAGCGAGTTGAAAAATAGGTAAAATAGCAAATAGGCAAAATTACAAATTCATAGGCAAATACCGTTTATACACTCGCATATATATGTGTGCATGAAATTTAGTAAGGCTGCTTGCGTGCAAGTCGTGATCTTCAATCAAAATGGCGCGAAAATTTCATCGTTACCGCGCATAGATAGATATATAGATAAAGATATAAAATAATAAAAAACGTGCCAATTTTCACTCAAGGGATTTTGTAATGGCGGACAGTTTTTACTAAATTAATTATTATGTCGCTGTTTTTACAATACCGATTATTATAAGAACTGGACAATATAAAGGATTTCTATAAATAAACTTTCATTGACATCTCATAGATCTACCATCGAAAATACCGAGAGGTCCTGTAATGGCGGATCAAATCGGCTGCAAAGTAGTTATACGAATTAGTATGAGGACGAATAGATATTTCCACTCCATAGGTATACATATATCAATGTTTACGCGCCAGCTATCGTTAAAATATCAGATCTTTAGGCGCGATTGGTCCAAATCGCATTTTGTCCAATTCACCAATTCGCGGTTGGTCCAATTCGGTTTGGGCGTGATTGGTCCAATTCGCGATTGGTCCAAAGTTCAAAAAATGTCCAATTCGCGGTTGGTCACATTCGCGGTTGGTCCAATTGCGTTGGTCCTATCGTCCAATCGCGCGGTTGACTTATTTTCTGCATTCAAGTCTTTCCGGGTGGTCATAAAAAGTAACCTGTAACTAACTTATTTTCTGCCTTCAAGTCTTTCCGGGCGGTAATAAAAAAAAATAACCTGAACCTAACTTCTTTTCCGCCCTCAATGTCTTTCCGGGTGGTCATAAAGAGTAACCTGAACCTAACTCATTTTTTGCCTTCAAGTCTTTCCGGGCGGTAATAAAAAAAATAACCTGAACCTAACTTCGTTTCCGCCCTCAAAGTCTTTCCAGGTGGTCTTAAAAAAATAACCTAAACCTAACTACTACTATATGATCTTAGCTTCTCAATAAACAAAGTTTAACACTCGAAAAATTTACTTTTTCGGAAACATTGTTTATTTTTAGATTAACCGCGAATTAGACCAACTGCGAATTGAACCAACCGCGAATCGGACATTTTTTGGAACTTTGCCTAAACCGTGTCAGTGATGTCTACAGCGAAGTGCTGGGCGGGGTGGGGTGCGGTATTTGAAATAAGCACGGGGGGTGAGTGACCGATATGTACGTTAGTACTACTTACTATTCTGTGGCGCTACTGTTTTAGCTACACTATATGGTATAAGTACATAAACATTTATAAAAATATTACTCGAAGAACATTCTTCGCGAAAAAATATTGAAAGAACTTGTCCGCGGTAAAGTGCTATCTCGCTGCAGGCCGTGAGAACTAAAGGCAAGTATTTAATTAAAGCGCCATCTAATGACAAATTAGATGTAATGGAAAAAATGTAGTGTATCTCATACGGCTATGTTGCGCGTCCCGCCTCCGCACGCAATATACATCATAACCAACTCACTGATGTTCCTTCCAGGGCTTGCTAACCTGGTTAAAATTCTAAACCAGCTCACTCGATGCGCCATACATTTAAAAAAAGAGCGTTTTAAATCAGTTACGGTTGAGCAAAACCATATATTATTTCTGGTTATGTTCAAAGCGCGATATCATTTCAGTTCCTGTTCAAAATACCGGAAAGACCCAAAACATTTCGCTCTTTTCGACGATCGTGTTCTATCTCCCTCTAACTATGATTATTTCTCACTCTCGCTCGATATAAATCTAACCAATCTACACGTTGAGACTTGCAAATGCGTAAGTGAGATAAAACGCTGAGCGATATACCCGTCCTTGTCACTCGCCCGCGCGGGATTAACCAGGTAATTTCCGCTCGCGAGACCGATTCAAAAGGGTTTTCACTCCGATCGTAATGGCCCGAGCGTTACTGCGTAACCAGGTCAAAACACTTATTTTTTAGGTTTTTTATTAACCGGTTTCAAGCCCTGGTTCCTTCACACACATAATATATAGAAGTTTGAGCAGAGTGCCATCAGTGCACGGAGTACTCAGCAGCAGTCCGCACACCTCGACGTATCCGAGCATACTGCCGGCCGGCGCAACGGCCCATTTTATATGGAAGTATTGGGGAGGCTGTCGTAACGTCACTTTGACTTAACGTCATTTTGACATGACTTCTATTTTGTCAAATAATAGATGGCGTTACTATAATTGGTATCCCATGCCCACAGGAACCATTTTTTCCGGGATAAAAAGTAGCCTATGTGCTATTCCAGGTCATTATCTACCTCTGTGCCAAATTTCAACGAAATCCGTCCAGTAGATTTTGCGTGATTGAGTAACAAACATCCTCACAAACTCACATTTAAACTTTCTCATTTATAATATTAGTATGGATTTATTATCATTTAAATTTTACATACAAAATACACATATTATGCACTAGCTGTTGCCCGCGGCTTCGCCCGCGTGAGTTTCACTTAGATGATTTTTTTTGTGTTCCAAACTGTAGTAACCTAAACTCCGGTACTTAAAATTTCAGCCATTTGGTTATCCCGTGTCGTGTCCCGCGGGAATATATTAGGTACTCGTAGTACAGTCGCGGTGTTAAAATGAATTAAAAGTGATATTTCATTCAATAAACGGTCTTTTTCTGCCCGTTATCTACAATTTCCCGTGTACCACCACTCCCACCCCGAGTCCCTCTTTGTCCTATACCGTGTCCTGTCTATTTATATGTCAGTAGAAAATGCTCATCAGATTGAACGACTATTGCTTAGGCGCTATTTCCATATATGTAATAGTGTAGCTGGTCTTTTGGAATTCTTCATCAGATGCTCCTGATCTTCGATTTTTATACGTCAACATAAAATGCTCGTCAGATTGATAAACTTTTGCAAAGGTATGGTACCTTCCATATTTCTTATAGTTTAGCTGTTCTGTTGAGGTTCGTCATCAGGTGTCCCAGTTTTTAAAATCAATGAATACTTTTTTTGTTGTATATGTTGCCCAGGCTTAATAGCTATACAACAAAAAAAGTTTCATTCAAATCCGTCCAGTCGTTTTTGCGTGAAACGCGTAGACATATAGTCAGAAAGACAGACAGACAGACAAGAAATTCCAAATTAAGTGTCCCTCTATCCATTTCAGTCAAAAATACTAAATGTACAGACAAAATATTTTTACTGTTTTATTATATGTATCGATTACACTAAAACCACGGAGGTTTGTTATTGCTAATGCAAAATTCTACTTCTAAGATATTAAGTTTAAATTATAAAGATACAATTTTAAAGTTTATCTAGATGGATACAATACTAACTGGTAGTCATAGTCGGTGGGATTTAAAAGGTGAGAGCACGAGGGCAAGTGACCCCCCCCCCCCCTCATCACCGACTGCTATTTTGCGTACCTACATACTGTGGAGGCAGGTTCCATAACAGTACCTACATATCATATTAAGATTCGAGTTGTTAAAATAACAGCAATAGTTTCTTACAAGTTTACTGTAGTGTAGGTATAACTTTAGGTATAAACAAATAAGTTTCATATTACGATATCATGTAACTGGGTGTCAAATTAAATATCAAAATATAGACGGCATCCTTTGTAATAAGAGCTTCGGCACTCCCTTTGTAACCCGATACCTATAGGTACCTATCTGTGTAACACGTGTAACCATTAGTATATAAGAGATGTTTAAACTATTAAAAAAGTTCAGTATTTAACCAACATTCGTGCTTTTATTTACGCTCCCCCGCGCCCTCTATCACATGGCGACCCTGCCATCGCGACGCGTTATTTAGGCGCCGGCTATCGTAATTGATATGGCCTAGGCGCCACTCGCGGAAGCATTGAGATAAACGACACCAGGTATCTCGGTCCATATGGGGAATCAAAACAGTGCCGCGCCGGTCTCGGCGAGTCAAACTGATATCTTAACTCAGATCGGGAAGACTAATACAATTGAGAAGCACAGCTCTACTATAGCTCACGGACTATTACAAATCGATTATTATCTCTACATTTTAATCGTAATTGGGATAATATTAGTTAGCCTGTGGGTCTTGCGATACACCACCAAGTGTTTTAATAAGAAGATCGATCGGAGAACCCGAGGAGAGATTTTTAAACAGAGAGTAGAGTCGGCATCATCAGCATAATGGAAGATTATGTAAAACAAATAAATGCGCAGGTACAACTATTCTGTTATGCGCTTGAAGTTAAACACGAAGGAACTCAGCTTGCTCGGATCGAGGGAAGATTGGCCGTGAAAGTCTACATCGAGGGAAGAACAGGGCACCCTATATTGTGTCCAAAGAAAATTACGGGAACAACGTTGAGCAAAGTGGCCAGTGCCTTGGACACGGAATTTAGCGACGGAACGAAGGCGTGTGCGGAAATAAAATTAATTTACTCTAGCAATAATATTTTTATATGGGAACTAAAATATGAAAGGGACGTAATATACGAAAAGTGGTGAAGTGAAGTGAATAATTGTGTTAATCAGTGAACTTATGCGAGAACCGATAGACGATATAACTGTAAGTACTTAAGTATGCTTAGTATATAATATGTTACAGTGCTATAATATTTTCTCAATGTATCCATTTGTATTACTTTAACTTTAATATAGATTAAATATTAAAAAAAAAAAAAAAAAAAAAAAATATATTAGGAATATATTATATATTAAATATAATTATAAACTAGCAAATGACAGATATAATTGCAGCTTTGTATCAAAAATTAAAAGAGATAAAAACGTATTTAATTAAGATAGGCCCTAGTAGAAGAAAAGGAGATATTTTAATTAAAAAATGGGCAGAAGCAAAATCTATACGCGAAGATTTTTCAGTAACAATTAAAAGTTTAAGTGACGAAATAAAAACAGGAGTCATATCAGATGACAAAGTGGCAGAAATCAATAAATTAATTAATAAGTTTAAAGTATTGTTTGAAGAAGTAGAGTTATTTTGCAAAGAGGGAGAAAAGTTATATCAGATATGGATACATTCAATTTTAAAACAGCCTTAGGCTTGTTGCCAGCAGCAACTGATGACGAAAATATACTACAACAGTTAATAGACAATATAGAGTACTATGGTAGTACATTGACAAAACCAGAGTGTAAAAAGAATTTGATTGAATTTGTATTAAAAAGTAGATTAAATAAAACAGCTAAATTAAAGTTAAATGAAAGTTATGATACAATCAGTGATTTGTTAAAAGATATGAGAGCTAGATTGCTACCGCAACAATCTGCAGCGGCAATACAGACAAAAATGCAACGATTACGCCAAAATGGTACATCTATTTCAGATTTTGGTCAGGAGTTATCAAAATTATTTACAGACCTTACGATTGCTCAAGCCAACGGTAATGCCAGCAGTTATAAGGTTTTAAAACCATTAAATGAAAAGATGGCTATTAAAAGATTTGCAGATGGCTTGAACAACCGAAGGATAAGTACTATTATAAGCGCAAAGGAATTTACCTCACTAAAGGATGCAGTACAGGTAGCATTGGATGAGGAAACAACAACATCAACAGAAGTAATTGGTACGTACAAATCCTTTAATTACAAACGAGGCAATAATAATAATACAAGAGGATTCACACATCATCAACGAGGGAGTTATAGAGGAAACACGGGGAAACCATACAGGTATGGCTATAATTATTACAATAATAATAACTACAGAGGGCATCAATCTAATTACCAACGAGGTAATATGAGAGGAAGAAATTTTTACAGGGGTTCCTTTAATCACGGACGCCCAGGACAATATTATAATAATCATAACAACAGGGGTAGATTTGGAAATAATAAACGAATAATTAATGTCGTGACTCAAGATTCTCAAAACGAAAATCAAAAAGATACAAATACTCTGTTTTTTCGAGACTAAAAAACATGTGCTAACATACGGAAATTCAATAACAATTCGATTAAAACTAAATAACAACGATCAGCCTTGGTTAATAGATACGGGTGCAACAATTTCGGCAGTTAAATATAATTATATTGTAGGAAAAAATATAGACATAAAACATGATTCAATGACTATTAAAGGTATTGGTGGAAGCATTCAGACTATAGGATACGTAAATCTAATATTACAAGCCGGGAATGAGACCTTTAATCATAAAATGTATGTATTCAATTCATTACCATGTAATGCGATTGGTATATTAGGAGACGATTTCTTGAATAAATATAAAGCATTAATAAATTATAACGATAAAACAATAACACTAGCTACGAACAATAATATAGTATCTTTAAATTATGAAGACAGATCCTGTTACATTCTAACGCCACGAACTGAAACTATTTTTTATATTGAAACTGATCAAACAGATGACTGCGTGATTTGTAATAAAGAAATAATGGAAGGAGTTTTTATCGCCAGTACTATTGTTAGGCCAAGTAATGGGAAAATACCTATTCAAATCTTAAACACTACAGACAAAGAAATAAAATTGAAAGAAATAATTCCTGTTATATGTAACCTTAATGATTACGAGTATTGTAATTTTGGAAGTAACAAAGTCGATGCTGATAGGGTAAAAGAATTATTTTCCAACTTAGAATTAAAACATTTAAATTCAGAAGAACAAAAAGAAATAGAAAAAATATGCGCAAAATATGCAGATATCTTTCAATTACCAAATGATAAATTAACAGTGACAAACTTATATAAACAAACTATATATTTGAAACCAAATTCAGATCCTGTTTTTTGTTAAAAGTTACAGATTACCACATTCACAAAAGAAAGAGATAGATAAGCAGATAAATAAAATGCTCGCGGATGGTATAATAGAACCAACACAAAGTGAATGGTCTAGCCCAGTTCTACTGGTACCAAAGAAAAGTGATGCAACAGGAATTAAAAAATGGCGATTAGTTATTGATTATAGGAAACTAAATGATAGGATACAAGATGATAAATTTCCTCTACCTAACATAACAGAAATATTAGACTCGTTGTCAGGATCTATTTATTTTAGTCATCTTGATTTATTTTCAGGATATTATCAACAAGAGTTAGAGACAGAATCCAGAAAATATACTGCATTCTGCTCAGGTCAATACCAAATGACACGATTGCCCATGGGACTTAAAACTAGTCCAAATTCATTTAGTAGAATGATAACTTTGGCTATGTCAGGATTAACATATGAAAAATGTTTTGTTTATTTAGACGACATTGTAGTTTTTGGGCGAAATTTAGAAATGCATAATAAAAACTTAATACAAATTTTTGAAAGATTAAGGAAAGTAAATCTTAAATTAAATCCAATAAAGTGCGAATTTTTAAAAAAGGAATTACTTTATTTAGGACATGTAGTTTCAGCCGATGGAATTTCACCAGATCCAGATAAAATTAAAACTATAACAAATTACCCAGTACCAAGTAACGAAAAACAAGTAAAAAGTTTTGTTGCCTTAGCAAATTACTATCGAAAATTTATTCCAAACTTTGCAAGCAAAGCACACTATTTAAATAAATTGAGTAAAAAAGGGGTTAAATTTGAGTGGGATGAAAATTGTCAAAAGTCATTCGAAATACTAAAGAAAGCAATAAGTAGTCCACCATTACTACAGTACCCAGACTTTTCACCAAATAATGATTTTATTTTGAGTACGGATGCTTCAGGATATGGGATAGGTGCAGTGTTGTCAAATAATGATGAACGTCCGGTAGCTTATGCGAGCAGAAGTTTAAATAAAGCCGAGAGTAATTACGCAACAATCGAAAAAGAACTTCTTGCCATCGTTTGGGCAACTAAATATTTTAGACCATATTTATATGGACGTCATTTTATAATTAAAACAGACCACAAACCATTAATTTATTTATTCAACATGAAAGATCCATCTAGTAGACTAACAAAATTTAGATTAGCACTAGAGGAATATAATTTCACAGTCGAATATGTGAAAGGAAAGGAAAATACAGTAGCAGATGTATTATCTAGACTTAAAATTACTTCAAAGGAATTAACGGAAATGAATGAATGTTTATACGTAATGACGCGGAAAATGACAAAACAAATGAATAAAGTCGATTCTAATGATGTAGTACCTATAAACGATCGGCCTGATCAACCGAAAGTTGTAGGAGTAAATACTAAATCTACAGAATGCGTAGAAATGACATTTATAACAAAGTTCGAACTAAATAAATTACGGAAAATGAATAATAAAGACATAAAAGAGTCTAAAACATTTATATACGATAAAAATATAAATACATTATACATTAAACCATATTCCCCAGTACAAATGACACGACGTGCCTTTGTGAAGGAACTTGGTGTGAAATGTAAAGAATGGAAAATAAAAAAAATAATAATAATAAAGAATGAAAGTATTAATATATTTATAGAAAAATTAGCGCATGAAATTAAAAAATACTAAGGATTGGACCGGTCCGTGTTTATGTATATTAAATGATGTATTAAAGATAACAAATAATGATGAAAAAAGAGTAATATTAAATGATTTTCATATACTACCAACAAGTGGTCATGCAGGCATAAGGAAAATGTATAATAATATAAAAAAGACGATATTTTTGGATAGGATTAGAGAATGATATAAAAAATTTTGTTAGGAAGTGCACAAAATGTCAAAAAGAAAAACATTCAAACGTCATAAAGGAACCAATGTCAATAACCACTACAGCTGAATCAGCATTTCAAAAAATTTTTTTGGACATTGTAGGACCAATTGAAAGAGATGAAGAAAATTTTACTTATATTTTAACCTTACAGTGTGAATTAACAAAATATGTAGAAGCTTACCCACTAAGAACTAAAAGCTCTAGGGAAGTGGCAGAGACATTTGTCAACAATTTTATTCTTCGATACGGAGTTCCTGAAATTATAGCTACTGACAGAGGATCCGAGTTTATCTCCTCAACAATTCAAGAGGTATGTAAATTATTGCAAATTAAAAAACTCACATCAACTGCATATCATCACCAAAGTATAGGAGCATTGGAAAATTCTCATAAAAGTCTTGGAGCATATCTAAGAATACAGACGGACAATAACTCACAAAGTTGGAGTAAGTGGTTACCATATTGGTGTTTTGCTTTCAACACATCAGTACATACAGAAACTAAATTCACGCCATTTGAGCTAGTATTTGGAAAACAGTGCAGCTTGCCTAGCAATTTATCTTCTCATATCGATCCATTGTATAATTATTGTGATTATCCATTAGAATTAAGATATAGAATCCAAACTTCACAAAAAGAAGCGAGGGACAATTTATTAAAATGTAAACAACTCAGAAAAATTAAATATGATAACAATATTAATGAAATAACATATAAGCCTAATGATAAGTTGTTGATAAAAAAATGAGAATAGGAGTAAATTGACCAGCATATTTTCTGGTCCATATGTTGTTTTAAGAGATTTAAGCCCGAATGTAGAAATTATAGACAATGGTAAAATTAAACTTATTCATAAAAATAGAACAAAATTGTATAATGAATAAAAAAAAAAAAAAAAAAAAAAAAAAAAAAAAAAAAAAAAAAAAAAAATGTTCTTATCATTTTTTTTTTTTCCTAATGGAAGGAGATGTAGTGTAGGTATAACTTTAGGTATAAACAAATAAGTTTCATATTACGATATCATGTAACTGGGTGTCAAATTAAATATCAAAATATAGACGGCATCCTTTGTAATAAGAGCTTCGGCACTCCCTTTGTAACCCGATACCTATAGGTACCTATCTGTGTAACACGTGTAACCATTAGTATATAAGAGATGTTTAAACTATTAAAAAAGTTCAGTATTTAACCAACATTCGTGCTTTTATTTACGCTCCCCCGCGCCCTCTATCACATTACTTCCAAAAAAATTAATCCCCACCATTAGTGATGTGCCGTTCTTGAAATTAAAAAAAAAACAAGTGGAAACTTCCTTAAAAATATCTGGGAAATAATCTCGAGAACGGAAAATGGTGCCCTTCCCAGAAATAAAAATACTGGATCTGCCCTTGATTGAAAGTCAAACTTTGACAGGGAAAATGACAGATGGGCTTTTAAATTAGTTGCCAGTATAAGAAATTAGTTCTATTGCTTTTCTGCAACATGGCGAGGGTTTTTATATCCCTGGTCAGGCTATACACAAAACTGATTTAGAAATAAGCAGCAACGCTACATTTCTACTGTCACAAAATATATTATATTTATGTTACGTGTTCTTTTTATTACAAGTACAATACTATTTTTCAGTACAAATGGAATAATGTGTGTAATAGTGAAACATTACAGTTAATGTAACACTATTATACAAATTGATGTAATTACACTTTGAGTAAAGCTATGTTACACTAAGAGTACCTACGTTCTCTGGAGGTGGGGTTTGAAAAATTCCCCAAGTATTCTATATGTCTACGCTACAATACAACTTTTTACAGTAACAACAGGTAAAGAATGAACCAATTACTGAGGTTGGTCTGAACTTGGGACCACGGCCAGCCTTCTGGTCAGCGAGCTTGTTCTGGAGTAAACAGAATATGATTATTTTAAACACTATTTGCTATTTACAGGTTACCATAGACTTATATTAAAGTCGGTGGGTGTTACTCTACCATCGGTGTACCAAATTTCGTTGAATTCCATCCGTCCAGAAGACTTTATGAGCATACTGGGTTATACAGTATCACATCTTCGTAGCTTACGGACGAAAAAGAAGCTACCTAATAGAAACCATCGTAATGCTAATCTCCGAAATGGCTGAACCGATTTCATTGAAATTTTGCATATCCTTATTGCCTTATATCCCTGGTCAACATCTTAGATACTTTTTATTATGTAAAGGCTTGCGTGGCTTGACACACACTTGGTCGGCTGAACTTGAACAGAGTTTCACAGGTTACTAAACCTGTGAAAATCTCTATGGGCTATTCCAGATTTTATTCCACCCCTGTATGAAATTCCATCAAAATCGCTCCAATAGTTTTTTTATTTCTTAATATACATATATTTAAGCATCTATAGATTCTCACAAGTTTTGCATATTTATATATTAATAGGATATATGCCTTTTATAAAAAAGGCAACACGTACATAATAAATACCACCAAAAAATTAACTACTTATTTTTAAAAATGTATCGAGAACTACTACGCTTTGCAATGAATCATATCAATGTAATTTATTCAGAAAATACAAGCTCAAATATCAACAAAAAAATTACTAATGATCATAATTTACATATACTCGTACCCAATATGTCTATTTAGGGACAAAAACAAACACACACCGATACGGTACGTCGAAAGGAGGGTTGCTAGCGGACCGAGTGGACACATTAGACCAATTTGACCGAATGGACCAATTCGACATGCTGACATTGGACGTCCCCGATCTGTGCCAGAATCTCTTCTTGCGTTTAAAGGTATCCCTAGAATTATATTGAAAGTTAAAAAAAACAAATTAAAAAAGTGAGAGCTAGCTAATAGTAACAAATCATTATTTTGATACGGTTATAAGGCTGGGCTGGTTCGAGTGAAGTTCCGGCTCAATCTCCTCACGCAAAACGGGCCCAAATTGGAGGCCTAATTGCGGGAAACTGTCCTCGGAGGAAGTAAAAAGAAGTTAGAAGATACGGTTATAACTTTTGATAACGTTTACATACAAGTTTGTTTTTTTCATAGCTGGCAGAGACCATACTCAAGTATCTTATATTAACCTCAGTTTGATACCTCTGCGAGTTTAGTTAGAGTGAATAAAAATTGTTGTAGAAAAGGTCCAAATCATTACTAAATCCATATGAAAGATACGTATAATACATACGTAGAAAGTTTAAAGATCAGAAGACAGATGTCGCAACTCTTTGTTCGCAATTGAATTCTCAGATGGCGCTGCTGCTAAATTAACACTAACCTGATGTTATTATTTTTAAATACCATGTATGGAGCTGGGGAAACACATCATCGTCTCCAGGGAAGGGAGACCTATGGGAGATAGTAGAGGATCCTACCTTAGACGGTACTCCATCTTCACACTGGCTCTCTGAGAACCTTCTGAGACCTGTTTTATTGCTTTTGTTTTTTTTTGCTAATATCTAACTGGCGGTATTCGTTAAGTCAGATCAAATGCCTTTAGGCGCCTTAAAAAAGGCGGACATCAGATGGAAAAGATAGAAGAACGTTGGTCTCTGTATACTTCTACTTTTCGAGTCGGAATGGATATATCAGATGAGACCAGTATGTGGGCACAGCAATTGATTGTCGTTGGTCTCGTTCCTCCATGGTACACGAAATGGGGCAGTTGGAACATGCCAAAAGGTGATCCATTGTCTGAATCGCACAGGTTATTGTTAGAAAGGCCCCACTTTTTGCGCTTTTCTTGGCATATCCCAACACCAACCCGGAGTCTGTTTAAGGACTATATACTAACCTAGCATTGGCCTCCTTCAGCATTCCGTTGAACTCATAGAGATGTCTGTTGGGCGGCTCGCAGGTGACAGTGGCTCGCAAGGTGGCGAGGTCGGTGACCGAGTTCAAGTGAACCGTGTCCTGGTGCGCCTGGCGGATCTTCAGGTTGGTCTCGCCGTCCAGGTTCGATGTCTCGATGAAGGAAATGCCGCGGGGTTCACTGAAATATACCGTTTTTTTTATATTAGACCGATTTGTAACTAAATTGTGTTTTGACAGGATTAACATAATAGCCGCAAGAACCAGAAAAGTAACTACCCATACTTACATATAGTGAGCTTATATGTGGAAGCGTGAGTCACAAATAGTTAAGGATTGCTGGCTCATCGTTGCAGCGGAGTTAAAGGCAGTCGGTCTCACCTGGTTGTAGGCGAAGCGCATTTCCCACGATAGATCCCAATAGAGAAGACCATGGACGTCCTATGCCCCACCTAGGAGCCCTAGGACCTTAAGTCAAAGCTGGCTCATAGTCATTTAGAAGCCCGTCGCACCGTCTGCCAGACTTCCACTATCCAGCTCGTGCCACCGTCATCTCACCTGGAAGCCAGCAGCACCAGGTCTGCCGGGAAGAACTGGTTGTTGAGCACCTTGCAGATATCCCCCACTTGCAGCTGCTCCCACGACACAGTCTGCCAGGCGCCTTCCCGTAGAACCTCCACTTTCCGACGATTCGTCTCATCGTCTGCTCGGTGTCGTTTCTGAAGTACAATAAAGTTTATTATTTATACGTTTAATTTCGTGAAAATGATATCCATGATGGCCGTTAGAGATTAGCCGAACACCTGCCGAATACTTATCAGTCTAGTTAGTTTATAAACATCGGCCAAGTGCAAAAAATCATTTTTGTAGCAATTCAGATTGACAAATTTTATGTTTAGAAGTTGATTTCAACTCAATACCTTCACACATTCCTGAGAAAAACGTCTTGACACATAACAAACCGACAAAGTGATATTTATAACGATTCTTTAATTTGTATATTAGGAACCCTGAAAATGTTAAAGAGACTTACAAAGTTACTCTTGCCTTGAAGTTTAGGAAACAGCAAAGCGGGAAGATACCTTAGCGGTTTGCATCATAATGAAGGAATCTACTGGTGTATACCATCAGGTCATAGCCTGATGGAACACTCACAAAGTCCTCGACGATCTCCTTGATGGCGCTCACACTGAGGATCAGGATGAGCGGCGTGAGCGTGGTCCAGCGACCTGTGGGAGACACGTCGGGAATCTGCTGCAGCAGCGCGATGAGCAGGAAGAAGCAGTTGGAATAGCGCCGGAACTGCTCGAACAGGAACAGCGGGATGAATGAAGGGACACTGCGGCAAAAAGAGAATTTATTTAGTAAACAGGCGACCTTACAGAAGTTTTAAAAGAATAACCAAAGATTGCTCCTGGACAAAGCAGAGTGGAAATGTAAGTGGGTGGCTTTAGTCCTGCAGTAGAACATGACACCTGAAACCACCTTCTTTCGATATTTTTGGTCTCTTATCGAGTGTATTATAGAAAACACTGGTGTTGGATTTTTCTCAAGTCGCCTAAAAGCATATGACATCTACCACCATTTAACTAGGGGCAGTTGTCGTATGTCTCTACTGCCCCTGGAAGGTAGTAGGTGAGCCAGATTGATATGCAAACTCATGTGGCACGAGTAGGATTCGATCCTCTAGTTTAAAATAGACTTACAAACTCATTACCTATCGATTTCGACACAAAATAGCCCAATGAAGCGTAAAATAATTCTTAAACTTGTAAGGTCACGCTGAAAACGACCATGATCCATTATAAAAATTGTGTATAAAGCCGTCGTGATAGCTACGAATTTTAAGTTTGCGTGCGTAATTGTTTACACAACATATTGGAGTGTAAACACGTCTGCTTTTTGTAGGGTGTTCCTATCAGAATTGGCCAAGCCAGAGGTGGACTTTTTCAAAACGTCCACTTGCGAATCAAAACCATTAGTGGCCCAGTGACGGAAGAAGAAAGAGATGAAGTTAAATCAAAAGATTAAAAGGCGATATAAAACTAGCAGGGGGATCAGTATGGAGCAAGAGAGAGCAAGGGATAAGAAAGAATGAACGATGCTGAAACAAGCCTATGTGTCCCAAAACATGCTGGTGGGATACATCAGCATCAGCTTCCGATGCGGCCTCTTCGTCGTTGAAGAAATAATAATAAAACCAGTGGACTCCTAAAGGTCCAGTTTAGGCCGCAGGACTATTGCCCAAGTCTGTGTTACCATCGGGGACAGAATGAACTGTGACAGACTGGCGACCTGCCAAAACTCTGACAAAGGAATGCACCGAGTCGCGGAATCGCCTGAACGAGCACCACGTGAAATTTTGTAATTGTAGATTGTGATCGTGACTATGATCTTTTGATTATCAAAGATTGATCATTTATTATATATTTCTCATTCAACTAGTCCTATTTGACAAACAAGTATTTAGAAAATATACTCTTAATTTGTCGTCAAGTTTTCATTGATGGAATACGTGCAACTAAACTTAAGTCCAGAATAATTATTTTGATTTTGTACTAACTACGATATCCCTGAAATTCCTTCGTGAGCAAGAAATAGATGGAGGACGCAAATGTCCCAAAATTCAGCTGCATCGTGTGTTACTCGTGCAACTTCAATTAACTGGTACGGAGATGTGTAGACGCGGGCAATTGGCACGATTCGAGCGTGTTCCGAGGTCGACTGTACATTTCCTATCAGTCACCAAAACAATAAACTGAAGAAGACACTAGTGTCACAATTTTAGAAATTATAACTAGTTGTACCTATTCGTATTAACCGAAGGATTCAAACCTGTCATAGGTTTGAAAAATCGGTTAATACGAATAAAGGGTCAAAAAAGCTACCGCCTACCCCACGGAGGCAATAAAATTCAAAACACTTTATTGAAACTTGGCCTTCACATACAGGCACCTCAAAGCTACAAACTACTAGCATATCGGAACGACCACTGCTGAGCAGTACTTATGATGAGTCAAATCTGACCTGTACTTTGCAGTCGATATCCGATTGTCGACAAATTTGATGGGCTGCGGGCCGTTCACGAAGATGACGCGGCTTGGCAGCTCGCCAGCAGCGCCATCTGTCACGCCTGATGTCGTCACTTCATCCTCATCTGGAAAGAAGGAGAAAAAGGTAAACCTTGTGTTCTTTTATCACTAAAAATTCAATCCAGTAGTATGGCTTGAATGCTTCTTCGGGATGCGCATGGATGCGGGCAGCGCAGGACCGGTCGTTATGGAAATCTTTGGGGGAGGCCTTTGTCCTGTCCAGCAGTGGACGTCTTTCGGCTGAGAGAGAATATGGGTTGAAACTTTATTCCACCATATACGCTAATACAGTGGAAATTGAGAACCAAGGAGTACTTTCATAGAATACATTTTTGAACAAGCTTAAATTAACGGGAATCGAGTGAAAAAATGGATGAAATAAACAAGTAGTTCGATACGTCCAAATTAAGTAAATGTTATGAAAGAGCGGAGCCTCCTCTCCAGGTTCCAACAACCAAGATAATTTTTATTTATTTATTATTAGTCGCACTGATTCCACCCAACATCAGATCAGCTCAATACCATAATAATAAATGCTTTATGATCTATTTTTTTTTTTATTAAAAATCTGAGTGCGTTTGACCTCTATCTTGCCTGATGGGAAGCAAAGATGAGATCTAGGGTGGTACACGCAAACTCAAAATATGCCTATTCACTCTTGCCTTGAAAACCCCAATGAGTTTGAAATATGTAAGCAAAATCTATAAATGAATATTAAATGAAAGGCACACCTACCTAACTATCGAACGATGATTTTACCATACCGTAATCTAGATAAGCATACGCGCATACCCTTTAATTTACTAGTATATAGGGCAGTAGTCGTACATTTATACAAAATTCAGATCAACTGGACATACCCTGTTATTCAGGGCTGGCTGGACATGTCAAATGATATGTTACAAGTCACATGTCAGGATAATGGAGCCTTGACTATGACGTATTGCCATTGATATTACCAAACTGTTTGAGTGAATAACGTGAATTATAGGATTAAACAAGACATGTTCAGAAACAGAGTACCTAACAGAATTTCTGAGGCAGTAGACCTATTATTATAGTTAGGACAATTCACTGGCTGTGGGCGGGGTTCTCGTTTCCGAGGAAATTTCGGGATAAATCGTATCCTGCGAAATTTCCAGGCTTTACTTTGCACGCGTAGAAAATTTTATCGGCATAAATTCGGTTGTTCAACTCATCTTAAACTTGTAACATCGCAAGGCGCAATTCATGAAAAACTAAGAAAGATAACAAAGATTTGAACATAGTAGTATAAACTACTCCACCTACTAATTGATTTAAAGAACCGAAACATTCTCGCATTTTCCATGCACTTTAATTAACAGTTCATTCTTGTAAAGTGCAACAGAAATGAACGCGAACCTTAGTAGGTACCTGATGAAAACAGAAAAAATACGCTACGCGAGAATAAATTTATTCTACTGTGAATGTAGAGTCCTTGATTCGGAAAAGCTAGATTTACTGGACAAAGAGTATTATTGAGCATGGACGTGGAAGTTGGCCATAGGCCAGGGACAGCCACACTGGAAACCTATCAGGATTGTGGATAACAACCACAAAACTGATAGCCAGGACATTTATACTGGTGAATTTATCACTATAACTTTAGTTTGGATTATGTATAAAAAATGATGAGTGCTCAAGACTATGCGACAAAAGTGAAAACCAAGGCCCTTCGTCGACTGGACTCGTTCGGGCAAAGACTACCTGAACGAGCGTTACCTAGCCGAGCATTCCACCTCAGTCTCAAATAGTTTTCTCAAAGTTTCCAACTTAAAAACCTTAATAACTGATAGAATAGGAAAAACGTAAATGAAACGCCAAAACTTTTCTTATGGCCTACTCTGTTAATTCGTGAAAACTGTATGAAAATCCGTTCAGTAGTTTTTGATTTTATCGCCAACAGACAAGACAGATTAGGCAGGGACTTAACTAATGATCAAGAAACGCATTAAAGAAACATTCCGACTAACAAAATAGTTTAGAAGCAAGGAGGAAAATCACCAGGGAGTCCATTTAAGGCCGAACAAGCCCAAGTAACATTTTAGGTTTTAGAAAGCTTTTAAAAAGG
This sequence comes from Ephestia elutella, assembly GCA_018467065.1. Lineage (NCBI taxonomy): Eukaryota > Metazoa > Arthropoda > Insecta > Lepidoptera > Pyralidae > Ephestia > Ephestia elutella. The sequence continues at coordinate 21,119,105 of CM031576.1, read as the reverse complement.
TTCTAGAACCTTTGTATGGAAATCTACTCATAAGTCTTAATAGACTCAATAACATTATGTTAACCTTATATTAACCTCCTGTGTGCAAAAAGGGCCCACGTTTTAGAACCTTTTCGAGAGCTACAGCAAAACCTATAGTTCTTATCAGAATACCTTAATTTAACGTTAATATAACCTCGTATAGACAGCTTTAAAAGTTATAAATTAATCTTGGATGTAACCTATGACAACTTAAAACCTTTTTGATGGACTTGAATAAATGCCTTTTCAAGAATCCCGGGTTTTAAAATGTTTCTGTTTAAGATATTTTTACACAAAATACCAATCGTGGCTTTAAATACTTTATTTATAAATGGCGATTTCCTAGCTGTCATGTAACAAGTTTTAAAATGGCGAGTGATGTATTCATAACGAAATAATTTGGAGCTTGTTGAAGTCAGGCAATATTATAAAAATACTGCGACTAGCACTTTATTGTGAAATGTTAGGATAATTGGCTGGTTATACGAGACGGGCCTTTCGATAGTAAAAAATTTTGAAGATATTTTAATGCAATATAAGTATAAAATGAAGTGGTTGGTGGCAAATCGCATTGGAAATAAAACTTCTATTCAAAGAAAAAGCATTATATATTAAATCGTACAACATACGTTTCTTAATATTGCCTTTTGGATAAAATATTGCTATTTGCTTAAATTTTTTTAATTATTTCAGTAAAAAAATATGGCTGTCATTAACAAATTACTAGAGAGCATTTTAATTAACCTTTTTAGGATTGTAACAACTACAAGCTTTTAATGTTTGCCGAATTAGGAGCTAAGGGTTATATCGCAGAGCTAGTTAAAACGACTAAGCTATTTTCGCAGCTCTAAGGTTATCGCCAGGAGTAGTTCAAAACTTGCGAGTCGCGAAAACAACCGCTGAGCACATTTAGTTGCTTTTAAGATTTGGTTGCAGAAGCCGAATGTGCCGGTTCATCTTGCAATAGCGTTGCCGGACTATCGATAGTTTGACTATCGATTGTTTGTTTGTTGAAATATAAGTGTCATTAGTATCGATAGTATTAATACTATCGATAGTATTTATTAGAATACATCAATAGTATCGAAAAGCAATAAACGATAGTTTAGGTTATCATCAATAGTATTGCAAACTATTGGATATCGATAATATCGATGTTATCGATACTATAAATGTTATCGATACTATCGATGTTATAGATACTATCGATAGGCCTATCGATAGTGTGACTATTTTTCAAGGTCACAATACTATTGACAATACTATCGATAGTAAACACTATTGCTGCAACACTATCTTGCAATCGATGCTGTTGCTTTGAAGTCGGGGAGACAACTGATACTTTTTCCTTTAAAGCTTTAGAATATTCTTGAAGGACTTTAATTATGCCTTCAGCTCATAAACAATATCTTATTGGTTTGGATTTTTACCAAGCAGTCAAAATTAGTTTGCCTGGACAACTAAATACAGCCTAAAGGTTTATAGTAAGTTTTAGAAATTACTTAAAGGCGAGTTCAACATTCCATAACTTTATAGTTATATCAAACCTAAAATTTAAACCTTTAGATCACAATTAAGCATAGTGCTAGCTTTTTCAGAACCTAATCAGGAGTCTACGACAACTATGAGATCCTAAGTCTTAATGCTCTTGAAACACGAGTCAAAATTACTTTAATTTAAACTCTTGTCCGCGGCTTGAAGGTTGTTGTAATAAACAATTAGTTTTAAGACTTATTAATCATTCTCAAATACTTTTTAGTACCAGATAGCATAACAATAACCTTCTAACGACCATTTTCGAACCTAAAGGCATTTTTTACAACCTAGACCCGAATCAAATGTTACTTGGGAATATAGTAGACAGGGTTGAGGCGATCGGAGTGTAACAACTGGACAAAGTAGAGTCACAGAATGTATACACGTAAAGTGCAATACCAGACTAACATAATAAAAAAAAACAACCTACAGGGAATACAGCATTATCAAGTAATTGTTATTTAAAATATTTTAGCATAATTGTAACTATCTATGAAAATTATAGCAAACTTGTAACTATTTATGAAAAGTTGAGTGAATTTTTATAAAAAAACTTGTTGTAATATTTGAATGTTATTTACACGATATATTACTGTTATACCATTAAAGGTGAGTAAAAATAACGTTGTATGCTTTTTGTATTTTTAAACCAACTACTTTTGACTGTTGTGGTGCGGTAGATATTGCCATAACGTCACTTGCAGAAATTCCCACGGAATTCCGTTCCTGAGGGAATGTCACCCCAAAGCGCAGCTATATTAACCACCCCGGCTTCGCCCGTGGTACATACATAGCCTATGTTACTCAGGGATAACGTACAGTCGGCTGCAGAGAAACCTGACCCCCCTGAGATAGGATTTTGCAAGATCTGCTTTATCTACAGCTGATCGTACCTTTCTAACGTGTAGAAAGTAAATTTTAAAAATCGGTTCAGTAGATTTAAAATTAATCTATTACCAACAAAAAATACCTTCCGGTCGGGAGTGGTTTGATTGTGATGTTGAATTAAGGGGGAACCTTTTTTTTGCGGAAGTGGTATGTAGTTAAAAGATTTCAAAGAACCACTTCTGACTTTGAATGGCGGACTTAAGGCCAGAGGCTTTTTTCTACCAGTCAACCAAGAGGTGATGCAGAGTAAAAGATACTATTTTTGGGGGAATTGAGGATCCAGTGGCGGCTATCTTGTTTCTACAATACCCGCACTCTGTACACTGCCAGCCCCTTATGCCTTGGAGCTGGTCGAAAGTCGCAACACGGCGTGCGGCGTGCTTCCCTCAATGCAAGCTGGTGACCCAGCTTTTGCGGTTGTTGAGGATCCAGTGGTCGCTATCTGGCTAAGCTGTCCTTCACTTGGATACTGGCTACTGTCATCGCTCGCACCTGGAAGCGATTAGGGATTTTTATTTTTAGGGGATTTATTATCATCAATCAATCACTAGCATATAATAAAAACCGTAACTGGTCTGTGTCTGTTCTGGTACAAAGGAGATATTGAAGAAAAATAACTACGAGGGGTTTTTTTAGGGCCAATAGAAGCCAAAACATTTTTTTTTTTATTTTGTCTTTATTTATGTTTCTTTATAAAATCTACTAGACCAAATTTGATGCGGTTTTCAATGTTGTATTGTTGAAGGTGTAACTTAAAATCTGGCGTAGTTTTCATCTTGATACGCCGCCGCTTTAGAACTGGAGTTATAAACACATTAAATTACATGCGGACAACGAAGTCGCGCCGCATAGACTACTTTTAACATTTCGCGTTCTAAGGGGCATTCCAATGGAACTGCATATTTTTCCAGGATTAAATATAGCTCAAGCATGCAATACCTAGCCCTAATCTATATACCACATCCAGATCCGTTGAGTAATTTTTTGCGTAGTGCGCGTACAAAGAACAGACTTTTTATTCTAAAATAAAATAATTTTGGCTTCTATTGGTCTTCTATAAAAATAAATAGCTTTATCTTATCAAGTATTGTTTCCGAATGCGAAAGATAAATAAGTGGTTGTGATAAATAAACTTTGACAGTGAAGCTAATGTATTTTTATGAACTCTTCTCAAGTTATTTAACTTTGTATACTTACTATAGAATACCTACCCCCGACTTGTTTAGGTGTTTTTTATAATTTCTAGGATTATTTTGGTAATGTCTTGTTGGAATTCCAAAATAGAGCTAATTAACTTTAACAACTTATGTATTCAAAGAGCTAGCTATACATAGAAATATATAGCCAGTTTCTTTAGCTTATTCAAGGAGGAAACGTGCAAAGTGTTATGGCTGCCTTTGAGTCAGAGGGAACAGTCCGGGGTTTTATTTTATTAATTTATAATTTTATTAATTTATAAATCTGACATTTCACTCATAAAAATTCAATGTATATTCGTCCACACATAGATAGTCATTTTAATTGTAAGATATATGTTGCAAAGTGCTGACTTTGGAGAAAATGCAGCAGTGGAGTTTGTTGCGCTGTTCTCTTCTCGCGCGGTGGAAACCTTAGCTTTTTAAGTAATTTTTTATGACGTCAACTAAATAAAAAACCATGAATATGACGATTTAAAAGTGCTTATTTTTAAGCCTATTTAAATAAAAAACAATTGACTCGCAACTTTGCATTGCTTTGGACACGATTTCTTTTACTTTGTTTTATTTTTTTATGGACATAAGTATGCAACTTTTAAATGTTATAACATAAGCAGTCTTCAGACATTGTATGATGGTACATAGTCTAATCCGTGCAGAGCAACTACGTACTCTGCTGCCAGAAAATGTGGCAGAGAGAATCCGGACAAACGAAGCGGCGGGAAGAATTCTGTACCGGACCTTTACTGGGAAAAAACCACTGGTAAAAATTAAGTACTGGGAAAAAATCTCCACGCGGCACCACGTTTGCCCGACTAAAACCTAACTAACTTAACGCAGTTGGCTACCACCGTAGCTTATGAAGGGAGCTACAGGGCCCTATATGATAACCTAACTCATAAATTAACTACAATTGAACCACTTACCAAATTAAATCTTCTTTCTCTTCGGATCCAAACTTGAGTGTCTTCGGGAAGGGGGAATTTGAATCACCCCACCTAACCCTTGAGATCTCAATTCCCCAGGACAACTGGTCAGATTTTCTTCCCGTAGTTTCACTCGGGAACAGTCAGTCGTGAACAGCCAGCCACAGCTTCACCTCTCACAAGAAAAAGTCACAATAACAGAGTTTTTCACAAACACAAATTCAATAGTTATTTAACAAACAGGAAATTCACAAACACAACTCAAGCTAATTAGCAATCAAAGAACGCGGAACCTCTCGCGTATTAAAAATCAAACCGATATCGCATAGGACAATGCAATGGCGACGGCCGTCCGACGCCATCCACGCTAGCAGTGTGAGAACCCCGAACGCCCTCTGGCGGCAGCAATGCGAAACGCCTGCGTTTAGTTTTACCCAATATATTACAAACATCCCCCCGTCCCGGTCTGAGAAGCAGACCGCTGGCTTACTCTACGGGAAGGCGGGCGAGAGAGGTCACACCTCTCCTTAAAATCGAACCGTCGACCAACACCTCAGCCACACGCGGAGTGCCATCTCCGCCAAGAATCAAACGTAATATGCGAGCTCGTCGCCAAAGCAATGAGGGCAAATTTGCCTCTTTTAACAATACTAAATCACCCTCCTGGGAGGCTCAGTCCTGTCTGTCCACTTCACTCTTTGCTGCAGCAAATGCAAATATTCAAGCGACCAGCGACGCCAAAAGTCCTGGCTCATTTGCTGCAACATTTGAAAACGCGACAACCGATATACGCGTTCATCCTTCCACGGGTATTCGGGCAGGGCATTCAACGGCCCTCCCACCAAAAAATGACCAGGGGTGAGAGCTTCCAAGTCATTTGGATCTGGAGATAGCGGACAGAGAGGACGAGAGTTGAGGACCGCCTCAACTTTACAAAACACTGTGGCCAGCTCTTCAAAAGTTAGAGCCGTTTCTCCGATAATGCGGCGGAGGTGGGTCTTTGCGGATTTCACAGCCGCTTCAAAAATCCCTCCCCAATGGGGGCAACTTGGGGACTAAACTTCCAGGTTATTCCCCTTTGGGCAGCAATTTGACTTAAACTAGTACAATTTTTATCAATAAACACAGAAACATCCTTAAGATAATTTACAGTTCCTTTATAGTTTGTGCCATTATCAGACCTAATAAGGAAGGTAGACCTCGACGCGAAACAAAGCGATCCAACGCGGCGACGAAGGCCTCCGTAGTCAGAGCCGATACCACCTCCAAATGGACAGCCTTGGTGGCCAAACAAACAAATACACACAAATAGCCCTTCACAATACGGGCATTACGAAAGGAGAAGCCTTGATCGAAAAGGGACCGGCAAAATCGGTTCCAACGCCGTCAAACGGCCTCGAAGGTCGGATTCGATCAGCGGGCAAATCACCCATCTGTGGTTGCATCGTGGATGCCTTCAACCTATAACATGCAATACATCGAAACAGGACACTACGGATTGCTCTTCGGGCAGACAAAATCCAAAACTCGCGTTGCAAAATAGCCAACAAAGCATTGCACCCAGCATGGGCGTTACGAATGTGTCGATCAGACACCAAAAGCTGCACCAAGGGTCCGCCCTTGGGCAACAACAGAGGATGGCGAGTCTCATATGGAAGATCCGCCTTCCGGAGCCTGCCTCCAACCCGAAGAAGCCCATCCGAGTCGATGTACGGGTTCAAACGAGCGACCGCGCCCTTCAACTTAGCGCGTCCGTCGCGCAAAATATGAAGCTCTGACTCAAACCGTCCGGTCTGCACGACACGGACCCAATGCAACAATGCGCTCCGGCGCTCTTCTGCACCTGCAATCGGCTCCAACCGCTTTGCCTGTGGGTTTCTACAATTATGTATGAAACGCTTAATCCAACTGGTAACACCCAGAAGCTTATCCAAGCTGCTATACCGAGCAAGTAGCCAATCCGGCTCCGACGTCGTCTCAGCGACTACAGCATGTACACGGAGCCCAGTCAAACTCAAAGAAGTAACATCTGTCTGACAGACAGGCCAAGAAGTTTCTGATCCCATCAGCCACTCTGGACCCCACCAGAGCGGGTGTGACACCAATTCTGGTGCCGTACAACCTCGGGAAGCACAGTCCGCTGGGTTAAGCTCTCCCGGCACATGTCTCCATGTTATATCAATTCCGATATTCTGGATTTGGGAAACCCGATTTCCCACAAAAACCTCCAAGGTATGTGGGGCCGCGCGCAACCATGCAAGCGCGACCTGGCTATCCGACCAGGCGAAGATGTCCCGTATCTCGACCGTGGCCGCCAGCTCACTGGCAACGTGATGCAACAATTTAGAGAGAAGGTGAGCTCCACTCAACTCAAGCTTGGGAATAGTCAGCCTAGTCCTGATGGGGGCGACCTTGCTCTTCCCTAACAAAAGCGAGACATTGACCCGGCCATCGGCGTCAACTGTCCGCATATAGACTGACGCGGCGTAGCCTCGCTCCGACGCGTCACAAAAGCCATGCAGGCTGGCTCGATATTTCCCGGGGGCAATATTCGACGAGGCAAGGCAATCCGATTGACTTCCTTAATCGATGAAAACAACTCGAGCCAATCATCCAATGGAGAGCCAAACAGCGGCTCGTCCCACGAGACGCCCAAAGTCCAAAGTCTCTGAAGAAGACACTTTCGCAGAGAATATCACTGGACTGATCCAACCGCTTGGATCAAACATACGAGCTATTACGGACAACACCGTTCTCTTAGTCCAGACCTTTGGTATTTCCAAGTCCACTTGGAATGTAAAAATATCGGTTAGCGGCTGGTACTGCATGCCCAGCACCGCTATCCTGTTGGGATCATCCACATCCTCAAACAGGTGAGGGTTCTGTTGGTGATCCTCCGGGATCCCTTCTAGAACTTTAGGCTCATTAGACAACCACTTACGTAGCTCGTAGCCACCTGTCTTCAATATTTCAATCAATTCATCCCGCAGTAGGAGGGCCTCCTCAATACTTTGGGCTCCGGTGCACACGTCATCAACATACAAGTCACGTGACAGCACGGAAGCCCCACGGGGAAAGCGGATCCGTTCCCGCTCTGCCAATTCAAGCAATGATCTGATGGCGATATAGGGACTAGATTTCAAACCATACGTGTTTGTGTTGAGTTCATACACCGTCACAGGATCCTCAGGGCGCTCACGCCAGAGTATCAACTGGAATCGCCTGTCCTCAGGATGTATGACTGTCTGGCGGAACATCATCCGGATGTCCGCACCAAAAACCACTTGATGTCTTCTAAAGTTCAAGATGATGTCAATTATGTCCCTATGCAATTTGGGACCCGAATGCAAACACAGATTCAACGAAACCCCGTTCGAAGTGGGTGCGGACCCATCGAAGACGGTCCTCAACTTGCCCTGTTGAGGCCTTCACCACCGCGTGGTGGGGCAAAAAATAATGCTCAGTTGAGCTCCAATCAACTCGAGCCGGAGACATGTGACCCAAATCCTCGTACTCGCGCATAAATTCAATATATTTATCGCGAAGTACGTGGTCACGCTGCATACGTCGCTCCATGGACAGCAGTCGTTTCTCCGCAAGCGCCCTACTTTGCCCTAGGCTAGGACGAGAGGCAACAAAGGGTAACCTAGTTACAAACCGACCGGAGGGCAACCTCTCCGTGGTCGATCGAAAAAGGGCTTCGCACTCAGCGTGTTCCGGATCCATCCTGGAACTCATAGGTGGCTCCTCCACCTCCCAAAACCTTTGCATGGTCTTGGCCAAGGACGCAGATGCGACAACCGGTGGCTCCTCCGCGGTGCCATTATCAAACACAGGGCCCATCAGGGCAAAACCAAAAAATCGTAGACACTGCCATCAGTGAAGACGAACCCAGAGCCTTCTGTGTACCCAACAAAATCCAACCCAATACGTCCGAGCCCAGGAGCAAGTCCACTGGGCCGGGATGAAAGACAAAGGGGTCGGCCAAATCCAGACCCGAAACCAAAGACAACACACCCGGCGGTATGTCTGTCGAGGGTGCCAACCCGCAATGGTATCCATTACCATAGCCGAAGTCGTGATCCTCATTGTGGAGGACTTCAGCGAAGAAAAGGTGACAAGTGTCTGGCCCGTCAGACACTTCACTTGTATGCCACCAACTCCAAGAAGTGGCACAGGCGAGTCTTCCACGACTAAACCTAACTGGCGTGCCACTCGAGTGGTAACCAAACTGCTTTGAGCCCCTGAGTCCAACAGAGCTCTCAAATTAATGGCTTCCCCACGACCCCATACGCGGACCACCGCGGTAGGGAGCAGAACCGTCCGCGGCTCTGTCCCAGCAAGGGAGCAAGCTAGTTACGGGCTCCCCACTCTCTCCAAACCAGGGGCGCGCCACTGACCCGGATAATATGGCGGGCGAGTGCACATCCCCATCTGAGGGGGCATAACCCGCGGCCCGGCCATACATATGGTACGGCGGGTGGTACTCCAGCCGTGGGTACTCGTGCAGCGGCGGAGAAAACCGCTGCGGCTGCATGTGTTGGGTATTGGTAACCCGCGTGGAGGGGTGTCCCCACTCTCACGTCCGATCTAGGGCCCCCGCCCATGGGGCCCTATCCGGGCCTGGCCAGCCACATACTGGCCATGACCTTGGGCGCGTGGTCCCGGTCCGCCAAGACCCGCGCAGGTACGCGACCCCCTCCCGAGGGGGTGCGACGAGCGAAGCCGCGTCCTCCGTCCGGATGGTGGAGGGCTTCGCGCAGGAGCGCCCCCGCCCATAGGGGACCCCTGCCTCAACAACCGGGGGCCATCCCCGTTCCGGTTCATGCAGAGCATCACGTGGTGCAGCCCACGGCATGCTGCATGGTATGGCACTGGGACAGTCACGTGCATAGTGACCTGCCCAAACAATAAAAGCAAAGTTCATGCCGCTTTGCCATGCGGCGCCGATCTTGTACTGGCAGTCTCTGCCAGTCCCTGCGCAGCAGGCTGTGGCCCATCCGGCCACATTGCAGGCAGTCCGCGTCCCTCGCGACTGCTGCCGTGTGTGCAACCCGCACACCAGCTCCACGCGGTGGCGGTTGCCGTCCCTGTTGGGGCTTCCCTCGCCATGAGGGTTCCAAGGGCCTACGTTCAGGCGCTCTGGATGGCGCTGAGTCCGTCATGGTATTCTCAGCAGCCCGTGCCTCAAACTCCAAAAACTTCACCAAGTCAGTGAATGTTGGTAGGGTGGTGCTATCCCGTTCCGCATTCTCGCGCTCAAATCGCGAGCGGATGTCATTGGGTAATTTGCCCAATACAATGTGCACCAGCAAAAAGGACCATTGGTCCACCGGCAGCCCCAGTGTGCGGAGCGCGTTACAGGCCACTGTAACGGGCGTGAGCAACTGCAGGCGCAACTGTGCCCTGTTGGCCACCTTGGGCAGGGCCATCAACTGTGCGGCGTGCGCATCCGCTAACAAACGTAAGTTTTGGTAGCGGGAGTTCAATAACTCCCAAGCCGTATCGTACTGGTCGTCCTCCACCCGGAGGTGCTGGATGAGCGACCGCGCTTCATCCTCAAGAGTGGAGAGGAGGTAGGCCATCTTCTGGGCCTTCGACAAATCCTGTCGTGCTACGACCAGGGACTCAAACATATTTTTATATGCTACCCACTCCTCCATCCTACCCCCAAAGTGGGACAGCTGAAGGGTGGGGAGCCGACCAGTAACCGCTGGTCCTTCCTGTCTAACAGGTGTGCGAGGGGCTGGTCCGCCAGCCTGTCTCGCCCTTATTGCGGTCACCGCCTCCGCGATATCATCGTGCAGACTCAGGATCTGGTCCATGTCCGCCATGTGACCTGCGTAGGCCTCCGGGGTAAGATCGGCTTCGGTAAGTGCCGCCATGGCCGCTTCCGCGCTAATCAATCGTGAGTGGAGGTGATCCGCTCTTAGCAGTATGGCGCCCTCCCTGTCCTTCCGGGACAGGAGTCCTCCGTCCGTCACAAACCATCTCAATTCGTTGGCGAGTGTCGCCCTAGCATTGGAGGCCTTCGCCATCGCGTCAAGTCACAAACAAAAAATAACAAAAGGTAAATAAAAAACAACAAAATCAAGCAACTACACGAAGAACCGCGGGAGGTATGAGAATGGCACAAACCCGGCATGTGTGACCACCCTTATTATCGCTGATTAGTGATAAGTACTTCTACGGACCACATCGTATGATTCAGACCACCCGCAGCGCCGTTTCGCAGCCCATCTCGATGCACCTGGCCGCGCACCGGAGTTCGACACATTTGTTTCCAACTTTGAGCAATTGTCACGTCACTTAGTTTTATGAAATCATTGTAATTTTTATTCAGAATTATATTAATGTTCTATTTCTATAAATAAAGTTTTATATTTTTTTGCACCCTCCGTCTGTAGCCGTCGTAATTGGCGCAGTCGGTAGGATCATTGCGAATAGATCATAGACATAGAGTCGGTGAAAAGTGCGGTGATCCAAGACCTACGAAGTGGTTGCAGTCAAGAGGAGTATCCAGCTATCGATACGGCAGAAGGATATAAAAATGCTAAGTGGAAGTACACTAGATCTTACTAGAGTTGCTCTCCTTTTTTCCTATAAGTCTTCCTATTCATCCAAGATTTTCCGACCCTGGAAATCTCGTTTATCTGGGATTAGTAGTAGATCATTAGCGCTAGACGCAAATAGAAATTTAGATACTATTGAAGAAGAAGTGTTAGATATTAACGAAATGGCTCAACCTCAGCCTCAGGCTCAACTTCAGCCTCAGCCCCTCGTAGAGCTTGTATTTATAAGACCCTTAGATTGAGTGCCCGATTTCGATGGGAATTCTAACGTGTTAACTCTCTTTATTCATCTATGTGATCAGCTAGTGGCACAGTATATGTCAGATCAACCCGGACGAGGGGATTAATTAACTTATCGCTTATCAATAGTATATTAAATAAGATTACTGGCGCCGCAGCCCGTACTATAAATTCCAATGGTATCCCCGAGACCTGGGAGGCTATACGTAGAACACTTATTAATACATTTGCAGATCAGCGCGATGAGACCACTCACTTTATAACGATTTATCTTTATTAACACAAGGCTCAGGTACCCCACAGGAATTTTACGAACAATGTAAAAATCTATTTAGTACTATTATGACGTATATCCAGTTTGCATGAAACTATACCGAGTACTATTGAAGCTAAACGCAATTTATATAAGAAGTTAACCCTTCAGTCATACTTACGCGGTCTCCGTGACCCACTAGGTGCTCGTATACGGTGCATGCGACCTGATACTATTGAAAAGGCGTTAGAATTTGTGCATGATGAACAGAACACCCTGTATATGCAGCAGCGCAACGAGTACTTACCTCACAGGAAGTTGCAGTCTACGTCTTCACCTAATCAACCTAAATTTTCTTATAGCAACCCCCCTCGCGCTACCTACCCCCTAATAATTTTATGCCGCCCAAATCATTTAATATGCCCGGTTATTCGAAACCATTTAATTTTTGGTATGCCCGCTATGCCTGGCCCATCTAGGCCACTTCCTTCGCCTGTTAGGCCTATGCCATTGTGGAGACCATACACCCCCTTCCAGGGTGGAGTCCTTCTCGAACTCAACAGATGTTCGCAGCGCCCCCGCCTAATTATAGGCCTCAAAGCAACGTATTCCGCATTAATAAATTCCAGCCTAATAATAACGCGAATAATAGTAAATAAAAATGCCCCGCAACCTATGAGTGGTGTCAGCCACTATGTGACTAAACCCCTTCCCGCGTACACCCCATGATTGGACTAAATCAGGTAATCCACCACCCTCGAACTATTTTAAGACTAGAGAACTTAGCACTTTAACGAATACTATGATGAATATGACTATTATAATGACTATTACGGTGACTACTACCAACAAGACTACAGTGAGTATCCTGACTTCACTTATGATCCCTCATATGAACAGCAATCATATTACTCAGATTACGTACACACCTGCTACTGTAGAGGAAACTCATGAGGGAAACCCCTCGTTCTGATAAGGAGGATTTTCAGATAACTTCGGAAATCAAGAGAGAAAACTAAAATAAGAAATTAACTTACAGACTCAGAGGCAACTGCCCTATATACAGATTTTAGATCCACCTATTAGACTACTTATTGATACCGGAGCTAACCAATCTTTTGTTAGTCCTCAAGTTATAGAAACTTTCTATTCAGATATACCCTGTAACTACACGACCCTATTGAAGTTACAAATATTCACGCAAAAACTAGGAGTGACTATTCTATCACAGTACCATGTTTTGGCGAATTTAATGAGAACGAAGACATTACTTTATTCATTTATAAATTTCACAATTATTTTGACGGACTAATAGGTACTGATCTATTAGAAAAACTTGAGTCTAGCATTGATTTAAAAAAATAAAGTCTTAGTTACTCGTAACTCTTCTATTCCTTTACTCATGTATGATTCCCGTAATTGTAATCTATATGAAGAGATCATACCAGCAAATTCATCTAAAGCTAGTTCGAATCCCAGTTAACTTTCATGACGGTGAAGCTTTTTCATATCCGAGCAAGTTATATCTAACTGTAGTATTAAAGATTGCGTAACAACTATAAAAAATAATCGTGGTATAGTAGAAGCTAACCAACCCAACTTTAGACATGACGTAGTCTTCTCTATGGATAGACCAGTTAGTGCTGAACTATTTAATGCTGAATTTACAGATAGCAAAAATTTATATGATAGTGATCGTGTTAAGGAAGTACTTTCTCGCCTACGCACTGACCATTTGAATCCAGAAGAGCGAGCTAATTTAGAGTCACTTTGCGCACAGTACGCTGATGTCTTTTATATCGATGGTGAACCACTTACCTTCACTAATAAGAATAAAACATAGTATAAAAACGACAGACGAACTACCAGTCTATACAAAAGTCTATCGCTATCCTTTTATACATAGACAAGAAGTTCAAGATCAAATTTCTAAAATGTTATCTCAAGGTATCATTCAACCTTCACAGTCTGCATGGAGACTCCCCCATCTGGGTAGTTCCCAAAAAAGCTGATGCGTCTGGAAAGACTAAAGTGGCGCATAGTTGTAAAGATTTCCGAAAACTGAACGAAAAAACCATAGACGTCAAATACCCTATACCAAATATAGCTGACGTCCTAGACAAGTTAGGTAACTGCCACTATTTTACTACGCTAGACCTAGCGAGCGGATTCTAATATCAGAAGTCGAGATGAATCCTAGCTTACGATATTCAAGAAGACAGCTTTCAATGTAGAACATGGGCACTTTGAATTTTTGCGTATGCCAGCATAGGACTTAAAAATTCCCCATCTACATTTCAACGTGTGATGGATAATGTTCTTCGAGATCTACAGAACACGGTTTGTCTAGTCTACCTAGATGACATAATAGTTTTTAGTGTTTCGCTACAGGAACACATAGTTAATTTGGAAAAAGTTTTCAAAAGATTACGCGAATCAAATTTCAAAATTCAAATGGATAAGTCAGAGTTCCTAAAACTAGAAACAGCGTATCTAGGACACATTATCAGCAAAGATGGTATAAAACCAAACCCGGATAAGATTAAAGAAGCTATTCAAAAATTCCTTTACCCAAAACTGCTACAGAAAATAAAAAGATTCTTAGGTTTGCTAGGATACTATAGAAAATTCATACCCGACTTCACTCGAATAACGAAACCTATGACGCAATGCCTGAAAAAGGATCTAAAGATAACTTATAATGACACTAATTACATTAATAGTTTTCGAGACTTGTAAGACTCTACTGACAAATGACCCTATTCTACAATACCCAGACTTTGAGAAAAGACTTTGTACTTACGACTGACGCGTCCACGAACTATGCTATAGGCGCCGTCCTATCTCTCAAGGACCCATCGGTAGTGACAAACCGATAGCCTGTGCATCTAGGACTCTTAACTCTAGCGAAATTAACTACAGTACAATAGAAAAGGAGCTCTTAGCGATTGTCTGGGCCACCAAATACTTTCGCCCGTATCTATTTGGTAGGAAGTTCAAAATAGTAACGGATCATAAACCCCTACAGTGGAGTTATGAACCTTAAAGAACCCAATTCTCGATTGACTCGTTGGCGTCTTAAGCTAAGTGAGTACAACTTCACTACAGTATATAAGCAAGAAGAAAGCATAATACTAGCAATGCCAGATGCTCTATCTCGCATAGAAATTAACAATAATGAAGATACTAGTTCTATTGCAGTTAATCCATCTGAACGCATCCACCTTCTGTGCATGGTTCAACCACAGTATCAGCTCACACTAGTGCTGAGAATCCTATCCACAAGAAGATTCCTATCTCAGATGAGCCCCTTAATAAATTTAACCGCCGAATCAAGTCTTGTAATAGTAGGAGATATTAAGAAAAAGCCTACAGTAACTAAAACCCTTCAGAAACTCATACTAGAGACTACTATTCAAATATCAGAGTCTAACCTTGAAAGTGACGTCATCAATGCTATCAAGGAATATGTAAATCCTAAGGTTAAAACCGGTCTTCTCATTCATCCACCTCTTGCTATATACCAAATTATTCCTATTATACAGGATACATTTAAAAGCTCAGCTATGAACCTTGTGCTGACTAAAGTAGAACTAGAAAATGTCAAAGAGAATATTTAAGGCAGCAGGAAATTATACAGAGATATCACGAGGAGCAAGACAAATCACCGTGGTATCAATGAAACATATCTAGCCCCTATCATCGAGATATTACTGGCCTAAAATGCGTGAACATATCACTAAATATATCAATGAGTGCCATATCTGTGGACAAGCTAAAAATATGATAGGAACCCCATTAGAACAAAAATTCTGTATAGTCCCTCCGCCATCGAAAGCCTTTTGAAATATTACACCTAGACCTTTTCACAGCTGAAAATGAGAAATACCTAACATTAGTCGATGCCTTCTCAGAAATATGCTCAAGCATATTATCTAAGAGATGGAACAGCATTAAGTGTAATTCAAGCTCTCCTTAAATTTTCTACACACCATGGCGTTCCCCTTACAATAGTCACAGACCAAAGGCCTATGAATTCACAAATAAACTATTTTCTGAGTTCACAAGACTCCATAAAATCCAGCACCACAAAATTCTAGCTCACACTCCTAATGATAACGGCATAGTAGAGACGTTTCCATTCTACTATCCTAGAAGGCTACCTTAGAATATTAAAGCTTGAGAAACGCAGTGAACCTGTAGTTAACCTCATGCCATATGCAGTATTTGCTTACAACAGCTCAATTCACAGTTTCACAAAATGTAGACCCATAGACCTAATTACAGGACACTTTGACCCACGTGACCCGTTAGATGTAGAACATTACAGAACATCTTTTACAGCAATATTCACTGTAGACCATAAGAGAAAGAATAACAGAAGTATATGATAGCCTTATAAATCAGAGTTCTTTACATGACAGGACTGTACTTACCGAGAACAGGAACAAAGACCGCGAACCTGAAAAAATATTCATACTCCTGACCAGCAAGTTTTTGTACGAAACCACTATGGCGAGTAGACCAAAAAACTAGCTCCTAGATTTACTCAAGACACTGTTCTTGCTGACTTACCTATCCACATTTACACGAAGAAGAAACGTGGTCCTATTGCTAAATCCCGACTGAAACGTAGTCCTAAAAATCCGACTTTGTTACAGGATACTTCTACTAACACTGTTACTACTCCAGCTGACGAGAGGACAAGAAGTAACGATTGACTCCCTAGACAGTGGACCGGGATTATTACCATTTAAACTAGGACCTACGAAAATCATAGCTCATTACCACTCCTTCCTAAATTACGTGGATCTTGATAATGTTCGTATTCAAGATAAAACTAGTTCCCCGATCTCAACTCTCTCAAATTAAACTTAAATTAAATAACGAATCTATAAATATCTATGATGCTCATTTAGATCATCTACAGTCTAAAACTATTTTTATCTCAGATCAATTAGAGACTTTCCGAGCCACATCGTTTTAAAGAGGACTCATTGATTGGACTAGGATCAATTATAAAAAGTATATCTGGAAACCTAGATCAATCCGATGCTTTATTAAAAATATGATAGAGCTATTCAGGTACTTCAGGATAATGAATATAAAATTGAAACTGAATTAAATAAACATATTACATTAAATAAAGAATGGATTTCTTACAATTCAAAAATTTTTAGATAAGCATAGTAAGGAATCAGGCTAGAATAGATAAGGTTCTGAGTAGAAGAGAATTATATGCCCATTTGGCACAAAACTTGGTAATGCTAGGAGATAATATTGAGGATTTATCTCAAGAAATATTTA
Organism: Ephestia elutella; assembly: GCA_018467065.1. Lineage (NCBI taxonomy): Eukaryota > Metazoa > Arthropoda > Insecta > Lepidoptera > Pyralidae > Ephestia > Ephestia elutella. The sequence goes on along the minus strand of CM031576.1, from coordinate 21,102,166 downwards.
AACTAGAGAATGCTCTAGCTTTTATTCGTGCATCGAGCACTCCACATTCAGTGGTTAGTTTAAAATAATCTTAAGGCTATAATCGATAAAGTTAAGACTATATATAATAGTAAAGAAATCCCTGACGTAGATATCAGAGATTTCTATGATATAATTAGACTAGGTTACTTTTATACAGATAAACGAGTAGTTATAGTTATTAAAATGCCGATTACCTATCCTCAATCCTATATCCTATATAAACTATCCATAGTCCCAAATAAAGATAGAAATATTCTAATTCCTACCTCACCCTTTATAGCAATTTCTGGTAATGATTTTATGTACATGGAGACAGAATGTCCGAAGGTTAATACGTCATATTTCTGCCAAGCAAAGCCCAACTATAAACTCCTAGATAAACCTGACTGTATACAGCATCTCATCCTGAAACAAGAACTCTACATCAGATCCTGTAAACTTACCTCAGTTATTATGAAGAAAGAAGCTCTCGAACAACTCGACGATAAGCATTATACTATGTGCTTCCCAACACCTACCAAAGTTGAAACTACCTGTAACCAAGAACAATTCAAGACTCTTCTAGGATGCTATCTAGCAGTCATTCCATATAACTGTCAACTGACGTCACCAGCCTTCACTATTGCTAATATGAACGAGCACATCAAAAGGACACGTTATGAGAAGATTATGGAAATGCCTCCGTATGTAGAGTCGAGGCCGTTTAAGGATCATCCATCTAACGTCTTGGACTCTATAAACCTAGAAAATCTACATGCTATTAATAAGAAGATCTCTATCCAGGCTCCAGTACATCTGAATAAAGCTACTGATCAAACGCTGTACCATACTACGATCCCAATATACGTAGTATTATCTATCTTCATGGTCGTAGCCATCGTCATCTTTTTAACCTATCGTCTACGAAAGCACTATGGACGGAACATCGCTATTATAACTACTCCAGAAGCTATCCAGAACACTAGAGCAGCCAACCCGAGCCAAATAAGAGTGGATCATAGGGACGTCGCAGCAACTTTCTCCAACAATGTTCGCGAATAGTTGCTGATCTATGGGGAGGTGTTACATGTGTGACCACCCTTGGTATCGCTGATTAGTGATAAATACTTCTACGGACCACATCGTATGATTCAGACCACCCGCAGCGCCGTTTCGCAACCCATCTCGATGCACCTGGCCGCGCACCGGAGTTCGACACATTTGTTTCCAACTTTGAGCAATTGTCACGTCACTTAGTTTTATGAAATCATTGTAATTTTTATTCAGAATTATATTAATGTTCTATTTCTATAAATAAAGTTTTATATTTTTTTGCACCCTCCGTCTGTAGCCGTCGTAATTAACCCGGAACGCACGGTACAAACCGCAAACAAATACAAAAAAGGTTACAAATATTCATATACAAACAAACTAAGAAAAATCTAATAATTTTTACAAACAATTAATTATTTTTTACAAACGAACAAATAGAGGGTAGATAAACTACGCTCTGCTACCAGAAAATGTGCAGAGCAACTACGGTCTGCTGCCAGAAAATGTGCGCAGAGAGAATCCGGACAAACGAAGCGGCGGGAAGAATTCTGTACCGGAACTTCACCGGGAAAAAACCACCGGTAAAAATAAGTACCAGGAAAAAATCTCCACGCGGCACCACGTTTGCCCGACTAAAACCTAACTAACTTAACGCAGTCTGCTACCACCGTAGCTTATGAAGGGAGCTCCAGGGCCCTATATAATAACCTAACCTATAAATTAATTACAATGGAAAACCACTTACCAAGCTAAATCTTCTTTCTCTTCGGATCCAAACTTGAGTGTCTTCGGGAAGGGGGAATTCCTAATCACCCTACCTAACCCATGAGATCTCAATTCCCCAGAACACATAAATAGATTTCTTCCCGAAATCGGCTCGGCAACAGATAGATGTGAGCGGGCAGCCACGCGTCACATCCCACAGGAGAAAGTCACAATGACGGGCACACAAACACAAAGTTCAATAGTTATTTAACAAACAGGAAATTCACCAATACAACTCAAGATAATTAGCAATCAAAGAACGCGGGACCTCTCGCGTATTAAAAATCAAACCGATATCGCATGGGACAATGGCGACCGTCCGCGAGCCATCTTGCACGCGAGCAATGTGAGAACCCCAAAACGCCTGGCGGCGATAACAGGAAACGCCTGCGTTTAGTTTTACCCAATATATTACAAACAATTACTGAAACTTCAACTTATTAGTTCATATAGTTAATTACCTAGTGTGTAATGTAATGTCACAGGGATCATTGCTGATGCCAATCAGTACGATATTTTTTTGAATTCCTTATGCGGAATACCGCATAAGGAATTCAACATTTGTAGTCCAGAAAGAAAATAACGCAATAGGTAAGTAATTATTGAAAATTATATAATCCATACTAATATTATAAATGCGAATGTTTGGATGTGAGTTTGTGAATTTGTGAGTTTGTGAGTTTGTAAGGATGTTTGTTACTCAATCACGCAAAATCTACTGGACGGATTTCGTTGAAATTTGGTACAGAGGTAGATAATGACCTGGAATAGCACATAGGCTACTTTTTATCCCGGGAAAAAGCACTGTTCCCGTGGGAAATTCACGCGGGCGAAGCCGCGGGCAAAAGCTAGTAAAATATATTTTTTTAAGAGTAACTGTACTCACAGGTGTAGCGTTACACCGCTACAAAGTCAAGTCTATTTTAGTTTGTGATTCTATTTCTACGCAAACTTTTTTCTTTGTTCTTTCTTTATGATAAGTTTTTTGAAATTGAAATTCCGGTGGTTCGATTTTTTTGACTTACTGTCAATTGAACAAAAAATGGAGATTTTTTTAGAGAGTTGATTTTTTCTTTTATTCTTCTTGTTGTTTTGTGCTTTTATTATTCTTCACATACAAGTATCGATCTCTAGCAATGAAGTTTATGGTGAAAAACTTCAGGGTGGGGAATGCACAATAGAGGCTTTCCCAACGACATCTATTTTGGATATCAAACGACAGATTTCTTCACATCTGAAGATTCCAATTGAAGATCAAAAGTTGCTATTATTGGGAAGAACGACCGCTGACGATCAGACCGTTCAGGGGTGTCCTATTAAAGATGGCACGAAGTTGAATCTAGTTGTCAAAAAAAAAAACCAGAAGGATTATATGAAGTGGCACTGAAATATTTCATGTATGTATTGTATGGATTGTTTGTTAGACGAGAGTGAAGACAACGTCGGCCTGCACCTGGATGGATATTCGTCAGCGTGTTGTAAAAATCAGGTTGTGGACCAAGATGTGGGACTCAGCCGGGTTGAACATAGCTTCGAAATCTTCAGACGCGGCAAAGTCGGCTTGCACCTGAGAATGAGTCACAGAACGACGAAATGTTTAGTTTGTAACGGCGACGCCTGTGGTTCTTGCAAGATAGACTTTTTTAAACATATTGTGCTAACTTAATTCCTCTAAATTCTAAAGGCCCCCTTTTGGTCGGGATAATTTTTGTTTCGGTTTTGGTTTTGGAATTTTTATACATCATTTCATCCATTTCTTTCACTCATTTAATTTTCTTTTTAAAATAACAAGCAAATTCATGTATTTCTTATTTTACCTGTTAATATTCCTTTCCTGTTGTTAATTTTTCTTTCTTTTATTTTTATTTCTTTGGTGTGTCCAAATAATTTTTTGTTAAAGGACATTGGTCAAATTTTTTTTAGTTCAAAAATTATACTCGTGTTTTAAGCAGTGATTCTTTTATTTTGAAACCCAAGTTTCACTGCAAAAATGGCGCCCGAACAGGGACGCCATTTTTGCAGTGAAGCGTCTAAAGATTAGAAGCGCGTTCAACCCGACTGAGTCCCAGAACGACGAAATGTTTAGTTTGTAACCGTGACGCCTGTGGTTCTTTTAAGATAGACTTTTTTAAACATATTGTGCTAACTTAATTCCTCTAAATTCTAAAGGTCCCCTTTTGGTCGGGATAATTTTTGTTTCGGTTTTGGTTTTGGAATTTTTATACATCATTTCATCCATTTCTTTCACTCATTTAATTTTCTTTTTAAAATAACAAGCAAATTCATGTATTTCTTATTTTACCTGTTAATATTCCTTTCCTGTTGTTAATTTTTCTTTCTTTTATTTTTATTTCTTTGGTGTGTCCAAATAATTTTTTGTTAAAGGACATTGGTCAAATTTTTTTTAGTTCAAAAATTATACTCGTGTTTTAAGCAGTGATTCTTTTATTTTGAAACCCAAGTTTCACTGCACAGGGCAGTACTTGTGTACGTTATTTTGATTTAAAGATATATTTCCATTGATTTAAAGTTTGTGTTTCTTAATAGTGTCTAGCATTAGTGCCGTTACCTTACGGGGAACCTGGTTATCTAGTTACTTACCTAATAAAAAAATACTATGATTTGCAGCCGTGAGTTGCACAGCATTTAGTGTAAATTCAACAAACATAAACATAGATAAAAGGTGATACTTGTTGCTTCGAAATGTTGCAATTTGTCAAGCCAGCCAGGTCGCCGTATGCTAAAGGCTTACTATTCTGTTTCTATTATTTTTAATGTCTATAAGAAAACAATGAATGAGGTCAGTCATAATGCCAAATCTAAAAATTTACGCAGAAAAAGGCAAAGCCTTGAAAATTTTAGACATACGGCAACTGGAAACAGACAAAGAATTTAGTCTATATATATATATATATAACTCAAAGGTGACTGGACATATGTGATCTATAATATCAACGCACAGCCCAAACCACTGGACGGATCGGGCTGAAATTTGGCATGCAGGTAGATGTTATGACGTACGTAGGCATCCGCTAAGAAAGAATTAACGCGAGCGAAGCTTTCGCGGGCAAACGCTAGTTTACATAATAAGTACTTAAAGTGAGTTTTTGTAAAAGAAATAACACATTTACTCTCCGGCTTCGTCTCTAGTAGAGCTGAGTCATAATTATCGCAACACATTCTTAACATGTTTGGCGCGGCGTGACGTCTCAAGCGTTAGGTAGTTATTGGTGTTAGATAAGCATCAGGTAACAAGAGATTCACGCATAGGTACATACAAGATACATTGCAAGCAAGAATTGAAGAAGTGGGGAGGTATTTTTCGGAAAGCGCACCAAAACTATTCCTCTAAAGCGCATCTACTGTAAAAAAACGGCCAAGTGCCAGTCAAACTCGCGCACCGACGAGGGTTCCGTACTCTGCAAAGCATCTTCACATTATAGCTCTAACTAAAAGACCAACTAGTTCCTAAAACAAACTCAACTTTGCAGTTTGATCCCTTCAAGATTCATATACTGAATCCAGCGCAAAAATAAGTTTGTACCACTTTTTTTCAGACTTCCAAAAGCATAATTACGTATACGATTTTCAGATTTATCCCTGTGTAAAAGTACTGTTAGACCTAGCTTTTTTTGCCAAAATTGCATAATTTAGGTCAACGGGAAAATCGCGAATAATGCGAAAATTCGCAACATTTACGGTAATCGAAAACGCAATTTTTGCCGAAAGAGACCGTGGATCCGAGTATTCGATATTAATTTCAACTTGATACCTTTAAGCGTTCCTGAGAAAAAAAAGTTTGACAGACAGACTGACAACAAAATGATCTTATAAGGGTTCCGTTTTTGCCTTTTGAGGTACGGAACCCTAAAAATAGGGAAGATCAAAAGAAAACATAATATAATCTATACATATCAAGCATGGAAAAAAAACAGTTTTTTTTTTAATTTTATAAAACAAACAGTTTACTTAATTTGTTTTAAAAAGTGTTTTTTTTTGTTTTTTTTTTACTTTTTAGATTCGGCCTTAAATTAATAATCAATTAGACCTACATTCATTCATTTTTAGACTAACTACTTTCAAACGCGTAAAATAATAATCAATATTTACAAAAATCTATCAATGGATAGAAGTTTATTTTATGTTGCCTGCGTATCTCTAATCAGTACTGAACGCGTTACATTCACACTGTATTAATGTTCATTTTTAATAGGGGAAACCCCTTTATTTTCACAGGAATACCCACAGAAACCGTTTTATATTTAGGGGAATAACCGCAGGGGAATTACTTCCTTTTGACGCCGACTTGGGGACTTTCCTAGCGGGACTTTACCGGGCGGCTTTACCTTTGAATTTTATTCAATCGCGAAGCCCGCTACGCCCCGGGGCTTCGCTCCCGTGGGAATTACGGGATAAAATGTCCACTATGTGCTATTCCCGGTATTTTTATACCCGTATACCAAATTTCATTGAAATCCGATTTTGCGTGATTGAGTAACAAACATCTTCACAAACACACAGACTCACATCCAAACTTTCGCATTTATAGAATAGATATTAGGAATTAGGAATAAATAGGAGTGCCTTTCTTTAACATTTCATTTCGTTATTAATTTAGCGACTGCAATAACAACTATAATTAATATTATTATGACAACTATAGGACGCACAAAACAAGCGATTTGGGAACAATTCACATCAATTCCTCAAGAAAATACCTACTACACTGAAGACCAAAAGGGTGCGTTTGATTGAAGAAAAGTAGTTTCAAATTTGTTTTTTTTTTCTTAATGTTTTATACATTGTTTAAAACTTGTTTTAATATGTGTTTTTACACGACTGACCAAAAGGAGTGTTATGTTTTCAGGGTTCATGTATGTATGTATGTAATTTCTTTATTCCACCATAAGTCCTGAACGGCTTAACAGATTTTGATGAGAGGTATTGTTAGATTCCTTGCATTAGCCCGAATGACATGGGCTATGTAAGATGTCAGTCGTGTTTTTTATTTTTAAATTAGCTTGTTAAACATGTGATAAAAAACAGTTTTAATTGAAACTGTTTGAAACACTGTCTTAAGCATGTGTTTTAAAACCACTTGTTCTAATCATGCCAACCCTGATACATATAATAAAACAGTAAAAATATTTTGTCTGTACATTTAGTATTTTTGACTGAAATGGATAGAGGAACACAAACTTAAAAAGAATAATAGAAAGCAAAACATTTGTTTTGGAATTTCTGTCTGTCTGACTGTCTGTCTGTATGTATGATCACGCTAATCTCCGAAAGTACTGAACCGATTTGAATGAAACTTTTTTTATTGTGTAGCTATTAAGCTAGGCAACATTTAGGCTATAATTGATTTTGAAAACTGGAACACCTGATGAAGAACCAAAACAGAACAGTTAAACTATAAGAAATATGGAAATGGTGCATTAACAAAAGTCGTTCAACCTGATGAGCATTTTCTGCTAATGTAAAAATTGAAGATCTGGAACATCCTTACTAATAACTTACTGGATGGGTGTGTAGATGAAATTTAGAAATTCAAACTAGTTTTGTGTGGCTGCGCGAGGTGCAAGCACCTCGCGTGCTGTGCAGGGGTATTAAAACCGTAGTAGTTGCGAGTTGGTTGAAATTTGTAGGGAAATTTGCAAAAAGTCATCTACAAAGAAAAGTGGTCGGTTGGGATTAGGTGAAGAGCCGAAAGGCTGCTCTGGCTTTTGCTCTTGCTGTTAAGAACGCAGCTCGGCCTACGGCTCCTGGCTATGGCGGCAAGCTCGGTCACCTTCGGCCTCGCTTGCCCCGGCTGGAGGAGGGCTCGGTTCACCTCCGGCCTCGCCTCGGCCTCTCGGATTCATATATACGCAGCTCGGCCTGCGGCCCTCGCTTGCCGCGGAGCCCCCGGCCTTCGGCCTCAGCTCCCCGGCTGGTGACTTGAGGTATGAGTAGTCATCATCACGTCATCCATGAATGTGGCTCGGCCTTCGGCCTCAGCATATTTAAGTTCGGCCTTCGGCCTCACATCCAATTTTTTTATACAAAAAAATGGGAAGGGGCAAGGGCTCCGGCCTGCGGCCTCGCTACTCAGCTTCGGCCTACGGCCTCACATCCCTTATTTTATTTAAAAAAAAGGAAGTGCTGGCTGGCTCGGCCTACGGCCTCGCTATTTAGTTCGGCCTTCGGCCTCACATCCAATTTTTTTATAAAAAAATGGGAAGGTAAAGGCTCGGCCTGCGGCCTCGCCACTCAGCTCGGCCTACGGCCTCACATCCTCATTTTTATAAAAAAATTGTAAGGGGAAGGGTCGGCCTACGGCCTCGCCATTTAGTTCAGCCTTCGGCCTCACATCCCCATTTTTATAAAAAAAAGTATGGGAGTATCGGCCTGTGGCCTCGCCCTACTCTTATAAAAAAACAGTTCCGGCTTTGCTCTCTGCTGTTAAAACGCAGCTCGGCCTACGGCCTGCTGGCGGCGCGCAAGCTCGGCCTTCGGCCTTGCTTGCCCCGGCTGGAGGATACTCGGCCTCCGGCCTCGCCTCGCCTCTCGGATTCATATACGCAGCTCGGCCTGTACCCAGCCGCGGAGCCTCGGCCTTCGGCCTCGGCTCCCCGGCTGGTGACTCGAGGTATGAGTTGTCATCATCACGTCATCCATGAATGGCTCGGCCTTCGGCCTCGCCCAATTCTTTTCGCACGAGACGGAGCTCGGCCTTCGGCCTCGCTCCTGCCCCCAGCCCTCGTTTTAAACGCAGCTCGGCCTTCGAGACTGCTGTGGCCTCGGCCTACGGCCTCGGCTCCCCGGCTGGTGACTTAGCTGGCCCATACAAAACTCTTCAAAAAAAAATTTCAAAAAAAAAAAAAAAACCTGTCAGTTGGGGGGTCCCACGGTCTCAACATAAAAAATTGTCTATGACGGTAAAAGTCTACGAGTCCGTTTTCCCCCCTAAAAACCCCAATGAAGTTTGTACTATGAAAAAACAAAATTTAGTATGAAGAAAAAAAAAGTCAAAACCATAGACTACTACCGGCTGTGGTCGTCGCCCAGGGTCCTCTATGACATTTGGTCGAGCACCCCCCACCTATCTATTATGGTTTCCGCGGGCAGTACCCCCTATCAGTCCGGAACTGCTCCAAGTTCCACTTTCGTATTTTTCCCGGTGCCTCTTAACCCCCCTCCACACTTCCTCATCATTATCGCTTTTTCCCAGTTGTGAGTTCCGTAGAACAAAGTAATTATGTCAATCAGTCAGTGAGTGAGTGGTAATGCAGCTATATATATATAGGGAACTAACCAGCTGTTACTCGGCCTTCGGCCTCGCTTCCAGCTTGGTTGGTTCGAACTAGGCTGAAATATTGACCAAAAAATGAAGTCCCATCATGATAGGTATGCTACATGTAGTTAATGTTACAAACAGATACACCCAAACATACTGGCCACTATGTAAGCGGCAGGTGGAGGCAACTGAATAAAATATGCTGATTGTAATCAACCTGTGCTATGTGGCAAGGTGAGTACACTGAGACCTGCTGTAGGTCACGGTCAAATATCATTGTCAAATTTTGTTAGGGACATGGTTTATAATGAAACATCTTCCTAAATTTTAACACCTGCCATTTCAACTGTGTGCGTTAGTGATGAGGACTCTGATGCTAAATAATTAATGTGTTTTGCTGCTGGCGCACCAATATAATAGTGGTTAGGACATGCTTATTTTAATATTATTATAATCATACTAAGTTATATTTAAACATGATGTCATGAGTTTCAGAGAATAGATGTTTGTTACTACTACTGGACATCTTATGATGAAATTTGTACATCCTACATATAAATATGTATAACCTGAAATTATCATTATTATACTTTTGATGAAGCAATGTAAATGATAAACCTACATCTAAAGATCTAGAGCTGTTAAGGAATAGAAAGTCTGCATCCTACATAAGCCTAACTTTCCCCAGATGGTTTCAAGTTTAGCGAAGATAAAGGTAAAGGTTTCAGAAGATCAAGTGGGTACTCACGCCGGTTTATCTTCAGCACCATGGCTCGGTAAAGCCTGGAAAACGGCGACATCACATTGTGGTTGTGGCAAAACCGGCTCACATAATCTATGAAAGCCATTGTGAAGCCTAGATCCTTTCGATGACACTCAAAACTCTAGTTCACTATTCACCACTCTGTTTACACCTATTAACTCTAAATTTGACACACATTATCACCTCGTGAATTGAAGAAGATTTTCAAAATCAAATACAATGATATTCCACATTGTCAACACTTTTTAAGTGTGTTCACTGCGACGCTAACAATTTCCCCTGAAAATCGTATTGACATTTTATAGGTTTTTTCAGGGATATTTCTTGGAAAATTTCCGATTCTAGGCGTATTACATGTTGACATCACAAACATGTACAACCGCTACAAGCGAGCCAGCACGATCGATTCTCACGTCTCACGGATTCTCTCTCTCTTCTAGTGTTGCAGCAATGATGAGCAATGGCACATTGAGTTGACTATCGATAGGTTATGTCAATAGACTTTGAGACCATAGAAAAATTTTCATACTTTTCATAGGTACTTCACTAATCGATAAGCCTATCGATAGTATTGCCTGTGTAGGATTTGCAATACTAGTTGATGATACCTAAAAAACTATCGATACTATCGATGAAGTATTAAGCTTTTCAATACTATCGACAGTATTGATGTTTCTAATCAATACTATCGATAGTATTGACACTTGTATATTCAACAAAACAATCAGATACTATTGCACTATAGATATCTCAATAGTATCGATACTATCGATAGTTTTGGAGTATCATCTATAGTATTGCAAACTACTGGCTATCGATAGTATTGCCGTGTCAATACTATCACCGATGAAGTATTATTTGACACGTATGACCACTATCGATAATATCGACTCAAGTATTGACGCATTAGCAATACTTATCGATAGGCGTATCGATAGTATGGACTATTTTTCAAGGTCAACTATCGATAGTCAACTAACGATATGCCTGCAACGCTATTGTCTTCTCATCCCAAGTCACAAGTTCGTCACAACCGCGACTCGCCCAGCGTCAGTAGTGATGTGATTGTTAACTTCTCTTTTTTTTCATGTTGCAAGTCTATCGCAATCGCAACATCATTGTGAAAAAATAACGTTTTGCAAAAAAAAAGAGTGTAAAGAAAAGCTTTTATGTGGAACAATGCAGATTTCGTTTGCAACATTTTTAATGATGCAGATGAGACCTTGAGACCATTTCAATCAACCCCAGACCATTAAGTCAAGTATCTCTACTTGACATACAAAAATAACTTTCACATCCTATAGATATAGAAAAAATAAATCATTATATAGTAGACACGTAAACTTAATTGTCAAATGAAACCCAAAAACGTTCAATAGTGTGTTCCAAATTAAAATTCTTTTACAGATTGCTTTACAAATTCTATGGAACCAAAACACACTAAAAATTACAAACTTGACAAAAATTAGCTTTACAGAAGATATTACACCTGTCCTTTACCAACATCTCTCTCTCTCAGCCGAAAGACGTCCACTGCTGGACAAAGGCCTCCCCCACGGCTTTCCACAACGACCGGTCCTGCGCTGCCCGCATCCATGCGCGTCCCGCGACCTTCATCAACATAGGCAAAAACTATATCTGACATCCCGCTTCTTCAACTGTCTGAGTCTCTCAATAAAATTTAAAAAAAAAATTAGCTCTATGCTTTCAATCTATGTAAAAATGTAATCTATGCAAATAAATGATTCTATTCTATTCTGCACCATTGATGGTGCCGGTCAGTGGTGCAAACGCTATAACGGATGTGTGTGTAGTGTGTGTACCGTATGTAGTGCTATAAAAATTTGCTTTACTTTATTTACTTCCTAAAGTTTAGTTTAGCTTTTATTGCTTATTCATTATATTATATTAATGTTATCGATATCGACAAGCATATAGGATCCTGCTCACATCACTTCAAAGGGAAAAGGACCGCCCCGCCTCCATCTAACGGGGAAAATAGGAACTTTTTGACATTGACATTTGATTGAATGAGTTGCTATTGCTATTTTTTTAATATACCTATGACGTAAATATCACACCTCCACTCAAATAGAACAACATTTGGAAACAAGTACCGGCAAAGTTATGTCCATGGAAGTAATAAGTACCTTCTTACTACTTCCATGGTTATGTCCTTTTCAGTAAACTCCATTTATTCTTACCAGTCCTATCATGTAAACAATCTTACCATGTCTTTTTATGATTTTACAACAATTTATATTAAAATAGACTTTTTATGAAATTACTTAGGTTATAGTGTACCTACAATACCTACATGCGAAAATTTCAAGAAGATTTAGTACCTACTAGATAAAGCGCGTTTTATGGTACCATAGGTAGGTACCTATGGTACCATAAAACATGGCAATTTTGCCCACTTTTTTCCCTTTTTAACAAACAAATTCACTTTCGCATTTATAATACTAGCTTTTGCCCGCGGCTTCGCCCGCATGAATTTCCCACGAGAATAATGCTTTTCCCCTGGATGAAAAGTACCCTATGTCCTTCTCAGTACTTCTAACTATGTGTACTTAAGCGAAATTTCAAGAAGAATGGTAGGTACTTGCTTGCATGCACGATACCTACGTTACATCCATCACGTTCATTTGAATTTTATGAACAGAGACCAGGTAAGGGCAACTTACAGCTGATTATGATGACGATAAAAGTACCTATCAAATCGTATCGTATCAAATTTCTATAAAATTATCTATTTGACTTCATTATAAATTGTAATACTCAATTTAAATTAACACCTAATCACAAATTTCTTATTATAAATCCGCCTGCCGTTCCATCTTTCTACATTTGCTAATACCCGACAGGGTTCATATTGTACCTACTCCAACCAGTTACTGTAGGTACTAGTAGTTATAACTGAATGTATGATATGAAACGCAATAAATGAATTGAATTGAAACCTATAATAATACTCGTATATTTGAAATAATAATTAAGTTTAATTAGTAAGTAGGGACTTGTTATTCGGCTATTAAGTGCCCGTAGACCCAACAACAAGTCCCCCTTGGCATGCACATTAGATATCCAATCGACTTACCAATTGAAATCAGCCAATAATTGATATTGTCGATGAAATCGATTCGCAAAGGTGACCTTCATTGTTGGAGTATTCAAATGGAAAAGTATACATTTACCTTTAAGGTTCAAATACGATTTAGATTTTAATATGGCGATATTCCAGAAACATTCACACGCTCTTTGCATTTTTCGCATTCGCTAACACACCTTGATAAGACTTAAGTACCTACCCAACTAGCACACAAGCTGCAAATACAGGCTTTATACAGCCTAAGTGTAGTATAGCAGCTGTTAAAGTGCTGTAAATTTTTCCTAAAGTTGAACAGTAGAGTACTTTCATACCCTTGCACAGCTAGGTGCTACAGGACATGTTTAGTAGCAAATTAATATCTTATGGTAATACAAAAACAAGTACTGGCTTCACTAAACTACTATTGGACATAAAATGGAGTTAATTGGAAGACTTTTATACCACTGTAAGATGTAAAAAAGAATACTTTAGAAGTAGGTGCAGGGCAGTTTGGTAAAAGAGTTTTAACTTACCTCAATAGCACTCAAGACCGTATATAGAGACATTTTTGTAAAGCTTCTTACGCTCTTTCTTAGCATATTTTATTACTTATGTTGTAACACTATATCTATTCGCAAAGTGGTGTTGTATAACTTTGAAGCTAGCGCCTTGAGCGCTATATATGAGAATTATATAGTGAAAACTAAACGGTTAATAGTTGTCTAAGAAATCACACTGAAATATTTTTTATATAGCCGTAAGAGTTACAAAACGGTGCTGTAACATTTTTAGTATTTTTAATGGTGTTCACTAGATTTCTCATAGCTTTACATCTACAGGGAAGGGACATGACTTCATACTAGAGCTAACAGCGCCATATTCGCAACTGATGTGCTAAAAATGTAAATCCTAAAGCTGTATGATAATATTATAATTTTTTTATTCAGCCTATGACGGAGTGAATTTCGGTACGGGTAGGGTTCCGTGAAGTTTCCAATTTAATGCACAACGATATTGCATCTTGTAGTACTACTAAAGCTGATATGTATACTGTGAGGATTTGTTGTGTCTTACAGCAAGTGAAGAAGCCATATAATGAAAACACACATAATTATTTATAATTCTTTTATTACTTTCGGCACATGTCTGTAATATAAACTGTTGAATATTATGAGAATTAGTTCTGGCGTTTGATTCTCAGGATTAATTTGAACTACATTGAGGTATATTTCTTGAGATGATGATTCCTGGTTTAGCTCTGCTTCAGAAGTAGGTATTTATCACAGGCAGTAACTGAAAAACATAAAAGTATGATAATTAGAAACAAAAAATGGAGATACCTCGAATAAATACCTGGCAAAAAAACCTACCCTTGGTCACACTGCTGATAGTTTTACACATTAAAAAATATGGGTACCTATGTACTTGAAATTGTTCATATACAAATAAAGGTATTACTATCTATCTATTACAGATCTATCTACAAGATTAACTCTGTATAGGTAAAGATAATAGTAATTTATAGGTAGGTATTGAATAAAACGAAAATAAAACTTTAAAATTTAATAACGGATCACTAAGTAGTATTTTTTTTACTGCATATCTCAAATAGAAGAACCTGTAAAGTTAAGACCACCTGAGGCTCTAAATAGTAACTGTAAAACGCTGATGTTCATGTGCAAAACAGTTGGATAGCGCCACTAGTACTACAACCGTGAAACCTAAACATCTACAGCAACAAATACTAGAGCCTTTTTACGGTTCAAAAGCAGATAAAATAGGGATATAACCAACACTGGGAGCTGCTCTTATGGAGACGCCATTATAATGTTTTTAAAAAATGGATGTTTTTAAAGGTTATTACTACGTTTTGAAGACATAAACTCTGTAATTTAAAATGTAAATTAAGTCTATTTTTTTACGTATAGCCCTAATTAAACTTTTTTGTAAATTAAAAAGTACTAAAAACTATTATTTAAGTTGAAACCTAATTCCTCCGCACCATTACAATCATTTATTTTATTTTTGCATTAAAAACTTAACATTCAGAGGGCGCGTGAAAAATTTTTTGATTTGATAATTCATATAAACATTCACAATGAACTGGTAATCGCACTGCAATTTCACGTACATATAGAAATAAAACACCAGTTGTATTACTTACCGTTTTTTTGATAAATCCTTCGTATTAGTTTATGGATCCTTTCACTACACATAGCACGCATTCAATTCATTTAATAAAAATTGTAATATATCTTGTACACGTAAAATTGTAAGAATCAAACAATAAAACTTACTTTAAAGCGATGGACAGTTAATAATTTAAAATACAGGAGCTCCGAAATAAGGTGAAGGTAGCAGAAAAGCGCTGCACGAGAAACTTTCGGATGCTTTGAGGGCACATTACGGCCTTTAAGCAGCCTTTGCAGCTCTATTCTCAACTTTACATAAGCGGCCACTTTAGATCAATTGCAGAGCTTATAGTTGTATAATTTGTGGCCTATTTCGCGCTACAAGAGATCTTTAGCAGCTTATGGATGTACTATATTTCTTACTAAGAAGCCCATGCCGTAACTGAAATCCTCTATCTGGCTACTGTACCGCTTCTTATAGCGCTTGTGTGCTAGTTGGGTACTATACTGGGTGCTTATATCCAAAATTATTTATTTCAGGCGAGAAAATATAGCCAAGGCAGTCCACTTCAGTCAGTGGCAATGTAACTAGGTGCCAAAAAAAAAGATTTGGAGGCCCAACCTAAGGTGCTTAAGTTGTGTGAAACGAGCTGCATCCCTTTCTTCTCTCCCGTGGGAATTTTGGTATAAAAAGTACCTTAAATTTTTCTACCCGTGAACCATTAATCAAAATCCATCTAGTAGATTTTGCGTGATTGAGTAACTAGTATATTTGTAACTCAATTTGAGTTACAAATATACTCACAAACTCAGAACCAAACCTTGGCCCCCTTAGGGGCTCCGGGTGCAAGGCACCGTCTAGTCTATCTAGCAGGGCTTGCTAACCTGGTTAAAATTCTAAACCAAATCACTCGATGCGCCATACATTTAAAAAAAAGAGCGTTTTAAATCAGTTACGGTTGAGCAAAACCATATATTATTTCTGGTTATGTTCAAAGCGCGATATCATTTCAGTTCCTGTTCAAAATACCGGAAAGACCCAAAACATTTCGCTCTTTTCGACGATCGTGTTCTATCTCGCTCTAACTATGATTATTTCTCACTCTCGCTCGATATAAATCTAACCAATCTACACGTTGAGACTTGCAAATGCGTAAGTGAGATAAAACGCTGAGCGATATACCCATCCTTGTCACTCACCCGCGCGGAATTAACCAGGTAATTTCCGCTCGCGAGACCGATTCAAAAGGGTTTTCACTCCGATCGTAATGGCCCGAGCGTTACTGCGTAACCAGGTCAAAACACTTATTTTTTAGGTTTTTTATTAACCGGTTTCAAGCCCTGCTATCTAGTCCTCCGATAGCTACGCCACTGTGTCGGTTTCTCAAATGCGTTAGGATGGCGGCATATATGGACAATTAGGTAGGTACCTATGATTTCAGTGGTGGGATACCAGTACATAAGGCCAACTAGTACATAAGGTTACCTGCCTACCTATTTTGCTAAAAGCTAGCAAAAAAGGAAACCTTATGTTCTAGTTGGCTTTTCTACCAAAATAAGCCAAATGTAATAGACATTGTATCGACAGTTTAATTAAACCCGGTTATTTGGACCATTGTTCGCCGAACTGCACTGACCTGCGTGGTGGCCTGCGCTCGAATATCGGTCATATTTCATTTGTATCTAAATTAATATATAAGTTACAGTTTTATTTGTTTGAACGCGTCTATCTCTGGAACTGCCAGTCGGATTTTAAACATTGTTTTTGTTATGACAGCCACATTCTTAAAAGAAGGCTTTTCCTTCCATTCCTTATAAAATTCAGACGGAGCCAAAGTAACCTATGCAAAAAGTCTATGCAACTTCTATTTAGGTTATATTCTGATAAGTTCTGCGTTTTATTCAATACCCAATTCTGTGTTTTAGATCAAAGCACACAGTTTCCTAAACTAGCTTCCGGTCCATTACTTATATAAAATTCGACGCTGCCTCTCAGATTGGGATGTCAACATTGTCAACGCATAGAAGAAACCATTGATCTTGAAATTTATAGTAGTTCTTTATAGGTAGCACAAATTCCTCCACTACGAGGATAAAATGGGTAAAAAACGAAATTTACGCGGGTAAAGTCGAGGGCAAAGCTATTGGTGGTATATGATCTGCGTTGTGATGCAGTTTACCCGGGCCGGTAACGAGGTCTGAACTAATTGCCATGATATGCCCTGACGACCACACTCCCGGGATTGTTCACGGTAAGTAGTAGACTAGCGAAGTTTATTTATAACTTGTGTTTTGTGTTGCTGTATACCAGATAGGTATGGATATGTTGTTTTCATACAAATTTCTACTACCCCATTGCCTTGGGTACGTAGTACTTATATTAATTCTGTGCCATGGGGTTGATTTATGAAAAAAAAAGTAACTTTTGTTTGACCTTGGGTCTCTACTCCAACTATATCTATACCAAATTTCATTAAGGCCATGTCATAGCACACATTCGAAAAAATTGTAATATTTCATGAAGAAATTTACCTAATTAGAGTTTAATTACGAAGTGGAAAAATAATACAGGATATAGATTATGATCCCTATTAAGGTTTCAATCGTGTACTTTTTAATAAAAATATACATATTTTCGGCTTAATTAATTCATAAAGGCATCGAAAATTTAGAAAATATTTCAGCTTTCAAGTCATAAAACTTAGAATTTTCAGCGATAACATATATATATATATATTTATATAATTAGTTTATATACATGCTATATTAAAGTCTTAATCGAGCACTTTTGTTTTTAGACTAATATTTTTAAAGATATTTGACAAATAGTTGATAAATCGGTACAAAATCTGTTCGATCCTGCCAACGAAAGTAGAACATTGTGTTGTGCAAAAAAACTATCTTATTGCAACGCGCACACGGCGCGGTTAAGCGCATATGAATTTTGTTTTTTGCAGCTCAGGTTGGACCTCGTCTTAAAATATATCTAGCCCTTTAGCCGTGACGTGAAAGTGTTACCGACAAACAGACTTTCGCATTTATAATATTGTTACTTGGGACTATATAAGTATGGATGGATGAATTGGAAGGTATATGGTAGAGGTTGTTATGGACAGACACGCAAAGATATCTCAAATCAAGTAGTAAAGTTCAAAAGGGAAAATTGCTTGAATCTCGTAACCCCTCTTCGAATCTACGTAGCTATGCTACGTTGATGGTCGTAGTACGTACTACGAAATTATACACACCTATTTTTAGTACAAAAATGAATAAATACAGTAAGTAACTATTCCAGGAAAAAATTATTAATTCCGTGGTGCAGTTAACTGTAGCTGTTGGTACTACCACATGGAAGTTTAACGAAGTTTAGTCAACTGGACAATTCCAACTGTATGTTTCGGGCAAGAAGGGTACATGCATTGAGAGCACAACACATTTTGTTAAAGTAAAAAAAAAAAAAAATTGTTAAAACTCAAATGTTTGTAGCTAATTTACAGACAGAACTAACCAATCCAATTTTCATTCCAACAGGACGGCGATTCTCATGCAAATTAAAATACTAATACGCAAATTGAAACAGTCCCAACCCAAACGTTGGGATCCCGCCCGAGCACGCCGCGTGGAACTAGGTACTTGTTTGTACTATTATGTATTCTGTAGTGGTACCTACTATAACTAACACAACGTTAGTTCAAGAGTTTTCATTTGAAACCAGACTGGACACTATTCCACCTAACAACATTTCCATTACTTCTGAACCTCAAAAGGTAATACAGAACACTTTAGGATTACTTTGTTATCCGCCTGGCTATCTGTAAAGAAAAGACCCTTTTTCCACAGAAACGCGTCGAGGTATCTAGTTGAAATTACCTATATCAGACTAGCTTCGCTCCTGTGGTAATTTCGGGATAAATAGTAACCTTTTTGCTATTCAATGTTATTCAAGGTTGTTATTTACCCGTTTACCAAATTTCTTTGAAATTTGTCTATAGCCTGACCGCTATAAGACCGACCCTCTGATGGGGTGTCGACACCTTTAAAGTGTAAGACGTAAAGTTTATAATCGTAGGACACAGGGTCGAGTTTATAGATATAGCGGTGAGGCTATAAGTAGTAGATTTTGCGTGATCAAGTAAAAGTCTGTATATCATCACATCACATATATGCATCCAAAGTTTGAAATATTTCAATAGTGAGGTACTTACTATTAAAATCGTAATGTCTATTTATCACGTTAATTTTAACCAAATAATAGTGGTAGGTATACTTGTTTAAATGGGAGACACGAAACTTGGGATTCAAACTTACGTCGAAAACGCCTAGAACATTGGACCACGAGGTCAGCCAACCACAATAGAGGTGTTATATTAGTGTCTAATATCAGTATTCATGTTATCGAATATAACGTTTAGTCGGTATTACGTTCCGTTAACGGTTACCAAGGAACCGTCAAGAACCGTCAGCGTATATGTAGCGCATTGCTGGCACGGATCGCTTTAAGAGGCTTGGCTTTGAGAACTCCTCCGAATACGATACGAGTTCGCCGCGTTCTTGTTAGGCCGGACAACCGACTAATATATTTTATGCGAGTGATATGTACGTAGGTACCACACCCAGCCAACCGAATGGATCTGGACTGGATCGAATGGACTGGATTGGGCTGGACTGAATGGGCTGAATGGACTGGACTGAATCGTGAGCCACAAAAAGATGATTAGGTAGGTAGGTAGGTACCTACCTAGGTATATAGACCGCAACCGAATGGACTGATTGGGCTGGACTGAATGGGCCGAATGGACTGGACTGAATCGTGGGCTACCAAAAGATGATTAAGATCGCATTTCACGAAAGTAGTATATTTCATAATTCCAAAAAAGAGTACCAGATCAAGCAATCCACAAAAATAGGAACAGATCCCACTTCATATTTCGGAGACGACGCCGCAAAGTGCGTTTCCAATATCAAATATTCTTGTGTTATCGGTATCGTTCTGTATCATAGTAACTCTTATAACTAGGAACGGCTAGAGGTAACCGTTTGAGTTGCCTGATATATAACTGTTACCGGATAACCGATTACTCAGATAGCTGGTTAGAACCTAATATATTCGTATTATGATATCATCTCTTATATCATGTTCTCGATAACGGTTACGATATATTCATAACACCTCTAAACCACAAAGTTTATCTTTTTGGCGTCCTGGGGCTCCCGTAGGAATTTCTGAATAATAAGTTCCCTATGATGCAATTAGTAATACTGTGGACTCATCGACACTTGTTTCCCCTTTGTGTCTCAGTGTTACAAATCTTGGTATTACTCATCAGGAACAAACAATTCATATATGGTATTTTTCTACCTGTGTATCTTTTATCAAAACCCGTCCAGTAGATTTTGCGAGTTTGAGTAGGTACCTAACAAACATGCAACAACAATGTGCAGTGTGACCAATGTCAGCAAAAGATACCAACATGCAACGATGACGTCGATTCAGCGGTCAAGAGCGATCGATCGCGGGGCTTCGCAAGGCCAAGACGACAATCCTGTCATCTCATTACTTCCACGTATCTACGCTGATATGAACAATATTTTGCACAGATGCCCAAATTCAACGTTTTTTTTTTTTTATAGTATAGTAGGCAAACGAGCATGCGGGTTGCCTGATGGTAAGCAATCACCGCAGTCTATAGACACCAACGACCCTAAAAAGGTCACTGATGCGTTGCCGACTCTTTGAGAAAGCGATAGGCTCTTTTCTTGAAAGTCCCAATGTCGAATCTATTCGGGAAAACCGCTAAGGGAAGCTTATTCCACAGCTTAGTGCAGCGCAATAAAAAGCTGCGCGAAAAACGGACAGTGGTTGAACACCAACCATCAAGGGGGTGGTACTTCTCCTTAAGGCGTGTGGTACGGTGGTGGAATACAGCGGCTGGTATAAGGTCGAATAGCTCCTGCGAACACTCCCCGTTGTAAATGCGGTAGAAAATGCAGAGGGACACAACATCTCTGCGTAAAGCCAAAACGATCAGAGATTCTGGAGTCGCCGACAACTCGAGCAGCTCTTCGCTGAATGCGGTCAAATGGGCAGAGTTGATATTTCGGTGCTCCAGCCCAGAGATGCGAGCAGTATACCACAGACATAGAACCCTGGATCCGCCCTGGTGGTCTACTTAATAATAAGAGTGTAAATCAATAAGTATTAAAGTTTAATGCGGTTATCACAATCTGATATAAGTATTTGTTAGTTGGTGAATTTCGCGCGAACCAAGTCGCGAACAAAAGCAAACTTAATAAAAAAAGTTGCTTGTTTGTCGGTTTTCTACCGAGGGTACATCGGGGAGTGTGCTCTATGAGCTGCATGAGCTCATACCGCCTGCCCCTTTCTTCAATCGGACAACCAGACGCACTGCGGGCTATCATCCCTTCCTGGTTTATATTTATCCCCCCGCACGCACCAAGCGCTCTTCATCATCATTCCTAATGCGCACAGCGAAGCATTGGAACTCCCTGCCTGCGTCTGTGTTCCCGAGCACGTACAACCTGACTCTCTTCAAAGCCAGAGTGAATGGGCTGCTTCTGGGTAAGCTCGCTGCACCGTAGACCTCATCTCTGTCCTCGGGCAAGATTGTGGTCAAGAGCAAACCCATATTTAATTAAAAATAAAATAAAAATAATATCTAAGTAATTACTTATAATAATTTGTAAAGAAAGAATATGGTTAAAATAACAGAGTTAATAACCCTACCAATTTGTGGTATTGGCTTTGATTCTCATTTGAAGTATTTCGTTTGAAACGAATGTGGTTAGAAAATTACTCCAGGAAATTATGTTGACAATGTAAGCTTCCTTTGTTATTTTTAACAATTTGTTTAATGATAATAAAGAGCGGTCTATTACAGCAGATATGGGTAATAGACTAGGAGACGAGCTGTGCGATCCTCGTTGACGTTACATTCCTCATGGTGATAATCTTGTGAAGGCCGAGAGAAGAGAATCTTCCGAAGTAGACTTAGCCCACGAGGTTACCACCATGTGGAATGTTGGCTCAACGATTTATTGTTCTGATGGCGTGAACAGACTTATAGCGTGTGTTAGTACATTATAATATCGTGATGCTTATAGCAAAGTTTCTCGACCAAATACAGCATGAATAGGGACTGGGATGCAATGGCAAAAGACAGAACCAAGTGTGCCGACCCCAAATAGGTACCTAAGTGGGATAATGGTGAAGAAGAAGAAGTAAGTGTCACAGATTAAGAGAATGTAAGGTAGTTATGACCAATTCGTTGGATCGTCACTTACTCATGGATTTAAACTATGTAATTTAAAGCGGTATCTTTTTATTGCATTGGACATTGAAGCCGCCTACGGCTATGTTTGACGTTTGTTGAAAGATATGTAAACATATCAATCAGACTTTGTTATTATACAACTGAACTAAAGGTTGTTTGTTTATCGAAGCTGGTGATTATTTAGAGCCTAAATAAACGATATCAAACGAAATAAACAAAACGATATCTTGTCTAAGTTTGTCTACTAAGTGGTCTTAGTTTGACTTTTTACTCAATTAGCAATAATGGAAGTTTAGGTAACGCGTTATTAAATATTTTTTGATTAAAATTAAAACACGATAATACACTGAATAAATATCTAGACAATGATATTCGAAATTCTTCTCATATCTCATAAGACGTTTGAGTTACAGCGCAATAAATAACATAGGCACCATAAAAAAAAAACATTTCAAAAAAAGTACATACATTAGATAGATAAAAAATCAAGGAACAAGCTAATTATTAAAAATAAAAAACACGACTGACGAGTTTTTACTCAAAAAGTACATACAAACATATAAGTTATATACATTTTTGAAATCGCCTTCTAAAGCCCTTCAATTTGATACCCCACTCGATAAGATTGATCAAATTTTATTTTTTTGGTCTGCTATTTATCGCATATATAATCCGCCATTTTGTTTTTATGGTGACGTCATATAGCCTATGTCACTCGGAGGAATACAAGGAATCTAAAAATACCTCTCACATCAAAATTGGTTAAGCCGTTCAGGACTTATGGTGGAATAAAAAAACATACATACATACATACATGAACCCTGAAAACATAACACTCCTTTTTTGGTCAGTCGTGTAAAAAGATCCTTTTCCATCTTGACCTAACCAAGAATCGAATACAGGATCTCCGGTATCACAGACAGACATGATGAACAGTGAGCACTAGGCCACAGAAGTCGTTAAAAATACGAGCAGTTTAAGGCAGTTATGTAGGTATAAAGGTAAACACTATTGAAGACCATATTATCTGTACGTATGTTACGATTATTCCCGTGGGAACGTCTGAATCAAGAGCTATCTAATCTCAAATGACAACACTCGAGGAGGATCCGATAGCGAGAGGAGTACTAACCGATAATATCATAGTTGTATCGATAATGTTCTTAGTATCTACGTCTACGTTCAACATTTCCTTTGCGTAACAGATAAGGAGCATACCTATAATCACTTTGGTTGGATGGAATGTTTACGGAAAAACTGTAACTAGTACATAAGAGTATAAGAAAAGATGTATGATGAGTTTTTCTAAGGCTTTAAGTGGAATAGCTAGAAGCAGTTGAAGTCGGTGCTACTCAAATTAGTGCTTAGAGAGGGTGTTAGTGTCAACACGGCTATACTTTAACAATTTGTCCCTTTCACTCACCAAACCTTTTGAACCGCCTAACCGCTCTCACAATCCTCAGCATGCCACCAAACCCCTAGACCACACAGCCAGATAGTACTCAATGACATGCACGATGTAGAACAACAAAAAGGTTGCTATATACATGTACACGAGGATTTGCACCAACATCGTGGGCAAGAGCTGATGCGCAACTGAGGACGAAGCCCTATAATGTTTAGCTGCAGTTACATCATGTATATTTCTTTCAAGAGCGCTGTCAAGATTGTCTTTTTTCTTGGTGAAAGTTGTGGTAAATTTGGAGGATACAGCTCTACCAACTATTGCACACTTGCCATCTTGCCCTGCGTGTCCAACCACCTGTATGCTGAAAGACTTCATATCCTGAAATTTGACCCGCCCCGACGAGTCGACACGCTAAGAAGAAGAACGAACTGGTGCGTAAGAGATCTCTTTAAACCTCTTGTGACCTCGTAAACAGTTAATCTCGTAAACGTCTAATATAATGGTTTACATCATTCTTCACTTGAAAATTTATATGCTAGCTAGCCACTATAAAAAACACATATAAATGAAATTGTGGATCAATCTCGGTTGGTGGATATTAAAATGTGTATGGAAAAAATCCCACGGGAGCGGAGCCCCAGGGCGCAGAGCAAAGAACAAACATTAAAGATACTCACGTAGTCTTCGAAACCTTGGTAGCACTGGCACAAAAAGCATTTACAGTCAATCACAACACCACTGTCAAGTAATAGTCTATGACATGGGCCACGTAGAACAGCAGGCAGGTCGCGATGTACATAAATATGAGGATCTGTATCAGCATAGTGCCTCGAGTCAGGTTGGGCGACGACTGGGTGAAGCCCTGCTAGTTGCGACAGCCACTTATACCGTTACGTAAACCGATGAAATAATTAACACTCGCGAATATTCGCTTTAGAGGTTAAGCGTAGGTAAGTAATGCTGTTATATAAAACGTATGCTTATGGGGTTGTTTAACGTATGCAAAAATCTAAGGTGTTATCTATTTAAGACTGTTTGTAATATATTGGGTAAAACTAAACGCAGGCGTTTCCTGTTATCGCCGCCAGGCGTTTTGGGGTTCTCACATTGCTCGCGTGCAAATGGGTCGTGGACGGTCGCCATTGTCCTATGCGATATCGGTTTGATTTTTAATACGCGAGAGGTCCCGCGTTCTTTGATGGCTAATTAGCTTGAGTTGTATTTGTGAATTTCCTGTTTGTTAAATAACTATTGAACTTTGTGTTTGTGTGCCCGTCATTGTGACTTTCTCCTGTGGGATGTGACGCGTGGCTGCTCGCTCACATCTATCTGTTGCCGAGCCGATTTCGGGAAGAAATCTATTTATGTGTTCTGGGGAATTGAGATCTCATGGGTTAGGTAGGGTGATTAGGAATTCCCCCTTCCCGAAGACACTCAAGTTTGGATCCGAAGAGAAAGAAGATTTAGCTTGGTAAGTGGTTTTCCATTGTAATTAATTTATAGGTTAGGTTATCATATAGGGCCCTGTAGCTCCCTTCATAAGCTACGGTGGTAGCAGACTGCGTTAAGTTAGTTAGGTTTTAGTCGGGCAAACGTGGTGCCGCGTGGAGATTTTTTCCCGGTACTTATCTTTACCGGTGGTTTTTTCCCGGTGAAGTTCCGGTACAGAATTCTTCCCGCCGCTTCGTTTGTCCGGATTCTCTCTGCCACATTTTCTGGCAGCAGACCGTAGTTGCTCTGCACATTTTCTGGTAGCAGAGCGTAGTTTATCTACCCTCTATTTGTTCGTTTGTAAAAAATAATTAATTGTTTGTAAAAATTATTAGATTTTTCTTAGTTTGTTTGTATAAGAATATTTGTAACCTTTTTGTATTTGTTTGCGGTTTGTACCGTGCGTTCCGGGTTTGTGCCATTCTCATACCTACCGCGGTTTTTCGTGTTGTTGCTTGATCTTGTTCTTTATTTACCTTTTTTATCTTTTCTTATTTGTTTGTTTGTTTGTGACTTGACGCGATGGCGAAGGCCTCCAATGCTAGGGCGACACTCGCCAACGAATTGAGATGGTTTGTGACGGCCGGTGGACTCCTGTCCCGGAAGGACAGGGAGGCCGCTATACTGGAAAGAGCGGATCAGCTCCGCTCACGATTAAACAACGCGGAAGCGGCCATGGCGGCGCTTACCGAAGCCGACCTTACCCCGGAGGTCTACGCAGGTCACGTGGCGGACCTGGACCAGATCCTGAGTCTGCACGATGACATCGTGGAGGCGGCGGCCGCAATAAGGGCGAGACAGGCTGGCGGACCAGCCCCTCGCACACCTGTTAGACAGGAAGGACCAGCGGTTACTGGTCGGCTCCCCACCCTTCAGCTGTCCCACTTTGGAGGTAGGATGGAGGAGTGGGTGGCATATAAAAATATGTTTGAGTCCCTGGTCGTAGCACGACAGGATTTGTCGAAGGCCCAGAAGATGGCCTACCTCCTCTCCACTCTTGAGGGTGAAGCGCGGTCGCTCATCCAGCACCTCCGGGTGGAGGACGACCAGTACGATACGGCTTGGGAGTTATTGAACTCCCGCTACCAAAATTTACGTTTGTTAGCGGATGCGCACGCCGCACAGTTGATGGCCCTGCCCAAGGTGGCCAACAGGGCACAGTTGCGCCTGCAGTTGCTCACGCCCGTTACAGTGGCCTGTAACGCGCTCCGCACACTGGGGCTGCCGGTGGACCAATGGTCCTTTTTGCTGGTGCACATTGTATTGGGCAAATTACCCAATGACATCCGCTCGCGATTTGAGCGCGAGAATGCGGAACGGGATAGCACCACCCTACCAACATTCACTGACTTGGTGAAGTTTTTGGAGTTTGAGGCACGGGCTGCTGAGAATACCATGACGGACTCAGCGCCATCCAGAGCGCCTGAACGTAGGCCCTTGGAACCCTCATGGCGAGGGAAGCCCCCACAGGACGGCAACCGCCACCGCGTGGAGCTGGTGTGCGGGTTGCACACACGGCAGCAGTCGCGGGGACGCGGACTGCCTGCAATGTGGCCGGATGGGCCACAGCCTGCTGCAATGCAGGGACTGGCAGAGACTGCCAGTACAAGATAGGCGCCGCATGGCAAAGCGGCATGAACTTTGCTTTTATTGTTTGGGCGGTCACTATGCACGTGACTGTCCCAGGGCCATACCATGCAGTGCATGCCGTGGGCTGCACCACGTGATGCTCTGCATGAACCGGAACGGGGATGGCCCCCGGTTGTTGAGGCAGGGGTCCCCTATGGGCGGGGGCGCTCCTGCGCGAAGCCCTCCACCATCGGACGGAGGACGCGGCTTCGCTCGTCGCACCCCCCCTCGGGAGGGGGGTCGCGTACCTGCGCGGGTCTTGGCGGACCGGGACCACGCGCCCCAAGGTCATGGCCAGTATGTAGCTGGCCAGGCCCCGGATAGGGCCCCCATGGGCGGGGGCCCTAGATCGGACGGGAGAGTGGGGACACCCCCTCCACGCGGGTTACCAATACCCAACACATGCAGCCGCAGCGGTTTTCTCCGCCGCTGCACGAGTACCCACGGCTGGAGTACCACCCGCCGTACCATAGGTATGGCCGGGCCGCGGGTTATGCCCCCCTCAGATGGGGATGTGCACTCGCCCGACATATTATCCGGGTCAGTGGCGCCCCCTGGTTTGGAGAGAGTGGGGAGCCCGTAACTAGCTTGCTCCCTTGCTGGGACAGAGCCGCGGACGGTTCTGCTCCCTACCGCGGTGGTCCGCGTATGGGGTCGTGGGGAAGCCATTAATTTGAGAGCTCTGTTGGACTCAGGGGCTCAAAGCAGTTTGGTTACCACTCGAGTGGCACGCCAGTTAGGTTTAGTCGTGGAAGACTCGCCTGTGCCACTTCTTGGAGTTGGTGGCATACAAGTGAAGTGTCTGACGGGCCAGACACTTGTCACCTTTTCTTCGCTGAAGTCCTCCACAATGAGGATCACGACTTCGGCTATGGTAATGGATACCATTGCGGGTTGGCACCCCTCGACAGACATACCGCCGGGTGTGTTGTCTTTGGTTTCGGGTCTGGATTTGGCCGACCCCTTTGTCTTTCATCCCGGCCCAGTGGACTTGCTCCTGGGCTCGGACGTATTGGGTTGGATTTTGTTGGGCACACAGAAGGCTCTGGGTTCGTCTTCACTGATGGCAGTGTCTACGATTTTTGGTTTTGCCCTGATGGGCCCTGTGTTTGATAATGGCACCGCGGAGGAGCCACCGGTTGTCGCATCTGCGTCCTTGGCCAAGACCATGCAAAGGTTTTGGGAGGTGGAGGAGCCACCTATGAGTTCCAGGATGGATCCGGAACACGCTGAGTGCGAAGCCCTTTTTCGATCGACCACGGAGAGGTTGCCCTCCGGTCGGTTTGTAACTAGGTTACCCTTTGTTGCCTCTCGTCCTAGCCTAGGGCAAAGTAGGGCGCTTGCGGAGAAACGACTGCTGTCCATGGAGCGACGTATGCAGCGTGACCACGTACTTCGCGATAAATATATTGAATTTATGCGCGAGTACGAGGATTTGGGTCACATGTCTCCGGCTCGAGTTGATTGGAGCTCAACTGAGCATTATTTTTTGCCCCACCACGCGGTGGTGAAGGCCTCAACGGGCAAGTTGCGGACTGTCTTCGATGGGTCCGCACCCACTTCGAACGGGGTTTCGTTGAATCTGTGTTTGCATTCGGGTCCCAAATTGCATAGGGACATAATTGACATCATCTTGAACTTTAGAAGACATCAAGTGGTTTTTGGTGCGGACATCCGGATGATGTTCCGCCAGACAGTCATACATCCTGAGGACAGGCGATTCCAGTTGATACTCTGGCGTGAGCGCCCTGAGGATCCTGTGACGGTGTATGAACTCAACACAAACACGTATGGTTTGAAATCTAGTCCCTATATCGCCATCAGATCATTGCTTGAATTGGCAGAGCGGGAACGGATCCGCTTTCCCCGTGGGGCTTCCGTGCTGTCACGTGACTTGTATGTTGATGACGTGTGCACCGGAGCCCAAAGTATTGAGGAGGCCCTCCTACTGCGGGATGAATTGATCGAAATATTGAAGACAGGTGGCTACGAGCTACGTAAGTGGTTGTCCAATGAGCCTAGAGTTCTAGAAGGGATCCCGGAGGATCACCAACAGAACCCTCACCTGTTTGAGGATGTGGATGATCCCAACAGGATAGCGGTGCTGGGCATGCAGTACCAGCCGCTAACCGATATTTTCACATTCCAAGTGGACTTGGAAATACCAAAAAGTCTGGACTAAGAGAACGGTGTTGTCCGTAATAGCCCGTATGTTTGATCCAAGCGGTTGGATCAGTCCAGTGATATTCTCTGCGAAGTGTCTTCTTCAGAGACTTTGGACTTTGGGCGTCTCGTGGGACGAGCCGCTGTTTGGCTCTCCATTGGATGATTGGCTCGAGTTGTTTTCATCGATTAAGGAAGTCAATCGGATTGCCTTGCCTCGTCGAATATTGCCCCCCGGGAAATATCGAGCCAGCCTGCATGGCTTTTGTGACGCGTCGGAGCGAGGCTACGCCGCGTCAGTCTATATGCGGACAGTTGACGCCGATGGCCGGGTCAATGTCTCGCTTTTGTTAGGGAAGAGCAAGGTCGCCCCCATCAGGACTAGGCTGACTATTCCCAAGCTTGAGTTGAGTGGAGCTCACCTTCTCTCTAAATTGTTGCATCACGTTGCCAGTGAGCTGGCGGCCACGGTCGAGATACGGGACATCTTCGCCTGGTCGGATAGCCAGGTCGCGCTTGCATGGTTGCGCGCGGCCCCACATACCCTGGAGGTTTTTGTGGGAAATCGGGTTTCCCAAATCCAGAATATCGGAATTGATATAACATGGAGACATGTGCCGGGAGAGCTTAACCCAGCGGACTGTGCTTCCCGAGGTTGTACGGCACCAGAATTGGTGTCACACCCGCTCTGGTGGGGTCCAGAGTGGCTGATGGGATCAGAAACTTCTTGGCCTGTCTGTCAGACAGATGTTACTTCTTTGAGTTTGACTGGGCTCCGTGTACATGCTGTAGTCGCTGAGACGACGTCGGAGCCGGATTGGCTACTTGCTCGGTATAGCAGTTTGGATAAGCTTCTGGGTGTTACCAGTTGGATTAAGCGTTTCATACATAATTGTAGAAACCCACAGGCAAAGCGGTTGGAGCCGATTGCAGGTGCAGAAGAGCGCCGGAGCGCATTGTTGCATTGGGTCCGTGTCGTGCAGACCGGACGGTTTGAGTCAGAGCTTCGTATTTTGCGCGACGGACGCGCTAAGTTGAAGGGCGCGGTCGCTCGTTTGAACCCGTACATCGACTCGGATGGGCTTCTTCGGGTTGGAGGCAGGCTCCGGAAGGCGGATCTTCCATATGAGACTCGCCATCCTCTGTTGTTGCCCAAGGGCGGACCCTTGGTGCAGCTTTTGGTGTCTGATCGACACATTCGTAACGCCCATGCTGGGTGCAATGCTTTGTTGGCTATTTTGCAACGCGAGTTTTGGATTTTGTCTGCCCGAAGAGCAATCCGTAGTGTCCTGTTTCGATGTATTGCATGTTATAGGTTGAAGGCATCCACGATGCAACCACAGATGGGTGATTTGCCCGCTGATCGAATCCGACCTTCGAGGCCGTTTGACGGCGTTGGAACCGATTTTGCCGGTCCCTTTTCGATCAAGGCTTCTCCCTTTCGTAATGCCCGTATTGTGAAGGGCTATTTGTGTGTATTTGTTTGTTTGGCCACCAAGGCTGTCCATTTGGAGGTGGTATCAGCTCTGACTACGGAGGCCTTCGTCGCCGCGTTGGATCGCTTTGTTTCGCGTCGAGGTCTACCTTCCCTTATTAGGTCTGATAATGGCACAAACTATAAGGGAACTGTAAATTATCTTAAGGATGTTTCTGTGTTTATTGATAAAAATTGTACTAGTTTAAGTCAAATTGCTGCCCAAAGGGGAATAACCTGGAAGTTTAGTCCCCCAAGTTGCCCCCCTTGGGGAGGGATTTTTGAAGCGGCTGTGAAATCCGCAAAGACCCACCTCCGCCGCATTATCGGAGAAACGGCTCTAACTTTTGAAGAGCTGGCCACAGTGTTTTGTAAAGTGGAGGCGGTCCTCAACTCTCGTCCTCTCTGTCCGCTATCTCCAGATCCAAATGACTTGGAAGCTCTCACCCCTGGTCATTTTTTGGTGGGAGGGCCGTTGAATGCCCTGCCCGAATACCCGTGGAAGGATGAACGCGTATATCGGTTGTCGCGTTTTCAAATGTTGCAGCAAATGAGCCAGGACTTTTGGCGTCGCTGGTCGCTTGAATATTTGCATTTGCTGCAGCAAAGAGTGAAGTGGACAGACAGGACTGAGCCTCCCAGGGAGGGTGATTTAGTATTGTTAAAAGAGGCAAATTTGCCCTCATTGCTTTGGCGACGAGCTCGCATATTACGTTTGATTCTTGGCGGAGATGGCACTCCGCGTGTGGCTGAGGTGTTGGTCGACGGTTCGATTTTAAGGAGAGGTGTGACCTCTCTCGCCCGCCTTCCCGTAGAGTAAGCTAGCGGTCTGCTTCTCAGACCGGGACGGGGGGATGTTTGTAATATATTGGGTAAAACTAAACGCAGGCGTTTCCTGTTATCGCCGCCAGGCGTTTTGGGGTTCTCACATTGCTCGCGTGCAAATGGGTCGTGGACGGTCGCCATTGTCCTATGCGATATCGGTTTGATTTTTAATACGCGAGAGGTCCCGCGTTCTTTGATGGCTAATTAGCTTGAGTTGTATTTGTGAATTTCCTGTTTGTTAAATAACTATTGAACTTTGTGTTTGTGTGCCCGTCATTGTGACTTTCTCCTGTGGGATGTGACGCGTGGCTGCTCGCTCACATCTATCTGTTGCCGAGCCGATTTCGGGAAGAAATCTATTTATGTGTTCTGGGGAATTGAGATCTCATGGGTTAGGTAGGGTGATTAGGAATTCCCCCTTCCCGAAGACACTCAAGTTTGGATCCGAAGAGAAAGAAGATTTAGCTTGGTAAGTGGTTTTCCATTGTAATTAATTTATAGGTTAGGTTATCATATAGGGCCCTGTAGCTCCCTTCATAAGCTACGGTGGTAGCAGACTGCGTTAAGTTAGTTAGGTTTTAGTCGGGCAAACGTGGTGCCGCGTGGAGATTTTTTCCCGGTACTTATCTTTACCGGTGGTTTTTTCCCGGTGAAGTTCCGGTACAGAATTCTTCCCGCCGCTTCGTTTGTCCGGATTCTCTCTGCCACATTTTCTGGCAGCAGACCGTAGTTGCTCTGCACAAAGACATTAGATATTTGGAACTAAGAACTTCGTCGCCTTTCGGAGTAAGTAGAATTTTGTACTTCCACTTATGCCTCTAATTCTGGCTTGGAATAGAAGTTACAAATTGAATAAAGATTTCTTCGATATTTATATGGGATGTGAACTAACCAACCCGGATTCGCAACCGTCAAAGTACTCGTATTATTTCAATACTTCTACTTGAGAATTCTATAAGTTTGCAATTTATTTTTGAAGCATACGGCTATGAGGTCACCTTAAAAAAAAGAACAATTTAATTATTTTATCCTCACCCCGATTTCGCGTTTGATCCCGATAAATATTGATGTATCAGCTCGTACCTAACCTAATTAACATAATGAATTAACATTTAATGAATGTCGCAATTGGATCACATCACATCCATATTCACACCTTGTACACGGCTCCGTAGTTGTAACGTGTTTAACTAATGAGATAAATGTACTTTGATGCAAGAAATTAGTGCTGCTATATAGATTGTACCGGTTCGAGGCAAGTTTTAAGATAGGGCTACATCCAAGACGCGCCCCCTTGCTAGCACCAAAAGCAAGGGCGGCCAAGTTTTAAAATAAAAAATACGGTACTAAAGTACTCTACAGAGAAAAAACACGGTAAAAAATACGGTGCTCAAATAGTTGACTACGAGTTTTGACTAAACTCTAGTGTAGAGTTTCGGTAACTTTTTCTTTAATCTAATTTTTACTCGTAAGTAAGGATTTATTAATGACAAAAGTAATAAATATATATACACTAGCTTTTGCCCGCGGCTTCGCCCGCGTGAATTTCCCACGGGAACAGTGCTTTTTCCCGGGATACAAAGTAGCCTATGTGCTATTCCAGGTCATTATCTACCTCTGTACCAAATTTCATCGAAATCCGTCCAGTAGATTTTGCGTGATTGAGTAACAAACATCCTCACAAACTCACAAACTCACAAATTCACAAACTCACAAACTCACATCCAAACTTTCGCATTTATAATATTAGTATGGATTTAACACTAAATACTAAAATAGTACAACTTAAAAAGAAACTCGTAAGTTGCTACAAATTGTCAATTTTTTTCTATGCATTTTTACATTACCTATCTGTGGCTCAGATGAAGTCGCTAAATTAGTTAAGTTAATTACACACATCGTTTAACTTGCTTTCCTGAACTCAAGGACTAATTAAAGTGCGCGGCTCTGAGCTGCAGACGGGAATCAGCTAGAAACTTCTCAACAACAAGTTACTTTGAACTTAACCACAGCTGAAGCGAAAAAGTTGGCAAGATGACGATATATTAAATTATTTTCTGGCAATATTTTTGAACAAACATGTTATAGGAATAGCGGTCGTTGGTTCTAAACAGAGAGACCCAAAATGCCAAAACGTATGTAAGGATCTTGATTAGTAGAGATTGCCAGATTTTATATGCCTACTAGCTTTTGCCCGCGGCTTCGCCCTCGTGAATTTCCCACGGAAACAGTGCTTTTTCCCGGGATGGAAGGTACTCTCAGTACTTCTAACTATTTGTTGTGTATGCGAAATTTCAAGAAGATTGGTTCAGTAGATAAAGCGTGAAAAGGTGACAAGTAAACAAACTCATTTTCGCATTTATAATATTATACTCGTAGTTAGCATAGGATATTACGTTTTTACATAACGTTCATCATCTAATTTTCAAAAATATGCTAACCGTATACCTACTTCTTCCATTCGACTTCGTTGCTTATTGGCTAAAACGAGTGTTCCACTTACTGAGCCTGGTGTGTCCGTCGACGACAGTGACCCCCGGCACGAGGGTATCCTCGATCTGCTGCAGAGGCAGCTCCACCGCCCCCTCCGAGCAGGCCGGCCACGCCATGGAACTTCATCACTGCACATCCATTCTCAACACACTCCAGGCTTGACTGCTTTGTTGTGATACACGAAATCGCCGTGGAGATCCCGCGATTCACTCAGACTATCTAGATGACACGTCTGTTTTTACTCACGACGGAATGGAGATGGTATATGCGTTTAAGATAAGAGATTAGTTTGTGCACATGTTATTTTAGTCTGTTCACTCTTGACAACAGACTAAATATCTCGATAACACTTATATTTACCTTTGTATATTATAATAACGCACTTGAATCAATTATAGTCAAATATTAGATGTATGTATAACAGTCAGCTGAATCACAATATTTATATACGTATCTTAGCTCTGACGTGAACACTTGATTATTTTAATTCCACTAAGATATAACAATAAAATAACAGTGTATATAATTGGTCTGTCTCTATCTGTGGAAAGACGAGTTATGTTAGGTCATTTATATCGAATTAGTGTATTCGAAAAACTGGTATTTTGTTGAAGGATTTCGTTATTATTAGTTCGTGTTATGTTGGCTTTGTGACATCTGAACCTGAGGTCTCGGGTTCAATTACGAATAGATCAATAAAGTTTATCTATTCTTTAGATTGTCCTCTATTGTGATATAACCAAAGTCTATTTAGAATTTCTCTATAGGTACTGTAATGAAGAGGTCTGTCAATAGTATTAGACCTCTTTCAGTGCATTCCATAAAGAGTAATAAATTAAAAAGAAGAGTATTGAATGTTTGGTATATGTGACACAGTCGTGTTGGATCTGTGCTACACGCAGGATCTTGTAGTTTTGCTTAAGCAATAAATATAGTATCAGTTACGAGTTGTTTAATTCAAAGTGTTCAGGTAGCAGGAAGACTGCTACAGTACCTATAAAGTTTTATTTTAATTATTGCTTTTAGTTAAGATACTGTAAGTACTTGTCTTTTTATACGTGTTTCTAAAATACTTGAATGAACGTATTTTGTGTTTTTCAAATATTTTCAGAAAAAATCTCCACTTTGAAGATTATATTTCACTTTTATATCAACTTCGTCACATGAATGCTTAATATTAATAAGGCATTATAGGAATATCATTATAAATTCCTTAAACATCGTAACTATAAAATAACTCAAAGAGCTTCTGCTAAAAATTTTGCAAGCTCGTAAATATCGTCCCTGTGTCAAAGGACATTCAACAACTCTTGGGTATTTTCCAAAGCAAATTACAAACTCATGTCGAATATTTTACCAAAGAAAAATATTATGTTTTGCTAAGAACTTATATACCTAATTACTTTTTTAAGGAAAGTAATTAAATTGTATTTGTATTTTTTCATATAATTTCGTTACCACTAAGAATTAAAAACATTAGACAGCCAATTAAATAACGTAGTTTGATTTTGCATTCCTATTTATTTTTTGGCACTAATCTTACTTAATTCAACTCAATTCCTATATTTGCATTAATGTACTTAGGTGTCATAAGACGGCATACAGTTCCAGTTATGTACCAATTACATTTTTAACAAATTGATAAGATAAAATTAGTACGTATACTTATTACAAATGTAAGTACGCGGAATAATAGAAGTATTAGTTTCTTCTATTTGTTATTTTTAAAACATTTTTTTTTGTTTAATTTTTTTCTAAGCTCCATTAAGAATCAATAAATAAAATATTTGCATAACTATTTATATAGTTACCCTAATTTTAGACCTTACGATCCACTTTACGCACACTTTACGTCGTCACTTTATCTACTCTCATAAACGCTGTCGCGTCGTCGTCACGTATTCTATTCGACTGAGGAACTCTGGCACTGAATAGGAAGGCAATAACGATAAGATATAATGAAAGCAAAGATAAGGATTACAACTCCTAGACAGGTTTAGATGTTCATATTGCATTTTAATATTAGACCATCGATCGTAGCAAATACTAATAAACTCTTATACTCGTATAGTACCTACCCATTTGATCGTAGGTCCGTCATAGATTGTTAATAAATTAAAAACTTAAACTAAAATATATTTGAAAATGCCAGTCCTGATAGTTAGTAGATTCGTTGTCCTGTGGTAACGTGCCCAGAAGGCTGGCAGCTTTGTCACGTACGAAAAAAATACCAGCCCTCTGGTCACGATACACCATAATTAATTTTTGGGAGATGGCGTCTTATATTTTTGTTGGCTGTAGGTCCCCAGCTCCCAACGGCCTTAATGTCTTAAAATTGTAGAAATCTCAGATACCTCTGCACATTTGCGCCGTTTTCGACAGCAGCTGCTGAAAATTATTCATGATTATGGACTATCAGGCGATAATGAAGCGACTTGCAAGACAATCACAACCCACATATGATTTCTGTGTCACAACCCTACCGAGGCTGAAGCGCCACATCAATCACCCAGTCATCACATCGTTTGAACGCCGTTTCAATCCATTTTCCTCAATCTTATCAACCCAGAGCCACACATACTATATAGTATAGCTGTAAATATAACTATATAATCTGTAGGCGAGGAGTGCCGCGGGCGTGGCACCTGCAATCACGCTGAGATGTGACGTCATGCGTGTGGACTCACACCTTTATCTGGGCGGT
This sequence comes from Ephestia elutella, assembly GCA_018467065.1. Classification (NCBI taxonomy): domain Eukaryota; kingdom Metazoa; phylum Arthropoda; class Insecta; order Lepidoptera; family Pyralidae; genus Ephestia; species Ephestia elutella. Next base: position 21,065,604 of record CM031576.1, on the reverse strand, counting down.
TGTGGGGTGACCATTACTTTTGTTAAACTAGTAATAAGCCTAATAAGTCTATATAGCCTATAAGTCTCTCTCTCTCAGCCGAAAGACGTCCACTGCTGGACAAAGGCCTCCCCCAAGGATTTCCACAACGACTAATAACTAGATGAATTTATTATCTTGTAAGGAAATGTATTTAAGAAAAACTTTGTACACTTTTGTCAATGCCAACCACCATGTACCACAAAATCGAAAAAAAATACCTGTATAAAGAAAAGAAAAGATTATGACGTCATAGACCGACATAGAAATTTCGAAACCTTGTTTATTGCTACCGCGACAACGAGGTAAACACTGTTCGTGCAAAGTTAAGATTTTCAAAGTTGCTCGAGCAAATAAAGCCTGTTACCCGACTTTCCTCGCCTCCGTCAAAGAGGTAGGAACTTAGTTAAATGTTCCCAGCATGTCTCAAGCTGGATATTTATGGCCTTTGCAGAGTGTTACTTGAGCTTAATAGCGTTTGTATGTAGCTGCACTTGATTTCTAGCTTAAATAATGTTCGTTAGTCCGAATACGGGGTGTGAAGCCGAGGTCAGGTCTGGTAGTGAGGTAGTGAGGACAGAAGGTGGTGACCTTTCAGTCTTCTATAAAATGCTAAGTTTCCTTCTGCTGTGTGTTTATGGCGAAACACATCCACAAAGCAGGCCTCGGCCAGTCCGCGTGTCCACGTCCCCGTCGTACACCCCGGGACCTGCTGCAGCCGCGCCGCCGCGCGTTCGCCATCTCGAGCTGCAGCTGCTAACGGAACAGGGCGAAGGCGAGTAATCTGCGCCTCAAAACAGGTTCAATGTCACCAGGGAGGATACCTGATATAAAACCGAGCCAGCATGTAGGCTCCAAGGTGGCAGCCCCACCATCGTGCTAGGGTGCTATGGGTTAATCACCTGTACACCCGAATCCACTTGATTAAAGAAACAGACATAGAAAATACCCGGACTGATTTTACTACAACGGCTCTAGGCATGAAAAAACGGACTCGATTAGGTTTATGGAACGTAAGAACTCTGAATGATGATAGTGGTAAACTGGCACAGGCGGAAGCAAATCTTCTCAAATATAAACTGTTCTTCCTTGCAATGACAGAGGTCCATTGGAATGGCTTTGGGGAGGCAGATGCACCACAGGGTTCATCGCTGTTGTATTCTGGGAAGGCAAACGAGGATGACAAGCATGAGTATGGAGTTGGAATCCTGCTCTCCAAACAAGCCAAAAAGTGTCTTATTGATTGGAACCCTATATCCGAAAGAATCCTCACAGCGCGATTTAACTCCCCAGTTCGTAAGATCTCAGTGGTGGTTTGTTATGCTCCAACTGAAACATCGGATATGCAACAAAAGGAAGACTTTTACAGTCAACTGAATAAATGTATGAATAACATCAAACGACAAGATATCGTGCTATTGCTTGGTGACATGAACGCACAGATCGGTAACAACAACGAGGGCTTTGAAAAATCAATGGGTAAGCAAGCACTGCAAGGGGAACGCAACGAAAACGGAAATCTCTTTGTCGAACTATGCATGAACCACCATATGGTTATTGGAGGATCACTCTTTCCCCACCCCGACTGCCATAAATACACATGGACCCACCCATCTGGTCAGAGTCGTAGCCAAATAGATCATGTAGCTATCAGCGCGGGGTGGCGTGGATCATTGCTGGATGTGCGTAACCGTCGTGGTGCTGACATAGACAGCGACCACGAACTAGTCGTAGCTCAAGTTCGGCTAAAGGTTGCTATTTCCCGCCGTCCTAACTTGGCCAAAATTGGGAAGAGGTTTGATGTAGCACAACTTCAAAATGAGGTCAATCTAAATAGTTTCAGACTAGAGTTGCGAAATCGCTTCTATGCTCTCTCCCAACCTGATAATGACTTGGAGACTATGTGGACACATATGAAAACGGCGTACGATGAGGCCGGTTCAAATGTTCTCGGCCATGCACAACACAAGAAAGAGGATTGGATGTCGCAAAAAACATGGGATCTCATTAACCAAAGGCGCGAAATGAAGATACAACTACTAAATACCAAAAATGAAGAAAATCATATTCACCTTACGCATTTTTACAAATTGCTGAGGCGAAAAATCTATCGCAGTTGCCGCAGTGACAGACGGGCATGGGCAGATAGCCTGGCACAAGAAGCCTAAGCTGCATCAGCCAGAGGTGACATGAGAGCCCTATATAATACGACAAAAGCATTGTCAGGACGTAAAACCCTCAGCAAGGGACCCTTAAGAGCAAAGAATGGCAATTATATTACTACACGAGAGGGACGGCTCCGTCGTTGGTTTGAGCACTTTAGCGAGGTTTTCAGTGCCTCTGACACGTCTGACTCCGCAACTCAATTATCTGAGCTACAAGAAGTCTCGACCACACTCAACATCAGTACGGAGCCACCATCGGATTCTGAAGTTTACGAGGCTATATTGTAGCTCAAGGACGGCAAAGCACCAGGGCAGGACCTTATTACCGCCGAAATGCTAAAAGCCGATTTGCGCGCAGCCGTTACTTTTCTCGGTCCCTTGTTAAGAAAAGTCTGGACTGAGGAGCGAATGTCCGTGGACTGGAAAACGGGCCTCTTGATAACAGTGCCAAAAAAGGGAGACCTCAGCAAATGTAACAACTGGCGAGGTATCACACTTCTATCTGTGCCCTCTAAGGTGCTATGCCATATCATTTTAAGTCGCCTTTCGAAAGTCATTGACCCCATCCTCCGCAACGAGCAAGCCGGTTTTCGCCCTGGAAGATCTTGCGTGGACCAGATCAACACTCTGCGTATTATTCTGGAACAGGCATCAGAATTCCAAAGAGAAATTTACACTCTCTTTGTAGACTTTGAAAAGGCCTTTGACACGCTTCGGTGGTCGGCCATCTGGACAAGGCTTCAATCAATCGGCGTCCCTGGCAAGATAATTCAAGTTATTAAGGCAGCCTACGAAAATTACTCGTGTAGGGTTCGCTGCGATGGCCTGTTATCCGAGGAGATAAGGGTGTTTTCAGGTGTAAAGCAGGGGTGCCTCCTCTCACCGCTTTTATTCCTCGTAGTACTGGATGGCGTCATGTCGCGTGCCAATACACTTCGGCCAAGAGGTATAGAATGGGGTCCAACTGACCATCTTCAAGACCTGGACTACGCGGATGATCTGTGCTTGCTAAGTCATCGACGTGTAGACATGCAAAGTAAGCTGTATGATCTGCAGAGGGAGGCTGCAGGTGTTGGGCTGAAAATAAATGTCCACAAGACTCGAGACATGCGGACGGGTGGACGTGACAATACCCTACTTTATGTCAACGGCGAAGAGGTGCAGAGAGTTCCCGAATTTACCTACCTTGGGAGTATTGTGTCGGATGCGGGAGGAACAGATCTTGATGTCGCCGCCAGAATTAATAAGGCGAAAGGTGCCTTTGCGTGTCTGCGTCCCGTATGGCAGGCAAAATACCTCTCCAATAGAGTGAAACTAAAAATCTTTAATTCAAACGTGAAGTCGGTACTGCTATACAGATGTGAGACATGGAAGGTGCTAAAAGATCTGACACATCAGCTCCAGGTTTTTGTTAATCGCTGCCTGCGATGCATATTGAGAATCTTCTGGCCGGAGGTTATTTCTAACGAGGATTTGTGGAGTCTGTGCCACGAAGACCCCATAGACATCCAAATCAAGCGTCGCAAATGGCAATGGATTGGCCACACACTCCGTCGTCCCTACGATCATATTCCACGACGGGCCTTGGATTGGAACCCGCAAGGCAAACGCAAGCGGGGCCGTCCCAAACAGACATGGCGCCGTACGAAGCAAAATCATTGGGTCTTACCTGGAGTGAAATAAAAAGTGCCGCGTCGGACAGATCGCGATGGAAAAACTTTGTGTCTGCCCTTTGCCCCGACGGGGGGATGTAGGAAAAGAAGAAGAAGAGTCCGAATACATTAGGATGACATTAGTAAATGTTGTTTTAAAACCGATATAATGTCAAGAATTGTATCAATATCAAAAATAACAATATCTTGTTCTGAGTAAGTAGGTTTCTATATTACAAGAACCAACCAATAAACATGGACACTGCATCATAAGAATAAACAACGTAAAATTATACTTAATTTATGACATAGGTACGTTATAAATGGAACGGAACGAATAAAAAATACAAATACGAAAGATATGAAGAGATTAAAGATACGCTGTGTTAAAATATTGTCCTTTTTTCTACAAAACGATGGCAACCTCGTGAAGTGGTTGAACTTAGTAATGAAATGACAATGGCCGGTCACTCCTCAGCGCACGCGAGGCGGTCAATTCTGTCATTAAACGAACAAAACCACGGGCGAGGCTAGGCTAATGATGCCATCGCAGGCGATTCTAGGGGTTAGCGTGTCTTTCTGATTCAATAGTGCTATATTAAGATTTTTCGCAAAGATCTGGCCCATGGACTACCGCAATGATACGTCGGTAACAAATAACGTTCACTAGGATACTTGTGAATTGCTCAAAAAAACGAATGAAGGGAGCTAGGAAATAGGTATCATTTGCTGTGATATGGTTTTGTGTGACCTGTTATTGATGACCAAGAAATTATTGACATTACTAGCTGCTCCGGAGTCACCACTTTTATGGGAAATTCATAGGAAGTACCCTAATATGTTCTATTCACGGACTTACTATACTCGTATAACAAATTTCATCAGAATACGACCGGTGGTTTAGGCATAATTGATTAGCATTCTATAGATATATATGTGATTTCGAATGCAATGTATATAATATATTGTTTCTGAATAAATGATATGATTTAAAGATATCTATCTGTCGCATGGTAAATGTTAGCACAACCACCTGAAAGAGGGCAAGGAGTTCACACAAAAGTCTCGTTTAAATTAAAGCTCAAAATAAGCCTGTGTGAAGCTTTAAAATGGTGTATTAAGTATAGCAGGAAAATACCCAGGCATTTTAAGCCGCTCATTAAGACGTTAGTATTCAGGGGCTGTTTTCTTAGAATTAGAAGACATTTGGTTTTCATTTGGTATGTCGTTTAATATTATTTAATGGCAAACATTGACTATCAACAGTAACCTAGGTACCTAAAAAATTTAAATGAGTTTGCTTTCCCTCCAGTTATTTTACCCCATGAATGTTTAAAGGAGGAGAGTTTCAATAGCAAACGTTAAACTTGAAACTTTCAAGTTTAGCATTCGCTATTGTATCAGAACTTTTTAAAAGTTGGTAATATTTTTAAGCGGAAAAACATATAAGTAGGCACATTAGTGTCTCCACAGAGTGGTTGGATCTAGACTAATGTTTTCTTTACAGATAACATCGGTAATCCCTCGGGAAGTGTGCCTCAAATAACATGCATCTGGCGCGGAACATGCAGTAAGCTGCAGTTTCAACAATGTTAATGTGTCAAATGTTTATTCAGAAAACAGAATTATACAGGCATTGAAATGGTGGCTCAGTCGGTTAGGTGTTCGACTTTTCCGATAGGGCGTTGAGTCGAATCCGAGGCGCGGCCAAACATTTTATCTAGATAAAATGTTTTTAAAAGGCAAAAACGGAACACTTATAAGATCACTTTGTTGTCCGTCTGTCTGTCAAACATTTTTTTTTTCAGGAACGCTTAAAGGTATTTATATCAATATTTCCCATATAGGTGATTTTCATAAACCACCACCTGCTTCCGGTTAAGGAAAATATCGTGAGGAAACCTGCACACACCTGCGTATATAGTCGTTTGTATAGTAGTCACGTTTGCTCATTGTATAAAATATATTTAGAGCGATAAAGTTAATCTCAAATGTCCGAAGAGGATTTATATTTCGTCAGCATTTATTTAGTATTGTTAGTTATTTATATTATTTTTCTTCATTTTGTCGATATTGACATTCTTTGACATTTACCAATAAAAACCCAAGAGAGGATAACTTCGTCAAATGATATTAGAGCGATACGTCGATCGCATTCATTTATTATGCACAGAGGTTCCCTAGGGATTACCGGGGTATAAGTATTACCAGCTTTAAGCTTACAAACGTGTATCCTTCATTTAAAAGCATAAGAAACAGTATGAGTAGGATTAGAACATAACGTCTATCGAAAAAAAATCTCACTGATATTCTCTTCATTGTTCAGAAAATCACAGGTACAAAAAAGTAGAATCAATACTAAATTTTGTAAAATATAAATAAAACCAAAGATATCTTTGAAAGTAACCCTCGCTTGCGCATCTCATCCCCCGCGGCGACACGATTGAAGCTTTGAGCTTCGACTAAATATGTGGAAGTTATTATTTATTTTAAGTTCATTGCAAGGTCAACCGTAAACGGGCGTACTGTCAGATATCTTACAGATTCCTATCTCAGAGGGGTCAGGTTTATTTGCTGATCTGACTGTACATAAAATACTTAATTATACTTTGGTGTCAGTTTTTAAACCAATTTGGGAAAAGATAAATAAATAAATAAATAAAATAATCCTTTATTTTCTCTTACATAGGTTTGGCACAAAAGTAAGTGTATTAAAAAACTTGGGTATAACCTAATTTACCTGTATGCGAGACAGTGGTGTCTGAGATAGGTTTCCGAAAAAACCTGTTCCCGTGGGATTTTAGGGACATAAAATACCCTAGGTGCTAATCAAGAGTTTACCTTTTAAATTTCATCAAAATCCACCCAATGCGGTTGAGGCGTTAGGGAGTCTCCGGTGGAAGGAACCTCCACTCTAGTTGATGTTATCAGTGTGTGAAATGGAGAAGGCAATGGGAAACCACTCCATTATAAGAAAGTCGTCACGTGAACCTCAGCTATGAGAAATACCACTAAACGACAGTAGTAAGATCAAGCCTGATTGCCTCCACTTGGCGAGATGATTGGCGCTATTTGACATAAGTGCACGCCACCGGCACTGGACATAAGCCAGACAAAGGCCGGAAGCTGGCCAAATGTGACGACATCTACCTATAGGTTATATTTAAGTAAACTTTCCTATTTTTGGCCACATGTTGTGGCCCTTTGACACTTGAGGGACAATGGTAAGTCCTTACCATGGTAGTGAGGTGAATAATTTATAGTGTTCATTACTTTTTAGTTATATGTTATACTTACTTAGTTATTGTAGTTACGAAACGGCCAAGCCACAAGTTTTGACTATGGTGTAGAGTTTGTGAAGTAGGAAGTCAGCCAGACTTTGATCTTGACATTCTCCGACTTTGACATTTTCCGACATTGACATTAAACGACGATTCAGTTAGCTTGGTTTTACAAAATATCTTATAGCTTTTTGATGATGAGAGCCATATGGTCTCATCTTGGCAACATTTTACACGATAATATTTTTGGTTGGATCCTGCAACATTGCAAACTGGAAATAAAGTGTTCCGAAAGACTCGAATACACGGCCCACTAATGGGTTGCAGTTTATTATAAGTGATCCAAAATATTCTAATGAGCATTATTCGTAATGAGTATCTCGTTGCAGTATGCAGTGGGGCGGGCAACCAAGCTGGCTTGCAAAAGGTGCAATTCTCTGCAGCCGCTCCCATTGCGGTGCGAATCGGGAATACGGAAGATTGAACTAATGGCACGAATCATACATTTCCAAACAAAGCACGTTCGTGTTTCTGCAACACAAATAATAGCTCACCGATTAAACAATTAAATTTGTTCATATTTTTGCACGACTGGAAAAGGATTATTCAATTAATTAATCGTTCAAAGAAATCTTCTTTAGTGAGTTATATATAGATAATTATATCTAATTATCTCTCTGTAGATGAAATGTTCGACCGTGAAATATTATCCTTAATTTCTAGCTCAGTCGGCAAGTCTTCTATATATACAACTTTTACGCTCATTTCTAAATGTACCTATATAATATAGTAAAGATAATATTTGAATATGAATACACCTCCTATTTTGCCAATAATTATTCCAGTCATCTTTACGAATTTTGGCACCGATTCGGCACATTTGCTGCAAATTGGCGATATGTAATAAAATCACGTCTTTACGTCTAGTCTGACCTTAAGTTAGAGTAGATGAAAATCTTTACTCGACTGTAATTATGGAGACTGTACTATCTATACATATAATAAAACAGTAAAAATATTTTGTCTGTACATTTAGTATTTTTGATTAAAATGGATAGAGGGACACCTAAAAAGAATAATAGAAAGCAAAAATATTTTTTTGGAATTTCTTGTCTGTCTGTATGTATGTACGCGTTTCACGCAAAAACTACTGGACGGATTTGAATGAAACTTTTTTTGTTATATAGCTATTAAGCCTGGGCAACATATAGGCTATAATTGATTTTGAAAACTTGAACACCTGATGAAGAACCATAACAGAACAGCTAAACTTTAAGAGATATGGAAATGGTACCTTAGCAAAAGTTTATCAATCTGACGAGCATTTTCTGTTGACGTATAAAAATCGAAGATCAGGATTATCTGATGAAGAACTCCAAGAGAACAGCTACACTATTACATATATGGAAATGGCGCCTTAGCAAAAGTTATTCAACCTGATAAGCATTTTCTACTGACGTATAAATATTGAAGATCTGGAACATCTGTTTCCGTTCATCAACGCGGGAATATATCCGCGGGACACGGGATAACGGCTGAAATTTTGAGTACTGGAGTTTAGGTTACTACGAAGCGAAACTCACGCGGGCGAAGCCGCGGGCAATAGCTAGTTGTATAATATAATCTTAGTTCGAGCCTTGACATTTTATAATACAGTAGTAGTCAAAGTAGAATTTACTAACTTTATTTTCTCACCATCCCATTGCAGCGTTCGTAGCCCCGTCTACGAATGTCTACGAAAGCCTACGACGCCTCGTAGACCTAGTTGTAGTCGGCGGTAAATGCCTTGCGCTCGCCAAATCTCGACAAATATCAACGTACATTGCTTAATTTCATTGTGATTAGTGTTTTGACACAGACAAGCAATGTACGGCGATTCATCCCAAGTAACATTTGATTCGGGTCTAGGTTGTAAAAAATGCCTTTAGGTTCAAAAATAGTCATAAGAAGGGCAATGTACGACGATTTTATTGGCAAGCATGTAAATAGGCATTTTTGACGTTAGTTTATTAACATAAAAATCCTACAGCCTGTAGATATTTGCATTTCCTTGTTGTGCAGTTGTCACGTCTTAGGAACTCCCAAGCGTCTCAGCCATTGAGTCCTTAGAGACTAAGTAAGTACTCTAAGTACGCATATAAACTCCAGTCTACTTCGCTTAATAGAACATAGCACGTACGATAATTAGGGAATCAGTTGATTGCTTCCTTGCTTCTTACTTACTACTAATAAACAACATATTTCAACAACCTGCTTGCTAACTTAATACCTAACTTTTACAAATGTGAAGTATGTCACACAAGCACATGAAATTGGCCGCTTGTTCTTAAAAATTATTCGTTTTTAGGGTTCCGAAGTAAACAAGGAACCCTTATAGTTTCGTCATGTCTGTCCGTCCGTCCGTCCGTCCGTCCGTCTGTCTGCGGCTAATCTCAGAGACTACTAGTACTAGAAAACTGTAATTTGGTAGAGATATACATATTTATTACGCGGAGCGAACTGTAGAATAAAATTAGGAAAAATATTTTTTTTTAGGGGGCCTCCCCTACACCTAAAGTGGGGATGATTTTTTTTTCTCTCGATTATACCATCGTGTTAGTCTAAGCGGTCACGGGAATTTTCGTAACGATCAGGGAAACGGATAGACTTGCTTTTATGGGTTGTAGAGTAGTCCCCTAATGTGAATGATGTCGGTCTGCCGGCTCTCAGTGGTAGCTTCTTCGAGCTATAGGGCCTGGAATGTGCTTCATTGTTGCGAAAAAAAAACGATCTGAGAAATGGTTAGTTTTAGTACATATTCAAAGTATGGCATCTCCGCATGTGAAACAAGTTGGTCTGCCGGCTATCAGTGGTTGCATTTCAGAGCTATGAGGCGCGCAAGTCACTGCATAGTTACAAAAAAAACGATAAGAGAAATGGTTAGTTTTAGTACCAATTGGAAGAATGGTGTATCCACAGATAAAACGAGTTGGTCTGCCGGCTGTCAGTGGTTGTATTTCAGAGCTATCATCGTTCACGTAAGTCGCTTATTTAAGGAAAAAGTCTAAAAAAACATTGAAAAGCGGGAAAATAGGCGAATATTTCTAGTTCATGCCAGCCGCTGTCGTATCTGCGTATGTTTGACCCAACCTCAAACTTGCGCCGCGCACCACCGCACTGTAGGGAAAAAATTCGCCTCTAGAGAAAAAAAGGTTTTCTTCAGAAAATCTACGTCGATTTTGGTAAAACTGATTATGTATTTCATTTTTGATCTTAATAAGAAGACTTTTTATTAATACTATTTTTGCTAACATTGCATTCTTTTAATATGTACTAAAAACTGACCATTTCTCTTACCTTTTTTTCGTAACTAAGCAGTGACTTTCGCGACTCATAGCTCTGAAATGCAACCACTGACAGCCGGCAGACCAACTTGTTTCACATGCGGAGATGCCATACTTTGAATATGTACTAAAACTAACCATTCCTCAGATAGTTTTCTATTTTTTGCAACAATGAAGCTCCTTCTAGCCTTAATAGCTCAAAGTGGCAACCACTGATAGCCGGCAGACCAACTTGTTTCACATAATGAAATGCCATATTTTGAATATGTACTAAAACTAACCATTTCTCTGATAATTTTTTTTTAAACAATGAAGCCCCTTCCAGGCCCTAGGTATAGCTCGAAGTGGCAACCACTGAAGGCCGGCAGACCAACTTGTTTCACCTGTGGAGACACCATTCTTTCAATAAGAACTAAAACTGACCATTTCTTTTACCGTTTTATTTCGTAACTATGCAGTGACTTTCGCCTCACTATTACCATAGCTCTTGTAGTAACCACTGACTGGTAGACCGACTCGTTTCACATGCGTGAGATACCATACTTTGAATATGTACTAAAACTAACCATTCCTCCAGATCATTTTCTATTTTTTGCAACAATGAAGCTTCTTCTAGCCTTTATAGCTCAAAGTGGCAACCGCTGACAGCCGGCAGACCAACTTGTTTCACATACGGAGATGCCATACTTTGAATATATACTAAAACTAACCATTCCTCGGATCGTTTTCTATTTTTTACAACAATGAAGCTCCTTCTAGCCTTTATAGCTCAAAGTGGCAACCACTGACAGCCGGCAGACCAACTTTTTTCACATACGGAGATGCCATACTTTGAATATATTCTAAAACTAACCATTTCTCTGATCGTTGTTTTTTTCGCTACAATGAAGCCCCTTTCAGCCCCTATAGCTCAAAGTGGCAACCACTGACAGCCGGCAGACAACTTGTTTCACATGCGGAGATGCCTGGAAGGGGCTAACCATTTTTTCTGATAATTTTTTTTTGCAACAATGAAGGCCATTTTCCTGAAGGCAATTTTCCAGGCCCTAGGTATAGCTCTCGAAGTGGCAAACACTGAAGGCTTGTTTCACCTGCGGAGACACCATTCTTTCAATAGATACTAAAACTGACCATTTCTCTAACCATTTTTTTTGTAAAATATGCAGTGACTTTCGCGCATCATCGCTCTGAAATGCAACCACTGACAGCCGGCAGACCAACTTGTTTCACATGCGGAGATGCCATAGTTTGAATATGTACTCTCTCTCTCTCAGCCTAAAGATGTCCACTGCTGGACAAAGGCCTCCCCAAGGATTTTATCCATGGGGGGGTTTTGCCGTAATCGCCACGCTTGGCAGGCGGGTTGGCGATCGCAGTGTGATGGCATAGTACGCGGAAAGATGCTGCTGCCCATCCTCCGGTGTTTTAAATCCCTTAGTCGCCTCATATCTATTCAAAATATGGCATCTCCGCATGTGAAACAAGTTGGTCCGCCGGCTGTCAGTGGTTGCCACTTTGAGCTATACCTAGGGCCTGGAAGGAGCTTCATTGTTGCAAAAAATAGAAAACGATCTGAGAAATGGTTAGTTTTAGTACATATTCAAAGTATGGCATCTCCGCATGTGAAACAAGTTGGTCTGCCGGCTATCAGTGGTTGCATTACAGAACTATGAGGCGCGAAAGTTACTGCATAGTTACGAAAAAAAAAACCGTAAGAAAAATGGTCAGTTAGTACAAGTACTATTGGAAGAAATGTGTCTCCACAGGTTAACGAGTCTGTCTGCCGGCTTTCAGTGGTTACCACTTCGAGCTCTAGAGCCTGGAATCATCGTTGCGAAAAAAATGCTCAGAGAAATGGTTAGGTTTAGTACATATTCAAAGTATGGTATCTCTGTATGTGAAAAAATTTGGTCTGCCGGCTGTCAATGGTTGCCACTTTGAGCTATAAAGGCTAGAAGGAGCTTCATTGTTGCAAAAAATAGAAAACGATCCGAGGAATGGTTAGTTTTAGTATATATTCAAAGTATGGCATCTCCGCATGTGAAACAAGTTGGTCCGCCGGCTGTCAGTGGTTGCCACTTTGAGCTATACCTAGGGCCTGGAAGGAGCTTCATTGTTGCAAAAAATTGAAAACGATCTGAGGAATAGTTAGTTTTAGTACATATTCAAAGTATGGCATCTCCGTATGTGAAACAAGTTGGTCTGCCGGCTGTCAGCGGTTGCCACTTTGAGCTATAAAGGCTAGAAGGAGCTTCATTGTTGCAAAAAATAGAAAACGATCTGAGGAATGGTAAGTTTTAGTACATATTCAAAGTATGGTATCTCCGCATGTGAAACAAGTTGGTCTGCCGGCTGTCGGTGGTTGCATTTCAGAGCTATGAGGCGCGAAAGTCACTGCATAGTTACGAAATAAAACGGTAAAAGAAATGGTCAGTTTTAGTACCCTATTGAAAGAATGTTGTCTCCACAGGTGAAACCAGTTGGTCTGCCGGCCTTCAGTGGTTGCCACTTCGAGCTATACCTAGGGCCTGGAAGGGGCTTCATTGTTTCAAAAAAAATCAGAGAAATGGTTAGTATTAGTACATATTCAAAGTATGGAATCTCCGCATGTGAAACAAGTTGGTCCGCCGGCTGTCAGTGGTTGCCACTTTGAGCTATTAAGGCTAGAAGGAGCTTCATTGTTGCAAAAAATTGAAAACGATCTGAGGAATGGTAAGTTTTAGTACATATTCAAAGTATGGTATCTCCGCATGTGAAACAAGTTGGTCTGCCGGCTGTCGGTGGTTGCATTTCAGAGCTATGAGGCGCGAAAGTCACTGCATAGTTACGAAATAAAACGGTAAAAGAAATGGTCAGTTTTAGTTCTTATTGAAAGAATGGTGTCTCCACAGGTGAAACAAGTTGGTCTGCCGGCCTTCAGTGGTTGCCACTTCGAGCTATACCTAGGGCAGGGCCTTCATTGTTGAAAAAAATATCAGAGAAATGGTTAGTTTTAGTACATATTCAAAATATGGCATCTCCTCATGTGAAACAAGTTGGTGCCGGCTATCAGTGGTTGCCACTTTGAGCTATAAAGGCTAGAATGAGCTTCATTGTTGCAAAAAATAGAAAACGATCTGAGGAATGATTAGTTTTAGTACATATTCAAAGTATGGCATCTCCGCATGTGAAACAAGTTGGTCTGCCGGCTGTCAGTGGTTGCATTTCAGAGCTATGAGGCGCGAAAGTCACTGCTTAGTTACAAAAAAAAACGGTAAGAGAAATGGTCAGTTTTAGTACCTATTGAAAGAATGTTGTCTCCACAGGTGAAACCAGTTGGTCTGCCGGCCTTCAGTGGTTGCCACTTCGAGCTATACCTAGGGCCTGGAAGGGGCTTCATTGTTTCAGAAAATATATATATATCAGAGAAATGGTTAGTTTTAGTACATTTTCAAAATATGGCATCTCCGCATGTGAAACAAGTTGGTCCGCCGGCTGTCAGTGGTTGCATTTCAGAGCTATAAGGCGCGAAAGTCACTGCGTAAATAAAATAAATAATAAATAAATATATACGGACAAATCACACAGATTGAGTTAGCCCCAAAGTAAGTTCGAGACTTGTGTTATGGGATACTAACTCAACGATACTATATTTTTATAACAAATACATATATAGATAAACATCCAAGACCCGGGTCAATCTGAAAAAGATCATTTTCCATCTTGACCCGACCGGGGATCGAACCCGGGACCTCCGGGTGTGGCAGTCCGGCGTGATGACCGTTGGGCCACGGAGGTCGTCAGACTGCATAGTTACGAAAAAACGGTAAAAGAAATGGTCAGTTTTAGTACTTATTGAAAGAATGGTTGCCACTTTGAGCTATAAAGGCTAGAAGGAGCTTCATTGTTGCAAAAAATAGAAAACGATCCGAGGAATGGTTAGTTTTAGTATATATTCAAAGTATGGCATCTCCGTATGTGAAACAAGTTGGTCTGCCGGCTGTCAGCGGTTGCCACTTTGAGCTATAAAGGCTAGAAGGAGCTTCATTGTTGCAAAAAATAGAAAACGATCTGAGGAATGGTAAGTTTTAGTACATATTCAAAGTATGGTATCTCCGCATGTGAAACAAGTTGGTCTGCCGGCTGTCGGTGGTTGCATTTCAGAGCTATGAGGCGCGAAAGTCACTGCTTCGTTATGAAAACGGTAAGAGAAATGGTCAGTTTTAGTACCTTATTAAAGAATGCAATGTTAGCAAAAATAGTATTAATAAAAAGTCTTCTTATTAAGATCAAAAATGAAATACATAATCAGTTTTTACCAAAATCGACGTAGATTTTCTGAAGAAAACCTTTTTTTCTCTAGAGGCGATTTTTTTCCCCACAGTGCGGTGGTGAGCGGCGCAAGTTTGAGGTTGGGTCAAACATAAGCAGATACGACAGCGGCTGGCATGAACTAGAAAAATTCGCCTATTTTCCCGCTTTTCAATGTTTTTTAGACTTTTTCCTCAAATAAGCGACTTACGTGAACGATGATAGCTCTGAAATACAACCACTGACAGCCGGCAGACCAACTCGTTTCATCTGTGGATACACCATTCTTCCAATTGGTACTAAAACTAACCATTTCTCTTATCGTTTTTTTTTGTAACTATGCAGTGACTTGCGCGCCTCATAGCTCTGAAATGCAACCACTGACAGCCGGCAGACCAACTTGTTTCACATGCGGAGATGCCATACTTTGAATATGTACTAAAACTAACCATTTCTCAGATCGTTTTTTTTTCGCAACAATGAAGCACCTTCCAGGCCCTATAGCTCGAAGAAGCTACCACTGAGAGCCGGCAGACCGACATCATTCACATTAGAGGACTACTCTATAACCCATAAAAGCAAGTCTATCCGTTTCCCTGATCGTTACGAAAATTCCCGTGACCTCTCGGTCTCATGTGGGGTATCGTTTGATAGGTCTTTTAAAAATGAGTGTCTGAAGAACATTTTTTGATTTAGGGATCCGTGTGCGAAATATTTTACTTTAAAGTAATAAATTTTGTTAGAGTCAAGTGTCCCCCCCCTCGAACAGGAAAATGGTGGAGGGTGGGTACATGAAACAAATCATAATAACTAGCAAATATAATGAATTTAAAAGAAAAATTATCACGGCTATGTAGACTTTACACGTTAATGAGTAAAAGACGATAAACTTACAAAATTGATTTTAGTATGAAAAATATTCGTAGGAACAATTTTCATTCTATGTGATGGTATATACTTAGGTTATTTTCATTAGTTATATAAAAGTGGAAGTAAATATAAGTTCATGTGTCCGCATTTCTACAGGATAGGTACCTTCGGAACCCTACATTGTTCGTGGCCCGACACGCACTTGACCAATTATTTATTACTACTAATGTTTTTGTTGGCTTTATTTTTGACTTGAATTCTAATTTTAAAACAACTACTTAAGTTACATATGTTAGTTAAGTAGAGACGTTTCGTTTATTCACGTGAATTAATAGAGTAAGCAAATTACAGACTGACTACTACTACTAACAGGACGGCCGTTGTCGCGTCAGCAAAGAGAGAATGGTGGTCCGACAATGCGTGGGCGCATTACTGAGAATGTATACGGTGGTCTTACCAAGTAACTATTTAGTAATCTGTGGTCTTACTTTGCGTATTTATATACAATGTATTTATCGTAACACAACTATGTCTTAAAAGGGGAACCATTTAGTATAATCATATCTTGAAATATAAAGAACAGCATTTTTGAAATCAGAATTGTGAACTTCTTTATATTCACGGAGAGAGTATTTGCTAGTCAGGTTTCAAATTAGATTTCTCTAAAGTTCAGATGAGGTATAGACTGATCTAATACACTTACTCAGTGCAATAACAAAAAGAAATGAAGTAGTTTCACGGTGAAGTTGAGAATGAGTTCAGGAATTTTGTTGTCTAAGTTTTTGCCAGCGGCTTCATTCGGTGTAAATAGTTTAGTTTTTTTTAACTAAATTTATATGGAAGCGGAACCGTATTAAAAACAAATAAATTAAAATGTAGACGGTCGGACGTCGGTTAAGAGATAAATAATTTAATAAGTCAGATTGAAATCGAATAAATGCAACTCAAGTGATTAAAATATCGATTTCTGATCGAAAAAGGCGGAGTTCCTAAATAATTCAGAGTCAATCGGTAGGCCAGTGGTTAAGTTAAAGAGTAACAAATTAAAGTCTTTTCCGCGATTTCCCCGAGTTTTACCGTAATTTCACGAATCATGCTAATTGCGCAGAAACTTTGCGGATTTAAAAGAAAATTCTCCGACTTGTTCTTACTTAACTTACCTAGGTATCTAATTAATTACGTTCTTAGTAGTTAACGTGATGACGTTTAAAATTAGCTCAACTGTGAATTTGTGACGGCAACTCTTAAAAAGCTTCTTTTAACGTAATTTTGAACGCCTAAGTTTTGTATATTAATAACGTATTCATATACCTTATGAATGTGGCTATCATACAGAAAGAATTTTCAGATCGTCGGTCTGGTGGTCCATTAGAACGTCCAAAAAAACGAACAAATAACGGAATTATCGGTGAAAATTTTTCCCTGTGTCAGTTTCATGAGAAAGGCTATCCAGAATTTCGAAATTGACATACAGAAAGACCACTTTAGTTTTAGCCATTTTAGCCTTTAGTTATGGCCATTTTGCTTTGCTGCAGCACACTAATTATATGTAATTTGTAATTAGTTTAAGCCTATGTTTTTAAAATGTTTTTGCGTCTGTGGCAGGAAGCAAATTCGTGGCACATGGCATGTGTTCTATAAGGATAATCTCTTTATTTTATTGAGTACCTACAAAATACAAATAAACAATACGTTTCACGCCTTCCCTTTTGCTCCGTGTATCGGAATACGCTTCGAATGACATACACGACACGAGTACACGGCAGTATTTTATTTATTTGCGTCACGGGTTCGCGGAATACTTGCAATGAAACGGTGACCGTAAAGTAAATACAGATGTGACATTTCATATTATTTATTCTATTTTAACCTTTATTGTACAAAAGTACAGAGTAAACGTACAATAGGAGGGCTTAATGCTAAAGCATTATCTACCAGCCAACCTTTGGGTTATACAGAAAATTTTAGGTGGGTGTATAATAAAGGTATTATTACTAAGTACATATACTTAAGTAAATAATAATATCATACATAACTAAATACAAATACCACAATAAATATTTATATAGATGTAAATAAATATATATGTAAGTAATACATAAGTATATATATATAAATACAGTATATACAAATAATATAAGCAGCGAAACTCATAGATAGAATTTGTACACTAGTGTCTTAAAACTGGCGCGACTCGGGGCTCTTTTGATAACTTCGATTATTACTTCTTTTTCTTATTTAAAATTTCACCTCTTTAATACTCGACGATGTCTTAGCAACGTTAGTGTAATTAAAATTAAATTCATTAACATATTTCTAGAAGAAATATGATTTAAGGATGTATTAAAAATCAAGCTACAGTAGAATTATACAAAGTTGTGCTAAGTTATATTTTTTTTAAATGGGCGCCTGATTTGTTTTAACATGTAAATAACGTTTCTACTTCTGTATTCTCGTTGATGTGTTGCTGTTGGCACGTGTTGGGATAATAATTCTGGAATTGTGTACCTACCTGTAAATTTTCTTAAAAGTAATAACTAGGTACTTAAATTATTATTCCAGGGGTTCCAGCTGCTTGAATCTTTTAACTATACTTCTCTTTTTTAGTTCTTAGTAAATTACATACCCTTTTAGGGACAAATCAGGCAAATTGAGCTTACCTAAATGTATGAGTCCTTTTGTCATAAGTAACTAACTCAAACGATACTACTTTATCTTATAAAATATAGATATATAGATAAACACCCAAGAGCCAGGGCAATCAGGAAAAATATTTTTCTAACCTGGTGAAAGGTGTATTGTATTTTTTTTTTAATTACCTACACACGCCCTTGAAAAGGTTACACACTCCTTTTAGACGAGTCGAATTTGATTTTCAAATCAGTTAAAACTACATAAAAATGTTAAAACGCAAGGAAGAAGAAGAACTTAAAACTAAACAAGTATACACTCACCTTTTCAATAAAGTTGAGAAAATAATAAAGAACAACCAGGAAGCTTGAAACATTGAATGGAAGCTTTTCTTTGTTTGTAAACAAAGACGCGAGACGCATGAAATCGTGAAACTAACTCATATACCGACAAATTACACTTTTTAAGCTGGGGTAGGCATTTTCGTGTTTTATGGCCATTTGAGTACTGGTTATTTGTTTATTATATAATTTTGCTAAGATATCGGATAACGTGTCATCGTGTATTTTCTATACACAGCATTTTCCAGACTTTTAGGGAAAAAATTATGGTTTGTTTGTTCAATTTTTTTAAGTTTCAGTTTTATGATAAAAAAGCTTTGAAAGCTTAAATTTTAATCAAGGATATATCTTTGATAAAAACTTTATATTTTACGTAAATTTCTAAATGAATGTACCTAATGTGTGTGTGATTTTGTAAATGAATGTGTTTTATTTTTTATAAATTTTGATTAGTGACTCAATAATTTCAAAAGAATATTCGAATATAACGAGGAAACTTCACAAATGTCACAGTTATAAACCTCATCTCGAAGCTCAATAGTTCTATGATTTTGTTAATTCCATGGCTCAAACTCAAAAAAGTTTTCCAATCCCAACGTTTTTACGTTACGACTATTTGCCAACTGCGGCTTCCTTCAACAAAATACCAATACAACATTTAGCTATGAAGCTTAACAGCACGAGTAATACCTAACTTTCGTATTGTACGTGTGTGATACGTTTCTGTCCTTGATATGTGCAGGCGAGCGGTCGCCGCGAAGCGCGCTCCGGGACTACCGCAACTGTCCGGACTGACGCAAACATGAGTTTGTTATCATTATCACTATTTTTTATCCTTTTGCGATTGTCCAGTATGGTCTGACTGAAAAACCAGCCCGATATCTAGCTTCTTATATATTGTTACGGTGATTGTATGCCACGTAAAAACTGAAATAAAGTCATATTTAAATTTAAGACTGTGTGTAACAAATTGCGAATTAGTTTCCAAAGCTTTCAATACAGTTTGGCGACTCTTTATTATTAATAACCAGTGTAATATTTTCCTTGAAATAAGTTAATAAAAAAATATTGAACTTTTAGCTTGAGTGCTAATACGATCAACTAAAATAAGATAATTTTCTGTACAAATAATTAACACGTTTTTCCTTTGATGGTATTTCAGCCATTTTTAAATACGCTAATATAAATACTCCGGGAAGACAAAAAAAAACAAAATAGTTACAACAACACTCTACTTTTTAAACATACTTTTCTGAACGTCATCACTTAGTATAAATAAACAATATTCGGGATATGTGCACATTGCTCCTAATTTATATCACTGCTAAAGCTCATATGGCTCATACGATACTTTCGAGGCGGGCGGGCGGCTGAGTCACCGGGCGGTAAAAGCTCAAAAGCTTACGGTAACATCTGGAAGATATTAAAGTTTACGTCCGTTTAAAATTATATGTGAGAAGTGTACCAAATAATAAGGTCACTCAAATGAACCGGGACACAGCAGATGCTGCAAACAGTGTACACTAGTAATCAAAAATAAATTGATATTGATACTCAACAGAAACGAGCAGCAAAGAATCAATTATAAACTTTCATTGACGGGTTATTTTTATTCAGTAAACGGTGGATATACGAAATGAAGCGTAGGTTGTTAATTTAATTACTGAGTTAATTTACGTTCCTTAGTTTCCGTCTACAACCTGTATGTATGTTACTATTTATGTAGGTAGGTAGTAGGAGAAAAGTATAAAGATTAATTTACGTACATTTAATTAATTAATATAACTATATTGTAAGGCTTTTAATAATTAAAACCTTGATCGTCTATACGATCGGAGTTTAAATGAAGTCGGCTTTACAAGTCATCCAACAGGAGGCGATGCAAACCCTAATGTCTTTGCAAAAATTTCTGTCACTTTCGGTGGTGCGGGAAAACGCGCTCACTAACGCAATGCCTAGTTAGATTCACATCGGACGGAGTAATTTATATGCGCACACAAAGAAATGACACAAAGAAATGACCTAGCATTACAACTACGCACACAACCGCAAAGAGTATGAGCATGATCATATTTTTGGCAGAAGGGGGAAGCCTGTATGTGGCCTCTCCCGTTACAAAGCTCTAAGCTCTACATCCATCTTTTAAACAAAATACACAACTATAGCAGTCTGGCTGTATGTATAAGCAGCCAGCCTTCTTCTCACAAGCCGACGCGGCGCAATGCAGTGAACAGGAATAAAATACCTTAGATAAATAAAAGCTTTAATTTTTAAAGCTTTGTTAAAACTTTCTTAAGATGGATCAGTAAGACATAATGGAGCTTAAAAAGTTTTTGAGCTGTTAATCTTACAGCACATGCAATGTTTGCAAGTCAAGAAATCACTAATGTAATCCATGCTATATTATAGTTAGTGTTATTTATGAGGGCGAAAGTTTGTTACGCTTTTACGGCTAAACCTCTGTACCGATTTTGATAAAATGTTGTATGGAAAGAGATAAAGACTTGAGGTTAAATTTGGGGTAATATTTTTTAAAACCAACCTTTGAGGGTAAAAACTATCTCCACATAGTTATGTGGTGATAGGTTTCCTATTATAAAATAAATTACTTATTCTATTCATTTGAAAAAAAAATAACCCCTGGATTTTTGAATAGATGATCCTAAATCAAAGATGATTATCCCAAAGGTAACGCAATCGCCTTTGGGATTAAGGAAAATTATACCTAATTAAATAAAATTGGTTCAAATTGCTTGGAAATTAAGTTTTATTATAACCAATTTATTATTTGCCTGGGAAACTCTACCCATAATAAGATTTATATTAATTAAGTAATTAATGTAAGATCGTATTTACGGAAAAGCTATGAAACGCTCATTTAACTCTATTAAGCAGATTGAGGCAGGGTCAAGGAGCAAAATCAAAATAAGTAGGCTACTTCAATTTTATAGCTTACCACTTTCCCTGGTTTAAGTTTAAAACAATTCTAAAACAATCATAAAGAATAACAATAGCTTGTCACGTAGTTCGTGCTGTAAAATTGATAAACCAAATAAAATTTCATGGAGCGAAAGTATAGGTAATTATAAAATGACAATAAAATCATCGGCGAACAAAGGCGCGTCCTTCGCTGGGTCGATCGATATAATCAAGGCTCCCATCGCTTCTAAATATCATCAAACAATCAATATGAATGAAATTTGCAGGAGGCGTCGGATCCCTCATAATGATTTCGTTTTTACCTTTTAGAGATACCGATCCTCAAAATCACAGAAATCTACATGATGTGCAAGATATTGAAAATTGGGATTTTTCCAGAGTGAGGATTATGCCCAATAGTCAAACAACTAATTTAATATCTGTCTAAGGTTAATTAAGAGGCGCCCACAGGCCTTATCGTCTTAAAAAAATGTTATTTTTGAAAATGAATAAAAGAAAATATATAGAGTCGTACAATGAGAAAAACGTGTTTGTTTAATTTTAATTAAAAATTTTTTTTAGACGCCTAACCGTCAGGATACTGATTCCCAGAATTAGTTTAATGAGATTAACTTACTGGTTTTGCCTTAAGCAAGCCCTAAGACTTCGCTTCCGTAGATTGAGTTATCAAATTCACCGCAGCGCAGGTGCATCCATCGATGCATAAAATATTATCGTCGAATGGAATAAAACTTCTAACTATTTCGCCATGGCCTTGGGTGAGGGCGAATAAATTAATACAATACACATCAAATGTGGACTGAACTATATTTAGATCGGCCGCAATCAATGATTGAACCTTGGAACTACTAAATTGTACTATCATACTGACAACTTGCCCTACACCTACTACCTATCTACTTGTTATTAATAAATCGAATACCTAAAAAAAATTCTGAAATCCGTAAAATTCACGCGACTTGATTCCCATCAGTTTTTATGATCTTTAGGCAAGATGTTTACATGTAAACTAATATTAGTGCGTTTAACGACTTTGCTTCAATACATTAATTCGCTAGTTCGAGAATGTTTACGTGTTACGGTAATAAAAATATGTCGAGTCGTGCCAACAGATGTTTCAGTTTGAAACAACTGTTATCGAAAGTCGCTCAGTGAATCGGCAAAGGTTCTCTAAAAAAAATAATGCTTTTGAAACATATCGAGGATTCAGCCTTGCCTACTTTTTAAAATAAAACACAAACAAAGTTTAAGTTGTAAAGTTTACAAAAGCTCACGCCGCCGCGAGGATGCCATGTAGCGCCTGGTGGTGCAGGGCAGAGTGGATGGAGTTAGGTCTCGGGGAAAGTCCCCGATGCGTTGGATCGACCAAATAAAAGCCTTAACCAATGCATCTCTCAATGAAAGCGCCCGCCAGGCATCAGTTCGGGAGAAATGGAGAGCCACAGTGCTGCCCGTCTCCAAGCAGCATGCCTGACCACGACTGCTCTGTCAAGAGCATACGAAGAAGATATCTCTTCAAAAAATAATTAAAGGAATATCAAATAATATGTATGTCATATCAAATAATAAGTATGACAATATCAAATAATACAGGGTTATTTTGTAACTACTGGCCTTACCTTACTGAGCATTTTTACAATATGCTCAGTACTTGGAATACAACTACGTCCAAAAGAAATTTATAGTAAAAGAATAACATAAAATTTCAACTTTCCATACTAAGTCCTATCAGCTGATCGACCAATTTGTATAGGAAGCAAAAATTTTTTTTCATTTCTTTACATAGATTTTTTTGGAAACTTGCTCAATTTCGTCAACCATATCTGCTGCGAAAATTTGGCCAATGGTTTCAAAATAACCCTGTATAAATTAAGTATGTCTATATTTTAAAAAAGAGTTGCAATAATGGTAAGATTCATAATATTCCTCTGCCACGATTTGCGACCTCAAGAAAACTATTTAATCGTGAGGCGGTGGCTCACAAAAATATTGTCTAACCCGCCGGAAGTCGGCGGAAGCGGCTGTCCGCACCCACTTCCGGTCGACCCTGCTGCCATTTTATGCTTTTATTAAACTACTGCTTCAAAAGCAGGCTAATGTTTTGAATTTGGCTTTAGAGGATCTAGGAACAAATAAACGAGTGTTAATATTCTACTCAATCTTTGTCTATGATATTTTTTAAAGGATTATTGCCATCTCGGCATCTCACTCTCTTCCATTTTGACAGTTCTGCGCAACACGTTGTATCATACTATCTAATTACATAACATACATAGAATCACGTCTTTATCCCTTACGGGGTAGACAGAACCAAGAATCAAATCATGAGACTCGAAGGCCACGCATAGCTGAATAGTGGGCTTTTTGATGGAATGGAGATTCAGGTATAGTGACAGGTTGCTAGCCCATCGCCTATGAGTGGAAGAATTCCCAGTTTAAAGCCCACATTACATTAACATTTACTATTTAATTAATCTTAGTAACAGAAATTATTCCTCTTCCGTAACTTGTTAATAACCTTCGGTTACGTAAGCGGGCCGAAGAGGAGTAAAGTGACCTATTTATTTATTACTAGCTGCGCCCCGGGGCTTCGCACCCGTGAAAATTTCGAGATATAAAGTACCCTATGTACTATTCCCGATATTTTTTTACCCGTATACCAAATTTCATCGAAATCTGTCCAGTAGATTTTGCGTGATTGAGTAACAAACGTCCTCACAAACTCACAAAGTCACATCCAAATTTTCGCATTTATAATATTAGTAGGATTTTTTTTACACAACAAATACATACATAGGAAACATAAAACATAGTAACCTATCCTCAAATTAACTTCACAAAAAACAGTATACGCATTGCGCGAGTATTTTAAGTAATTTTCTCTACACCAAAAAACCCAAACACATTTTGGGTTGGAAAGAAATACGGGACATTTCATACAAGAATTAAAAATATTGGACAAAAATCCCGCACGTGTAAAACAGAAGCCGAGCCGACACATTTCACAGGTGAGCCTGTAATTACAATAATGCCAACTGATAATGATAACGCGGTCGCGGGGTTGCCAGCTCCCGTTTGTTGAATTTTTTACAATCGAAACACTGAAAAATTAAAGTATTGTATACCATCGACTTAGGTGTATACTTAATTTGAGCTACTTATCAAACGAGATATCGCCCGAGAAACTAACAAAATTACTAGGTTTAAACCAAAATATATTCTAAAGCCAGTAATTTTTAATTTTATTCTGAATATTTCGAATATTTTTCTAGCCTGAATTTGTACCACAGAATTTGAAACAATATTTGTAATTACCATAGAAGGTAATACTTAGTCTTCGTGCGCGCTACTATACCAATACTACCTAGCACTAGCACACTGACAGAAAGCTATCTAGGATCGCAAGGTTGTTTGGTCATTTGCTTGTTGGCATGTCGACAAAATATCACTTTCTAAAATAGGTAGCTCAAATACTATGCTACTAAATACTAGGAATATTTAAAGTAAAGATAACATTTTATGACCGAATTCAGAACGTTCTTTGAGTCAGAAAAATCTTTGCGAAATATATTTTTTTTAAATAAATAAGAAAATGCACAAATCCGATTCGCGCTTGACCAGCTTTCAAGCGCGAATCTGATTTTAGCTCGAAATATGGAATTTGCTACGAACTCGTAGCACTTCGTAGCACATCCGCAGTTTCCTCGTAGCACTGCCAAATAAGGTTACGTCTTACGCTGCCTGTAAAATTCTAGTGTTTTTCTCCGGAACTAGGTAGGTAAAACTTTATTTGCTACTAGCTGCGCCCCGGGGCTCCGTTCCCGTGAGAATTTCGGGATATCAAAATCAAAAATTCTTCATTGAAACTTGGCCTTCAAAGAAGGCTCTTTTTCACGTCAAAAACTAATTATTCAATGAATTACACAATGTACAAATGTATGGGTTTTTACCTCAAATAAAAAAATATTTTTTATTATTATTATTAATCATAGTATATTATATCTAAAGCAACAAACTACTAGCATTTCGGAACGACCACTGCTGAGAAGATAAAAAGTACTATGTTTGTATGAATATTAAACCATTTTGATGTCGGGCCAACCCTATCCCGACATCAGAAAAGGGATGGTACATACATATAATAATGATAAGTGTTGTAGTGTGCTTGTTTTAATAGTCAAAGGACAGGCGCGGCGCAAGCATTTCCCGGAAAATCTCGTTTGCGTGACTTTTATTCATACTAGTATTTTAGTAGATTATTTTGAATTACTTGACAAAAAATGGGTTAGGTCCTAATTACTTAATGCGCTACTAACGTATATTTTAGTACCTAACCCATTTTTAGTTAGATAAGCTATGCCTGCGACTTCGTACGCGTATATTGACTTCTAAACCAGCCCCTGAATAGAGCGAACAAAAAATAAGGGTTGGTCAAGACTATTTACAAGACTGCATAAAAAAGGGTAAGGGTTAAGTATGTATGTGTTTCTTTATTCCATCATAATTCCGAAACTAAAATGAAATATAGTGTAACTAAGATCGCAATGCCATGAAAGTTACAAATAAAATAAATAAGACTAGATAAAAAAAATAATACATAATCCTGTTTTTTTTTCCTTTATCGTCGCAAATCACCGTAATTTAAGCGAACAGTAGAATTTTTTTAAAGAATTAAATAAAGAATACAATTATTTAAAACGATACTGGCTTATTTTTTAAAATATATTTAGTGTTTTATCATAATTAAAAGAAACGTCTAAAATCCCTAAGAGCCTAACGAAAACTCGCTAGCAAAAACACAAATTATAGAAAATTCGAAAAGTAACCTTATTGTGTCTGCTTTAAGGCGGAGCTTACGTACCGCCCCCGCCCCTCTGATTAGCCTTGGGTAGCGCCTTATATTCTGACGCAGATTTTATTGAGATTTCATCTTGATACGCCGCTTAAAACCTGTACAAGTAAATTTCGCACGGACCAACGGACGTTTTCGTCTGTCCATATAATAGAGTACCTAATCAAACATATTAGCCTACAAGTAAATTTCGCACGGACCAACGGACGTTTTGGTCTGTCCATATAATAGAGTACCTAATCAAACATATTAGCCTACAAGTAAATTTCGCACGGACCAACGGACGTTTTCGTCTGTCCATATAATAGAGTACCTAATCAAACATATTAGCCTACAAGTAAATTTCGCACGGACCAACGGACGTTTTCGTCTGTCCATATAATAGAGTACCTAATCAAACATATTAGCCTACAAGTAAATTTCGCACGGACCAACGGACGTTTTCGTCTGTCCATATAATAGAGTACCTAATCAAACATATTAGCCTACAAGTAAATTTCGCACGGACCAACGGACGTTTTGGTCTGTCCATATAATAGAATACCTAATCAAACATGTTACCCACAGACTATTAAAATCCCCACCGGGGATATTAGCGTAGTGCATATCCGACGAATAAATTACCCAATTATGAAACAGTAGCAGCTAATTATATTCAAATTTCCAACTATACCCGATGGATACAATTAAATATACTGTTAGCATTTTATTTCAAGGCTTTTAAATATTTTTTGACATTGAATAGTCAGAAATAGTGAGTAACTAAGCAGAAATAAAGCTGTCGTAAAAGTACAGAACATTAGTAGAAAAAAATCATGCAGGATTTAAAAAAAAAACTTTCAATCCTATAATTGAACTTTTACCTAACTTTTTTTGCATGGGATCTAAATTTTTTTAAACTAATATATGAAAATAATGTGGTGTTGTCACCCTCTGTCTATACTTTTCTATTATGTAATCATATGCCAACGAACTGAGCAACAAAAAATAAAGAGTTCCCACTTTTAGGAAATGTCAGTGAACACCCCGACATTTTTGCCTTTTCAAAATGTCAAACGTTCTTTATGTTCCCTCCGAATGATTGCATGAAACTATGAAAGATCATAGTAATAAATTGCAAGGAATTATAAAAAGTTACTTTTGGATACCTACCTTGACTTCGTAATCATTGTTGATTTGATATAATAATATGTGTTGTACATGGAAATAATATGGGACTAATGGTCTAATGAAAAAAAAAGTACTTAATAGTATTTTTCTGTAAATTTAGACGAGCAAGTCCACTCATGGCAATCATCGGTGCCATAAAATTAAAAAAGGATGCATCAGTGCACCCATTGGATATATTACATCAAACTTTAGAAGCCCCAGAGACGTGTATTTTAAGTTCGTGTGTTGACGGTCCGGTAAAAGCTTCCTGTAGCTTGAAAGCTCCCGGACAATGTCCGATGAGGAAGGTATTCATTCGCTGACCCTCCCTTAGATACATTCACTATTTTCATCGATATGATAAAAAGCTGATTCTACTAAACTCTGCCCACTACGTTATTTTAAAGAAAAATCGGTGTTGGTGAGTACCTATCTACTATTACTTACTGAAGATAAAGATATGTATATTTATTTGCCAAAAAAACATTGTTGATGCATAAAAATGCATGATGTTACGTTACAGAGCAGCAATGTTCAACCGTTGAAACGGTGTGCAAATTAAGTCAGATGGCTTGCCGAAAATAATTCAAAATATACTTTAAAAATATAATAATACACTCAAAATAGGAATAATTAGTACATTACTGCTGCTACCTATAATGACGACTTTGCTGGTCGCGCTGATGATGGCCGACAGGCAGGATGTCAAAAATTGTTATCTAGAAAATCTCGAATACTGTAATAGCATTTGTCAACTAGAAACATTTTCAGATGTTTTTTAAACAATTTTAAATTAAGTTCTTTTACTCAAAAATGCATGTAATGTGGTCATTATTTTGATAACCTTGTTTGAGCAAATAGACCGAGAGGTCACGGGAATTTTCGTAACGATCAGGGAAACGGATAGACTTGCTTTTATGGGTTGTAGAGTAGTCCCTAATGTGAATGATGTCGGTCTGCCGGCTCTCAGTGGTAGCTTCTTTCGAGCTATAGGGCCTGGAAGGTGCTTCATTGTTGCGAAAAAACGATCTGAGAAATGGTTAGTTTTAGTACATATTCAAAGTATGGCATCTCCGCATGTGAAACAAGTTGGTCTGCCGGCTGTCAGTGGTTGCATTTCAGAGCTATGAGGCGCGCAAGTCACTGCATAGTTACAAAAAAAAACGATAAGAGAAATGGTTAGTTTTAGTACCAATTGGAAGAATGGTGTATCCACAGATGAAACGAGTTGGTCTGCCGGCTGTCAGTGGTTGTATTTCAGAGCTATCATCGTTCACGTAAGTCGCTTATTTAAGGAAAAAGTCTAAAAAACATTGAAAAGCGGGAAAATAGGCGAATTTTTCTAGTTCATGCCAGCCGCTGTCGTATCTGCGTATGTTTGACCCAACCTCAAACTTGCGCCGCGCACCACCGCACTGTGAACAATGAAGCTCCTTCTAGCCTTTATAGCTCAAAGTGGCAACGGCTGACAGCCGGCAGACCAACTTGTTTCACATACGGAGATGCCATACTTTGAATATGTACTAAAACTAACCATTTCTCTAAGCATTTTTTTCGCAACAATGAAGGCCCTAGGTATAGCTCGAAGTGGCAACCACTGAAGGCCGGCAGACCAACTTGTTTCACCTGTGGAGACACCATTCTTTCAATAAGTACTAAAACTGACCATTTCTTTTACCGTTTTTTTTCGTAACTATGCAGTGACTTTCGCGCCTCATAGCTCTGAAATGCAACCACTGACAGCCGGCAGACCAACTTGTTTCACATGCGGAGATACCATACTTTGAATATGTACTAAAACTAACCATTCCTCAGATCGTTTTCTATTTTTTGCAACAATGAAGCTCCTTCCAGGCCCTAGGTATAGCTCAAAGTGGCAACCACTGACAGCCGGCGGACCAACTTGTTTCACATGCGGAGATGCCATACTTTGAATATATACTAAAACTAACCATTCCTAGGATCGTTTTCTATTTTTTGCAACAATGAAGCTCCTTCTAGCCTTTATAGCTCAAAGTGGCAACCACTGACAGCCGTCAGACCAACTTGTTTCACATACGGAGATGCCATACTTTGAATATGTACTAAAACTAACCATTTCTCTGAGCATTTTTTTTCGCAACAATGATTCCAGGCCCTAGAGCTCGAAGTGGTAACCACTGAAAGCCGGCAGACAGACTCGTTAACCTGTGGAGACACCATTCTTCCAATAGGTACTAAAACTGATTATTTCTTTTACCGTTTTTTTTCGTAACTATGCAATGACTTTCGCGCCTCATAGCTCTGAAATGCAACCACTGACAGCCGGCAGACCAACTTGTTTCACATGCGAAGATACCATATTTTGAATATATACTAAAACTAACCATTTATCTGATAATTTTTTTTCGCAACAAAAAAGCCCCTTCCAGGCCCTAGGTATAGCTCGAAGTGGCAACCACTGAAGGCCGGCACTCCAACTTGTTTCACTTGTGGAGACACCATTCTTTCAATAGGTACTAAAACTGACCATTTCTCTTACCGTTTTTTTTTTCGTAACTATGCAGTGACTTTTTCGCCTCATAGCTCTGAAATGCAACCACTGACAGCCAGCAGACCAACTTGTTTCACATGCGGAGATGCCATACTTTGAATATATACTAAAACTAACCATTTCTCTATCGTTTTTTTTTTCGCAACAATGAAGCCCCTTCCAGCCCCTATAGCTCAAAGTGGCAACCACTAACAGCCGGCAGACAAACTCGTTTCACATGCGGAGATGCCATACTTTGAATAAGTAAAGATGAAACGAGTTGGTCTGCCGGCTCTCAGTGGTTGCCACTTCGAGCTTGTTGCGAAAAAAAAATGATCAGTGAAATTGTTAGATTTATTACATGTTCAAAGTATGGCATCTCCGCATGTGAAACAAGTTGGTCTGCCGGCTGTCAGTAGTTGCCACTTTGAGCTATAAAGGCTAGAAGGAGCTTCATTGTTGCAAAAAATAGAAAACGATCCGAGGAATGGTTAGTTTTAGTACATATTCAAAGTATGGCATCTCCGCATGTGAAACAAGTTGGTCTGCCGGCTGTCAGTGGTTGCATTTCAGAGCTATGAGGCGCGCAAGTCACTGCATAGTTACAAAAAAAAACGATAAGAGAAATGGTTAGTTTAGTACCAATTGGAAGAATGGTGTATCCACAGATGAAACGAGTTGGTCTGCCGGCTGTCAGTGGTTGTATTTCAGAGCTATCATCGTTCACGTAAGTCGCTTATTTAAGGAAAAAGTCTAAAAAAACATTGAAAAGCGGGAAAATAGGCGAATTTTTCTAGTTCATGCCAGCCGCTGTCGTATCTGCGTATGTTTGACCCAACCTCAAACTTGCACCGCGCACCACCGCACTGTGGGGAAAAAATCGCCTCTAGAGAAAAAAAGGTTTTCTTCAGAAAATCTACGTCGATTTTGGTAAAAACTGATTATGTATTTCATTTTTGATCTTAATAAGA
Source organism: Ephestia elutella (assembly GCA_018467065.1). Taxonomy (NCBI): domain Eukaryota; kingdom Metazoa; phylum Arthropoda; class Insecta; order Lepidoptera; family Pyralidae; genus Ephestia; species Ephestia elutella. The sequence goes on along the minus strand of CM031576.1, from coordinate 21,034,609 downwards.
AGACTTTTTATTAATACTATTTTTGCTAACATTGCATTCTTTTAATAGGTACTAAAACTGACCATTTCTCTTACCGTTTTTTTTTCGTAACTAAGCAGTGACTTTTGCGCCTCATAGCTCTGAAATGCAACCACTGACAGCCGGCAGACCAACTTGTTTCACATGCGGAGATGCCATACTATGAATATGTACTAAAACTAACCATTCCTCAAATCGTTTTCTATTTTTTGCAACAATAAAGCTCATTCTAGCCTTAATAGCTCAAAGTGGCAACCACTGATAGCCGGCAGACCAACTTGTTTCACATGAGGAGATGCCATATTTTGAATATGTACTAAAACTAACCATTTCTCTGATATATATTTTTTTCAACAATGAAGCCCCTTCCAGGCCCTAGGTATAGCTCGAAGTAGCAACCACTGAAGGCCGGCAGACCTACTTGTTTCACCTGTGGAGACACCATTCTTTCAATAAGAACTAAAACTGACCATTTCTTTTACCGTTTTATTTCGTAACTATGCAGTGAGTTTCGCGCCTCATAGCTCTGAAATGCAACCACCGACAGCCGGCAGACCAACTTGTTTCACATGCGGAGATACCATACTTTGAATATGTACTAAAACTTACCATTCCTCAGATCGTTTTCAATTTTTTGCAACAATGAAGCTCCTTCTAGCCTTTATAGCTCAAAGTGGCAACGGCTGACAGCCGGCAGACCAACTTGTTTCACATACGGAGATGCCATACTTTGAATATGTACTAAAACTAACCATTTCTCTAAGCATTTTTTTTCGCAACAATGAAGGCCCTAGGTATAGCTCGAAGTGGCAACCACTGAAGGCCGGCAGACCAACTTGTTTCACCTGTGGAGACACCATTCTTTCAATAAGTACTAAAACTGACCATTTCTTTTACCGTTTTTTTTTCGTAACTATGCAGTGACTTTCGCGCCTCATAGCTCTGAAATGCAACCACTGACAGCCGGCAGACCAACTTGTTTCACATGCGGAGATACCATACTTTGAATATGTACTAAAACTAACCATTCCTCAGATCGTATTCTATTTTTGCAACAATGAAGCTCCTTCCAGGCCCTAGGTATAGCTCAAAGTGGCAACCACTGACAGCCGGCGGACCAACTTGTTTCACATGCGGAGATGCCATACTTTGAATATATACTAAAACTAACCATTCCTAGGATCGTTTTCTATTTTTTGCAACAATGAAGCTCCTTCTAGCCTTTATAGCTCAAAGTGGCAACCACTGACAGCCGTCAGACCAACTTGTTTCACATACGGAGATGCCATACTTTGAATATGTACTAAAACTAACCATTTCTCTGAGCATTTTTTTCGCAACAATGATTCCAGGCCCTAGAGCTCGAAGTGGTAACCACTGAAAGCCGGCAGACAGATTCGTTAACCTGTGGAGACACCATTCTTCCAATAGGTACTAAAACTGATTATTTCTTTTACCGTTTTTTTTCGTAACTATGCAATGACTTTCGCGCCTCATAGCTCTGAAATGCAACCACTGACAGCCGGCAGACCAACTTGTTTCACATGCGAAGATACCATATTTTGAATATATACTAAAAACTAACCATTTATCTGATAATTTTTTTTCGCAACAAAAAAGCCCCTTCCAGGCCCTAGGTATAGCTCGAAGTGGCAACCACTGAAGGCCGGCACTCCAACTTGTTTCACTTGTGGAGACACCATTCTTTCAATAGGTACTAAAACTGACCATTTCTCTTACCGTTTTTTTTCGTAACTATGCAGTGACTTTTTCGCCTCATAGCTCTGAAATGCAACCACTGACAGCCAGCAGACCAACTTGTTTCACATGCGGAGATGCCATACTTTGAATATATACTAAAACTAACCATTTCTCTATCGTTTCTTTTTCGCAACAATGAAGCCCCTTCCAGCCCCTATAGCTCAAAGTGGCAACCACTAACAGCCGGCAGACCAACTCGTTTCACATGCGGAGATGCCATACTTTGAATAAGTAAAGATGAAACGAGTTGGTCTGCCGGCTCTGCAACAGTGGTTGCCACTTTCGCGCCTCAGTATTAGCTTTGAAATGTTCAAAAAATGATCAGATTTAGATTTATTACATGTTCAAAGTATGGCATCTCCGCATGTGAAACAAGTTGTCTCTGCCGGCTGTCAGTAGTTGCCACTTTGAGTATATAAAGGCTGAAGGAGCTTCATTGTTGCAAAAAATAGACAGTCCGAGGAATGTCAAGCGGAGTATTTTTTGTATATATTCAAAGTATGGCATCTCCGTATGTGAAACGTTGGTTCCAGATTTGCCACTTGCAATAAACAGAAGGAGCTTCATTGTTGCAAAAAATAGAAAACTTGATCCGAGGAATGGTTAGATTACAAATTCAATAGTATATCTCAAAACATTGGTCTGCCGGCTGTCAGTGGTTGCATTTCAGAGCTATGAGGCGCGAAAGTCACTGCATAGTTACGAAATAAAACGGTAAAAGAAAATGGTCAGTTTTAGCTCTTATTGAAAGAATGGTGTCTCCACAGGTGAAACAAGTTGGTGTGCCCGGCCTTCAGTGGTTGCCACTTCGAGCTATACCTAGGGCCAGGAAAGGGGCTTCATTGTTGAATAAAAAAATTATCAGAGAAATGGTTAGTTTTAGTACATATTCAAAATATGGCATCTCCTCATGTGAAACAAGTTGGTCTGCCGGCTATCAGTGGTTGCCACTTTGAGCTATTAAGGCTAGAAGGAGCTTCATTGTTGCAAAAAATAGAAAACGATCTGGAGAATGGTTAGTTTTAGTACATATTTAAGTATGGCATCTCCGCATGTGAAACAAGTTGGTCTGCCGGCTGTCAGTGGTTGCATTTCAGAGCTATGAGGCGCGAAAGTCACTGCTTAGTTACGAAAAAAAAACGGTAAGAGAAATTGTCAGTTTTAGTACCTATTAAAAGAATGCAATGTTAGCAAAAATAGTATTAATAAAAAGTCTTCTTATTAAGATCAAAAATGAAATACATAATCAGTTTTTACCAAAATCGACGTAGATTTTCTGAAGAAAACCTTTTTTCTCTAGAGGCGATTTTTTCCCCACAGTGCGGTGGTGCGCGGCGCAAGTTTGAGGTTGGGTCAAACATACGCAGATACGACAGCGGCTGGCATGAACTAAAAAAATTCGCCTATTTTCCCGCTTTTCAATGTTTTTTTAGACTTTTTCCTTAAATAAGCGACTTACGTGAACGATGATAGCTCTGAAATACAACCACTGACAGCCGGCAGACCAACTCGTTTCATCTGTGGATACACCATTCTTCCAAGTGGTACTAAAACTAAGCATTTCTCTTATCGTTTTTTTTTGTAACTATGCAGTGACTTGCGCGCCTCATAGCTCTGAAATGCAACCACTGACAGCCGGCAGACCAACTTGTTTCACATGCGGAGATGCCATACTTTAAATATGTACTAAAACTAACCATTTCTCAAATCGTTTTTTTTTCGCAACAATGAAGCACCTTCCAGGCCCTATAGCTCGAAGAAGCTACCACTGAGAGCCGGCAGACCGACATCATTCACATTAGGGGGACTACTCGACAACCCATAAAAGCCAAGTCTATCCGTTTCCCTGATCGTTACGAAAATTCCCGTGACCGCTTAGACTAAAAGTCGACCTTGCCGTTCTGTTTTCAAATAGCGGTCGACAAAGTTTTGCTGGCCGCTCTAACAGGCCGGCAAAACATTGCCGGCCGCTATTTTGACGTTTCAATTTCAACATTTTAAAAATCGAATGCAAAAAGATTTTATTTAAAACTCAGCTGTTTGTATTTAATAGAGATAGCATAGAGATAGGTACAAAAAGATTTTATTCCATATTTGGCTGTATAGTTCCAACTACCATTACTTAAAACAAAACAAAGAAATAACAAAAGCGCGGTTCAGCGAAAATCTGCTCGCAAAGCGAAAATTCTTCCGATTCAATGTGTTTAACACCGCCAGACATTAAAGATGAAGCTAAATTAGTGGTTGAAAATTGGATACCGCGAAACTCAAAGGAAAAATATAAGCTTGCATATGAAAAATTTGTGCATCAATCCGGGAATTTTAATTAAATTTCTAGTTAATTAATATATTTTTATTTAAATTACTTGCTGGTTTTATTTAGATTTGGTACTTGCATTTTTGAGTAAAGCACTATACAAGCCTTGACCCACAATGACTGCTTCGCTGGTCACGCTATGGTTGCCTCGAGCTAGCTTAGCTACGCTCTAGGCCTTCCAGCTTGGCCATCATTGCAGCTCTTGCTGTCCTCGCTGTAAAGGCCTCGACCTACGGTCTTTTATCTCAGCTCGTCCATGTGTCGTCCATCAAGTGCTGCACGCTGACCGCGCTGTGTCGGCCTGGAGCTGCGCTACGTTGCGCTCTCGGCCTTCATCAGCGCGACCAGCAAAGTAGTTATTATAGGCCGCGGCAGTAATGTACTGTTATTTGGTGAGGAATTTTATTATAAACTTTTTGGTGGAACAAAGCTTACTTTTCTGCTTCAAATCAATTGGTTAATTGCTGGTGGTGGTAGTCTATGAAAATAACCAAACATTTTAGTCAGATTGGTGGACCTATACAAACTCATCATGAGGTACGACGAGTAATATTCGAAGTTTCGAACCTAGGGCCTTTCGGCCAGTAGACGTCTCAATCACTGGACCGCCACCGCTTCAGCGTATATCTAATTTATACCTCGCCACAACGCTCCATAGAGTTACGATCGGGTATACAATAGAAATATATACGGCCGTGTTATGGATTCCAAAATATACCCGACCCCAACATTTTTCTAGGGTATACTTTAGAATAGGACACTTCGTTGTGCTATAGTATAATGTATACCCGACGGTAACATTTTTCTAGGGTATACTTTTATTTAGGACACTCCATTTTGCTATAATGGGTCCCTAGTAGGTAATGAATATGAAAAACTTTTTGAATTGACCGAATCTGAAGACTCAAAAAAAGCTGTTTACCCGACTGCGCAAAAAGCGCAGGAGGGTAATGTGTTTGTCAAAGAAATATAAATTTCACACATACACCTAAAAAGTACAAGCTAATTATTAAAAAATAAAAAACACGACAACTTACAATACGTTTCAACATTCAAGTCATTTGGATACCATACTATATGGGTATTCTATATGGGTTAAGTTTTATTGTATTATTTTTTACTCAAAGATATATACAAACATATAAGATAAATACAATTCTTTTTTAATCAATTTTCAAATATTTTTTTATTATTTTGGTCTGCTATGTATCGCGTATAATATAATCCGCCATTTTGGTTTTATGATGTCGTCACATAGCCTATGTCACTTGGAGGAATGTAAGAATCTTAATATACCTCTCACATCAAAATCTGCTAAGCCATTTAGAACTTATGATGGAATAAAGAAACTTACATACATACATATAATTATACCCTAAAAACATAACACTCAATGATCGTTTATAATAAACCTTTAAACTGGCTTTGTCTATCATTTTATACACTTTTCACACTAAAAGGAACACAAACTCGAAAAGAAAGGGAGCGAACGATTAAAAAATTGAAATAAAATAGTTCAGTAAAAGAAAATAGTAACAGCAACATGCAAAAGAATAGGTACCTACCGAACGATCCCATCGTTGCGGCCGGGTGCGTTTTAAAATATTACGCGCGAAATCCTAAATTCAAAATTATACCATTTTACCCGATGTCAACGCGACCAGTGACGTCACAATTGTTAGGTAAAGGTATGCTTTTGAAGAATCAGTTTTCAATTTCTAGATTCCAAAATATACCCGACGCCAACACGTTCTATGACGTCACGAGTGTTGTGTGGAGGTATAAATTAGATATACGCACCGCTTCATTATTCGATTATTTAGCCCAAAATTAGCACAGAATCAGAACTGGACCGCGTTAGCAACCTCTATAAGTTAGCAGGGTCAGTAATTGACACCCCGCGTTGTGCCAAAGCAAATTAATTTAACTTATGCCTACAGTTTTACGGCCATTTCGGATACACGACCGCAGTAATCGCTATCAGACTTATTCGGCACTTTGAACGTTGAATGTGTAGTTTTAAGGTTTATTTTGTCACGTTTAATTCTATATACCGTCAACAAAGAGCGATTACGTGCAATTTATATGTGTTTCTCATTGTTTACTCATTGTAATTTGTAGACGGTACTGTTTATAAGACTATAACTATAATGATGTTATTAAGATGATGCCGAGCAAGAGTATGTAACCAAAGGTAAGTGTAAGCAGGAAAATTTGTCACAGCCGGGGCCTCGAGCACTGAAAATTTCAGATTTGTGGCCTCGACGAAACTGACGATACATACTGCGATTAGATTGCGGACCTTCCTGAAAAGAGAATTATAGAAGCTCCTAATAGGTACTGGAACTAAATGGATACTGGAACAGAATCATCAAATTATTTATCAGCTCTTAATAGGTACTGGAACAGAATCATCAAATGATTTATCAGCTAGTACGTAGATAGGGAAGCAATGGAAAATTTCACTCTCATTTCCAATTGCATGTGGTTGCGTGTGTTTCATTCCACGCAATGACCACGACCCTCAGCCATGAGGAATACGAGACAAGACCTAAATAATCAAATCTATAGTAAAATTTCCCTAGCATTTTAAATTTTTTTTTTTTTTGAAAATTTTAACCAGTTCAATCCTAAATCGGAAAATGGCGCGGAAAGAGTTATTAACTGTCAAAATAGTTTGCAGTTTCGTGAACCAATTCTGCAGATTTCAATTAGTTGTTGCTTTTATTAATTTCAACTTGGCCGGTGGGTGCGGCCGAGGGCGCCGATCAAAATTAGGTTATGGGGAGGATTCACACACTGCACTAAAATTTAAAATATCAAGCAAACTGCAAACAACATCCGCGCGCGTAGGAGTCCGTGTTGCTCTATGATTACCATCGAGATATTATACTTACCTCGATGCTAGCAAACAAGTTTAATCAGAATGTTGATCAGCAGCACTATCGGAATTTAAAAAAGGTGTGTGCTTTAAAACCGCAAAGCAGTTGTAAAAAGTTCATCAAGAGGGCCCAAAATGAAAAAGGATCATTAGACCCGGGGCACTGCCTAGGTATTTTATATAGAGTTAAATTCGTCACAGGTTTTTTGTTTCTCATTTTTGGTAAAGCATAGTGAGCAATCAGCTTTACCCGTTCAATCAGCGTGGCAGTGGCCGACATGATTAATAGTCGCGCCGTGACTTTCCGTGCCATTTTTAACCAACACCTGGTTTTGTGTAGTTAGTAAGCAAATAGAGGCAGGCCACTGATGATATGCATATTTACTCAATGTTGTTTTTGGGGTGATATCGACGTTTTCCTGTGTGGGATGGCTACCCTAAACAGACATTTGTGAAAGAAGCAAGGACTTTGCGTTCCTTTAGATAGAAAAGAATTTGCCAGTTAAGTCGTGTATAATCTTACAAGCAATTTATACTAAGTATATACAATAACGTCATAGGCTAGAGACAAGGAGTCATGGAATAGGATGGAGAAGGCATTTCCGAAGATGAAATAACGGCTGTAATGATGATGACATAAGTAAAATAACAGATTGAAAAAATATGCGTACTCACTCGACCTCAACTGGTTCACCAGCTGCAGCAGAAGCCGGGTGAAGCGGTGTGTGTTTGGGAAAGGGCCTAGTCTTCGCCACCACCCGCGGAGGGAACCTGTTTTTAACAGTTTTCTTTATCTAACACTTCCTTTTACTTTATTAGAAAGAAGTTTTCGCGAAACAGCGGCGTAGCTACATTCTTCGGAGTGCTGTAGTAAATTCATCGTCTTGGACACTTGCCTTGCCAGAAAATAACATAACATATTGTTACGCCACTGGTTCGGGGCCTCTGTAGCCCGAGATACGGCGGCAGCTACGCCCCTGTCGCGAAATGCAATATGGCGTCGTTGACCGTTATGTTTATTGTTATTTGAAACGCTTATTAAAGTTTACAAATAATTATCATGGAACAAAATCAGCAGTTATAGAAATTTAAACTCTTATTTCATATGCTTACATACCTACCTACATTATATCTATTCTTTGTCATAACTTTAAACTTAAATATTCAAAACGGAGTCTTGTGAACTGTGATGACCTCTGACTGAACAAAGTACCTACCTATCTATGTATTACATTTCTCATTTTGGACGTACGTTATGAAAATGAATTGTTTATTTAGAAATTATTGACCTCAACCCCGAGGCCTTCGTAGGTCAGAGGCAAGGACGACACGGCGCGGCCGTCAATCTTTGTGATCTATAAAAAAGCTGAATAGTTTTGGAACTACCTACCATTCCACAGTAGGAAATGTAGGGTGACCATTCAGATAAAAAAATACTTATTTTATGGGCGTACCCGAGCTAACGATTGATTTACTTAGGTATGGTATTTTTTTTTACTGGTACCTATAACCCTTTGGATGAACGTTATTTTATTTGCACAAAATGATAATCTGGAGATCAACAATATTACAAACCTACTTTTGCGCATCTTTCTCTCTTTTTAGTTTACTTTATGAATACCATGTAATTATTTGTGGGCAATGCAAATAAAGTATTTTTGTATTGATACCTGACGAGTAGCTGTAGGTACCTATCAGTCTTTCGTAGTAACAGCTGAAGCGTTCAAGCGTTTATGAATAAATCAAAACATGGAATTCTTTTCTTGCGTCGTCGGCGCCGTATCATTGAAATCACCTTTATTTCATTTTACGTGTTCAATAGAAACTTGAAGAAAGAAAAATACCTACCTAGAAACTTATTAGAATTTCAACATTCATAAAACTCCACTATTAGTATCCATCCAAGCAGACAATACTGATAACAGTTATCTACGCTCGATTAAGGGCAAATAAAGCAAAAATTGAGTTATTTTCTGTAATATTTACCTGTTTCTCCGAAATTGAAGTATCCTCCGTCTCTCCAGCACCCTGAACCACTCATATTTAACACTCACATGTAAATAAAGTTATGATTATTATGAAATACGAACAAAACAAACAAATGCCTGTATGTAAACAAGACAGCGCTATACCGTTCCGTTCTCACTACTACGAGTTCAGAGGTTTATCATTATCTACATAAGTGATTCACGATTCCAACTACCTACCTACTTTTGCAGTTTTAAAGTACAAAACATGCCACTTACCGGACCGATGACAAAAATGTTTGACCGCAACAAAGTGGACAACTTTTTTAAGACTCATACATTACGCACAGAACGAAAAAAATTTTTTTTTAATACTTATATTGTAAGATTTTAGGTATTGTTTACATTTCTGTGGTCTACTTATACATATTTATTTGAAAAATGCTAAAAGCATTCTCTAACTGTCAACCTTCGGGATGAGGTCAGTGAAATATTTTCTTTGGTGATTACCATGAACCAAAGATTTTAGGTCTATGGTGATTACATGTACTTAGTACTTACTAAATTAAAAAAAAAAGAAACATTATAGAGTATTAAGAATTTTATTCAAATATAATAACAGACAGATACAATCAAATCGCAATAGACCGACTATAAGTAAGCTATGCCATGCATTCAATAATCTCATTTAAAATTCAATGAGGGATTTTCCGAGGCGCAAATAAAAAAAAATAGTTCCAGATGAATTCATAGGTGGCGCTTATTAAAAAGCAAAAATGGACGGTAATGGCTAAAAAAAAAAACCTAATAAAAAACATCTAAAAAGTATCAATATTGTGATTTGTGCAACTGTCAAACTGTTGTGATTTTTTTTTTCTGCCTCTGGCTGACAATAAAAAGCGCACAGTATAGGTACAGCAATTTATACAGCTTTCAATAAAACGCCATCTGTTGAGACTTTTTATACTGATTTTTTTTTCTTAATTTAGCTGTCAGAAAAATCGCTCATTGCAAGTTTTTAATTTTTTAAATTTAATTACCATTGGCAATATTAACATTAACAAACAATGTGACCTATCGTTTTAACTAGGGTTTGAACAGACTTTGATTCAAAAAAGTTAAATAAAATAAACTACATAAGTAGTTTAATTAAATGTAAATTGAGAACAAAGTGATACATAACTCTAAATCTTAGATCCCAAAAATGGTAAATACCTGTTGACCTGTCAAACCAAAACTTTTCTGATTTTTAAATGTTTTTTTAAATAACCAAGGATACAATAACAATGTGAATGAAAGAGACAAAATGCGATAAAATCACTGTCGATTACTGTAAATCTTCCAAAATTCCGTGTGGTCCTCCATGGGAGCGTTATCTCGAGCCAATCCTAGTCTAAATAATGTAACAAAATGGAAATGAGATAGCGTGGAGAGGAAACAATAAATTAGAATGTGAAAGCATACGTTTGAATGAATTGGAGTGAATAAAATGCCTTAATGTAAATAAATGCCATTTAATAAAGGATTTTTTTAAATACGCACACTGGTAACACTGGAAATATTTTCCGAAGTGTAGAATATCAGGCTGTTGTTAAGATATCTTGTTTTACAGACTTTCAAAAAGGAATAAGTTATATTTTTCTAAGTCTATGTTTATAGTTAGCTAAGCAATTTTCAGATTCATGTGTTGTTACCTAATTACAATAATTAATTTTATGTAGGTACCTATTAACTCATAGATAAGGCCAAAACAGTGCGCGCCAAAAATCGTTCACAAATGTTCGCAAATTCAAGGTAACGTTTTAATATAAACTACGTTTAGTTTAACCGAATATTAGCTAATATAATTATTGTTGATCAAGGGTGCTGTGTCTTCTGCTTCGGATTTCTCGCTATCACTCGTCGCTGTAAAAAAATGTCAATTATTTTACAAATTTGTTAAAAATACATAATGTTAGACATATATCTCGATGAATGTTAGTCAAAGAAAAGGAAAAAAAGCTTTAGTAGGTAACAGCAGATATTGTGAAGCATGAAAACCGCAACAATGACTACCCGCTACCAAACACACAAAACGAATTTCTACCTAAGCTGTGTTTTAAAACTCCTGTGGACTGCTCGCTTGCGAATTTTATTGATATCACTAAGTTTTTTTGATAAAACTCACTATTAAATTGACTACAATACTATGTTTAATATGATCAGTAGGCGTAACAATTGAAGAACTAGTCTTTCCTATTAGCAAAAAAATCGCAAGCAATTTTTCACACAAGTAGGTACTCCAAAGGCGCATTATACATACGGATGGTATGTACAAAATTATAGATAATCTACAATATATATTTAGTGTGTCAAAATTAACATTATACTAAAGATATTGACAAAATATATTAATGCACTTTTTGGTGTACTGGGACTTCAAAAGACTTTCACAAAATGCCATAAAACTCTCTTCAAGCTGTATCCACTAACCTGGACTCCATATTTTACGTAGCATTATAAAACTACATCTGAAACATCCAAGCCCATACCATTGATATAAAAACACATATTTTGACAGATATTAATAAATTATTATCCCCATTGAATGAAACAAGTATAGAAAATGTACATTTGCTTATATTTCACATAAAAAATACACGTCACGGTACATTGTATGGTACAGCGGGCTTGTAACGACATATAACACATATTTACATGGCTTAAATTATCTACCAATATTCAACGCGACAGGACCATCGCACAGTGAGCCAAAGAATTATAGGTACTAGAGTAACAACACCATCGCTATAATTTTGGCTAATTTGAATTTACTTTATTTTACCATGTAAGTTTTCTACGTGCGGCGCTCAAAAGTGCAACTATTCTGTTTTTTTTCAACTAAGCTTCAATGCGAAGTCGTTATTTCAGTTTTAACATAAAAATGATATAAAAATATGCGGACGACAGACGATTAGGATGCGTTATCTTTTATTCTAGTTAAAAATGAAATCAAGACTAAGGCTGATGTAATCCTAGTATTGTAAAAAAATAAAGTTGATAATAAAAAAGATTGACAATGCTTTACTTTTTAGCAACATCATCAGTTTCTTTTGTCAATGTGTATCTTTTTTTAACAATAGTATTAAACTAGGTGGTCATCTGTGCGATTAGTCGAGCAAATCGATGGCAGCGCTACCTAGCTAAACGGACACATTTTTGTTATATTTGAACAAAAATACTAGTCCCAATCTCCTAGTTTCACTAGTAGTACTTTGATTCCTAACAATGCTGAATTAGGGGTAGCCAACACCGAGATTAAATAAAATGGAAGTGGCATTAGTGTCAAATAGTTGACAGTATATTTTTGCAACACACATTGACTGCGGCGCCAAATATCGCGCCTACAACGTGTGCGTTACCCTGGCAGGAAAGTGTGTTCTGGAGTTAAGTGAATGGAATCAAAACGTTGTGCGTAGTCTAGTGTACATGTGCCGCGAATAAAACTTTTGTGCGTCTTGTAGTTTAGGAAAAAAACGGAAATCTAGGGATTCTGCTAGGGTAACGTCGTTCTAGCAGGAAAGTTCTAAACGAATGATCGGAGAGAGAAATATTCTGAGGGGGCAGAGAGCTTAGAGCTGTGCATTGACCTGGGCCGAAAAGATCATTTGTGCGTCTTCAGGTTTTCGGGATATTGCATTTCCTGCTAGAGTAACGTTTTGCAAAAATCGTGGATCTCCTAGATCCATCGTATGTGCGCCTGTAAGATAAATATACATGAGTAGCTATTCATTTGTGCCCATCTGTGCCATAATTAGATTTAAGAAAATATTTATAATTTTTAAGTAATCGCGTTGTGTTTGAAATCACGAAAAAAAATCATAGCGCCTAAATGAAAAGACATGTAAGCTCGCTGAAAACTGTATTCGATTCTTCTATACACCTATAATAACCACAAAAAGTTTCTGAAGTGCACATGTATTCATTATTGAATAATATTACTTAAAGACAAAATTAGGTGACCTAACTTTGACGTCAACATACAAGAAACCGGCTCAACCCAATAAGTGTGCGTGTGAACCAAAGATTAGTGTGTTCAGTCATAAGTTATCGTGGAAATTTTCAGCTCAAAATGTTAAGGATATAAGTAAATAAACACAAATCCAAAAACATATGAACAACGGCAGATTATTCGGCCAAATTAGAATGACTACAAAAAAAGCGACGGTTTCATACATATCGATAACCTTCTCTATTGAACGCATTATACCTAAGCTGTTCGTACAGTCGCATTCAAACGTTTATTAGCAAATGCCAACCTGTAACTTTATTTGTGGGAAATAGTGGGAGTAATTAAAAAATATGTACTGTTGTTAAATAGGGATTTGTATAAAAGTTAAGGTCGTGTTCCTTATTTGTCGAAATAGGTAGATTAGGTACCTTCTATAAAAATACAAAATGTGTTTTTTAAATGTGAAAGTTTATTTAGGTACCACTATTATGAACTAGCTACATGGCTATGGCTACTGTTTCTTCTTCCATGTCGAGTCGTACAATTCTGCATACCGACCGATGTTTCCTTCCTCCGCGCGGCACCCGATGACGTTGGATTAGTTTTCTGTCTACGGATAACAAAAACAATAGGGAGGGAGTCGCTTTGTCTAGCTAGCGTGAAGAAAGTGAGATAACTAGTAAGCAAAATGGTATACGTGGGACAGAGATAGATATATAATCGTCATTCTATTTACAATAATGCGATGTATTTTGCTTTTTACTAGAAGTGAGTCATCTTTTCTCTTGGTAAACAGTTTGGTGCGTTGCGTGCATCACGCGTGCATGTTGTATGTTATGACGCTATGGAGATCCTGTTGCGCAGTTGCGTTTGTTTACTAATTAGATGTTGGTTAAAAGTTTATGAAGTTAGAATGGAATAATCTGCAATGGTAAGTAAATATTTAAGTTACCAATGGTTAGAAAGGAAGGCATTTGGTTTTCTTTAGCAGTAAGTACTTAAATATTATTTTATTGTTGTTGAGACCCACAGCTAAAAGTGCAGTCCAAAGTCATTGAGTCATTTTTGTTTTCGGCTAAGCAGTTGATTTGAAAATGCAATATCCCAATAAGACTGGAAATCCATTCCGCAAAATATGCTTGGTAGATATATAAAGTACCCAGCCAGATCACGAGACATATTTTATGCTTTGATTGGTGGTCCAGTGACCACCGAGGCATCTACGGTGTCAAATCCGTTTGTTTATTACCTCTTCATGCTTTATCTACTGAAATAGTCTTCCTGAAATTTCGCATATACATAGTTAGAAGTACTGGAGAAGGACATAAGGTACCTTTCATCCCGGGAAAAAGCACTGTTCCCAGTGTCCACAGTAGTTGTTTGATCTGTGATTTGATGCCATAATATTTACTATTAAAATTACCTATGTATAAGAGAATAAAAATAATAATTTCCAAATCAAAAACCTCTTTTTTTATTTTATATGGCCACTATGTGCATGTCCTGTGCATTTTATATCCATACTAGCTTTTGCCCGCGGCTTCGCCCGTGTGAATTTCCCACGGGAACAGTGCTTTTTCCCAGGTATCTTATGTTCTTCTCAGTACTTATAACAATGTGTATGTGAAATATCAGGAAGAATGGTTCAGTAGATAAAGCATGAAGAGGTAACAAACAAACAAGTAAATAAACAAACAAGCCAATTATTAAAAATAAAAAACACGACTGACGAGTTTTTGTTCAATAAGTACATACAAACATATAAGTTATATACATTTTTTGAAATCGCCTTTTAAAGCCCTTCAATTTGATACCCCACTCGATAAGATTAATCAAATTTTATTTTTTTGGTCTGCTATTTATCGCATATATAACCCGCCATTTTGTTTTTATGTTGACGTCATATAGCCTATGTCACTCGGAAGAATGCAAGGAATCTAAAAATACATCTCACATCAAAATCTGTTAAGCCGTTCAGGACTTATGGTGGAATAAAGAAACTTACATACATACATACTTACATACATACATGAACCCTGAAAACATAACACTCCTTTTTTGGTCAGTCGTGTAAAAAACTCACTTTCACATTAATAATATTAGTTAGGATAGGATAGTTAGGATTTTTTAATTATTTCCTCAAACTTTGTCGGGAATTCCCAGTTGGGAATTGCCGACAGTGTTTGATAGCGACTGTACGGCCAACAGCTTAGGTATAATACGTTCAATAGAGAAGGTCATCGATATGTATGAAACCGTCGCTTTTTTGTAGTCATTCTAATTTGGCCGGATAATCTGCCGTTGTTCATATGTTTTTGGATTTGTGTTTATTCACTTATATCCTTAACATTTTGAGCTGAAAATTTCCACGATAACTTATGACTAAACACACTAATCTTTGGTTCACACGCACACTTATTGGGTTGAGCCGGTTTCTTGTATGTTGACGTCAAAGTTAAGTCACCTAATTTTGTCTTTTTGTAATATTATTCAATAATGAATACATGTGCACTTCAGAAACTTTTTGTGGTTATTACAGGTGTATAGAAGAATCGAATACAGTTTTCAGCGAGCTTACACGTCTTTTCATTTAGGCGCTATGATTTTTTCGTGATTTCAAACACAACGCGATTACTTAAAAATTATAAATATTTTCTTAAATCTAATTATGGCACAGATGGGCACAAATAAATAGCTACTCATGTATATTTATCTTACAGGCGCACATACGATAGATCTAGGAGATCCACGATTTTGCAAAACGTTACTCCAGCAGGAAATGCAATATCCCGAAAACCTGAAGACGCACAAATGATCTTTTCGGCCCAGGTCAATGCACAGCTCTAAGCTCTCTGCCCCCTCAGAATATTTCTCTCTCCGATCATTCGTTTAGAACTTTCCTGCTAGAACGACGTTACCCTAGCAGAATCCTAGATTTCCGTTTTTTTCCTAAACTACAAGACGCACAAAAGTTTTATTCGCGGCACATGTACACTAGACTATGCACAACGTTTTGGTTCCATTCACTTAACTCCAGGACACACTTTCCTGCCAGGGTAACGCACACGCCTACAACATAAAGAAAAATGAGGGCACTGTACATTTATTAGTAAATGAACAAAATATGTACCTATTTAAAAAATAGTAGTTTCGTTTTTTCAGCGTGGGCATCCGCAGTCAACGTGATAATTTAGCATAGACATGCACTTTAGTTAGATCTTATAATACGTAGAGAAACCGCATCACTAGCGCATATAGCCTAGATTAGCATGTTAATCTTGAGGTGCAATCGTGTGAACAAAGTAAATTTATTTAGTATTAGCTAAAAAAGTTGCGCTCTATCATGATCTACACCGATTGAAATGACAAATTGTAAAGTCCATTTATTCATAATTGTCCTATTATGTAAACAATCTTACCATGTCTTTTTATGATTTTACAACAATATAAATTAAAATAGACTTTTTAGGAAATTACTTTCGTGGTTAATAAATGTTTTACTTTGTAATGTTTAGGTTTGAACTAATATTTGATTTATTTTCAACAAAATTCAACAAAAAGTACTGTGAAGATTATTTACATAATAGGACAATTAAGAATAAATGGAGTTTACCTCAGAACTTTCACTACCTCACCTAAACCAAGATAGAAAATAGATTTCTTACAAAACACGCAATGAAACACAGTGAGGTGCAGAATATAACAAGTGCCTCATATCTCTAAGCAACATTGACATATTCGCTTTCTCGCTCGGTAGTTTACATGAGCAAGAAATACGATGTGCTATTTCACTTTAGTCGGTCGAAGATATGTATCTAGCTGCGCCCCGGGGCTTCGCTCCCGTGGGAATTTTGGGTTAAAAAGTACCCTATGTACTATTCCCGGTATTTTTCTACCCGTGTACCAAATTTCATAAAAATCAATCCAGAGGATTTTGCGTGATTAAGTAACAAGCTTAATTCATAAACTCACATTAATAATTACTTTCGCATTGATAATATTAGTAGGAAGCGTCAATGTAGTTTAGGGGATACGAGGCTTAAAACGAACACAGTAGCAATATCTAGCGTATGCGCCATAAACAAATAATTTATTATTTTAAACAATCATAATTTGTAAAATGTAAGTTGGTTCTGAATTCTGTCCTAGTAACCTTTGGTTTTCAATTCTACATTATAAAAAAGTAATTTTTTTTTGTTAGAAATATAAATTAATATATATTAGTAGCTTGTAATAAATTGCACGCAAATATAACTTCATTTATCTCCTGCGATAAATTAAGAGACATTAATTAATGCGTGTTACATATGGAATTCCAGAAAAATATTTCTAATATGACAACCCGTGGTCATAATTATTTATCAACGATCAAAAGAAATTGTTCAAAAAATATAATCACTGTTTTTTTACATTTTGAAAAATACATCGCCAAAGCGGCTGGATTCTTCTTTACTTCTATAATTCTTCTTTGCGAAAAACCAAATAGCCCCTAGACAGAACAGCTCTCATTTCCCTTTCAAGGAATAGGGGTTGGTAAAGGACGGGACAACACAAGAGCCGCCACTTACTGTTCGCTTCCTATGAATATTTCGAGAGATTTGCTCGCTGGATCTAGAAAAACCACAATGATAGCTAAGACCTAAATGACGTACCTAGGTTTAGGGCTTCCGACACGACTGCGACTCAAAATAAAGTAATAGGAAGTTTAATTAAGAATAGGCTCACGACGAAATATTACACCTGGCGTGTAGTACGCGCCGTGCCCTAATTGGGACGCGACACGCTTGGCGCATTTTAATATTGGACAAAACTAAAATTAGCACCGACGTTTCACCACTTCTGATTTTGGCGCGCCGCATCCATCATACGAATGAATGTATGTTTGTTATTCTGTCACGCAAAAACAACTAGAAAGATTTTGATGATATTTGGTACATTCGACTACTTATTTGGTTGTCCTGGAATAGCACATAAGGTACTTTTTCTGGCGAAATTCTTTCTGGAGCGGATCCAGGCAAGTATGTGAATAATATACAAGGAAGATGCTATATTAATAATACATATTTTCTGTCAGAAAGGCCTTCGACAGAAATGTAATTCTTGAAAATACATTTTGTATATTACTTGTACTGTTGAGTCGCCTTCGCGTTGGAGTTGGAAGAAATTAACAAATAATATATTAAAGTTCCTAAGCTGATGATACGTCATGTCATTCATATATATATTAGATAAAAATACATAAATATTGTTCTGATTGATGCATCTGGCAAGTATATTAGTCAAAGCAGGTTGAGCAGTTAATATCATTGGCAATTTTTAGATATAAGTACATTCAAGTGCTTGTGTCCGCAACAATTTTATGCACATTTTTTGTAACATAACGTATTTTCGTTCCATCTTTCCTGGTGTGTCATTTAAAAGTAAAGCTCTGATTTTGTATCTTAATTTTAAACAAGTAAGCAATATCGACTTTTCTCAGTTGCTACAATTTTCACAAGTTTTTACTCATGTAAAAAATGAAATGTAAAACATATAACAATAAACTTCCGAGACAATTTTATCTACATACAAGCGTCTAAAATTTCAAGTCATTGACATAAAACAAAATACGAAAAAAATAATCAAAAGATTAAATTATATTTGGTAGAAAGTGATAACCAAAATTAAAGTTGGCGCGAAGATACGCTATATTGCATTTCTCCATGTCTGCATGGCCACCGGATGCTTATAATATTATAATTTGAATACAGTGAGGCTACAGTCTGCAACGAAACGCAAGGCTACAAAAATATAATACAACACTAATCGATCTTACAATTATTTACAGAATATCAACAACTACGATATAACCAACGAGATAATTTAACACAATGTTCCTTTATAAGGTTAAATAATGTAAAAACTAACTTTACAAATAATAAAAACACGACTGTTGTCTTAGACCTCACTTACTATCACTGAAATCAATATTGACACAGTTTATGTGCAGTAATTTTATTTGAGTCTAAATTGTTAATTACTCCACTGGCTCAGTGACCCCAAAGTGAATCTTGGTCTCCAAAACGAGATAAGTTCATTAAAAATATTTTGGACTCTAGACAATTAGCCAGAATATATTTGCGCTTCGCGTACATTTTTGTTGGTTACTTACTAGTACACGTAAAAATATAATATATTTTTTTATATTTTTCACTCATACCGAACAAATTAAACTAAACTACTGGAAACGTAAATCCTAAAACGTAACCCACACATTGTAACAACTCATTAAAACTTTCCTAGCCGCCCCCGTGTCGTCACAGACTATAACAGCTAAGTAAAGACAAGAAGAGAACGGATTAAAATTGAAAATGAGTGGTAAAAATCAAGACAGATATGAAGGTCTTATAGGCATAGGCAAAAGTGAAATAAACTTATAAAAAGACTAAAAGAAATAGACAAAATAAAGTCTAATATTTATAATAAATTCTGATATGTTTAAATAACATGAGACAATATTATTTCGAATTTCATGTATTGCGTTTAGTAAATAAGGTCGTGATTTCATAAATTTTTATATCAGTAAGATTTACCGTCACACATTTTACTACTTAGTGCTTAGTAGTATTTTTACTTAGATTTGGGTGTCGCTAATAAATCGTGCCACAATGTTTTTTTAATCGTGGCGTATTTTACACAGTTCCAGTATGTAAAAAACACAACCATTGAAAATTTATCGAGGCTTGATTATAACTTTACGTTAGCAAAATCGACACTGTTGAAAGCGGCTTGTAACCAGAGTTGTATTCAAAAATGGACCTTATGTGGTTGAGACTAGAACGATTCTACCGTATAAAAGACACCCCAAAAGAACCCACTAAATTCCCACCACCCATTTCCAATCTCAAACGTAATAACCTAGCGCTCTATACAAAGTGTTCCTAGCTAATTCTGCGAGTGGTGTCGCTTGACGTTGCGCGGCGGCTGCCGGCGCGCGCCCGTACCGTTGCGCTCGCTCTTGGCCGCGCCGCCCCCCGCCCCGCTGCCCGCCCCGCCGCCCGCCCCGCTCCCCGCCCCGCCCCCCGCTATCCGGAACAGCTGGATGTGGAGGTGGTCGCATATCTCGAGGCAGATTTTGCCGCAGTACAGGAAGAGCTCGACGCTCGTCCATATCTGTGATTTTGGAAAATTCCTGTTCAAGTATTGTATGTTCTGTTCTGTAAAGGTGAGAGGGAGCCTAGTGACTTGTAATACAGGAAGTGTACACCTACCTAAGTGTGCACCAATTCTCTCCACTAAAAGGTTCACAACATCCTAATTTATACAATTACTGTTATTTTTATATGTGGAGAGAAAATAAACGATTTTATTATTATTACTCATATTTTTTAGTCGCTAACGCTGTATGATCGACAAGAATTAATGCTAGATGCAGAGGCAGTTTATAAACAACAACTAACATCTATCCATACATGAACGTATAGATAAATGTACTTAATTCCTTTACGCAAAAAAATACTGGACAGATTTTGATACCAAAATAAAAACCAGCAAATTTTAAAACGTCAATGTACAGATTATAAAACGTACCGCACACAGCCACAAGACGAAGTACTCAGGTAGAGCATTGTTGAAGTACTGGTTAAGGAATAACATCGCGGGCCCCAGCAGTGCCCAGTCGAAATATTCCATCTCGCTCTTGGTCATATGAGCCACCTGAAACACAATAATACATGTTATATTAATACAATTATATTTGTCAGGATATACATTCATAAATCAATATCTAATAGCTATATTAGTACAAGGGAATGGCTTTAGATGTTTGAAATTATGTTAAAATGACATAATTTTAAACATTTACGATTTACATGAAATCACGCCTAGCGTGTTATACCTATGGACCAAAAAAAAACACGCCCAGCATTTTTTGCAAACCTATCCTAAATTGTGGATCGATAAAGGTCTGCTAACATAACATAAAACTACTAACTCTACTGACTTAGTAATAAAGAACATAATGCATAATGACGACCTCCATGGCCATAGGCAATCACGCCGGACCGCCACACTGGAGGCCCCTGGTTCGATTCCTGGTCGGTTCAAGATGGAAAATGATCTTTTTCAAATTGACCAGGGTCTAGGATGTTTATCTATATATGTATTTGTTATAAAATATAGTATCGTTGAGTTAGAATAACACAAGTTTCGAACTTTGGGGCTAGCTCAAAATGATTTATTTTTTTATTTAAGACTTTATTGCACAAATTATAAAAAATATGTACAAAAGGTGGACTAAACGCCATATATGGCATTCTCTACCAGTCAACCATTATACCAAACAGAGTAGTATGGTGGTGCGATAAAGTGCAACGCGAAAATATATAAATTGTCCTTATAAAAAAATTCTACACTCACCACGAGTCTATTGGTGACTTTGGCAGCGACCATCCCGAAAGCGATGAGGTACAGAACCGGATGATTCTCATACACGCTGGACTCACTCTTCTGGAAGATGACGAACGCCGGGACCACCACCAGCGAGAACGGTATCACTGGGGACAGGATGCTGGTGCCCTGGGAGAAATGGCTGCTGTAGCGAGTCCTAGTTTTGAAAGCCTTGGACCATAGATTTGTTTGACTTTGTGACAATATGCCTTTGCTTGTTTTTCTTTTGCATTTACTATTGATAGTACATATTTTGAATAAGTATTTTTTTATTTAGTCACGTGTATTTACATTGACGTTACTTTATTTTAGTTTATTTTTTAATATTTCAAAAAAATAAGTTATTTTTCCTACATACACTTAAAAGTACTTTAATAAACTGTTGTTATCTCAATAAATTTAATACTAGTAATTATATTTGAAGAGAAATAAACTGAATACTAATCTTAAATATTATTTACATTTTCTGATTAGTATGGAAATTCACAGTGAAATGCATGCGCAAATTTCAGTGGCGTTAAATATATGATAACACTGAGCATTCTATTAATAAATTATATTATCGAAAACACCTATATCGTCATGTTAATACATCAGCAAAGGAATATGACCACAAAAAATCTATGATTCCAGACTTATGTTACACAACAAATCTATAGGACTAGGAGATTCTAAAACTGTTTTCAATGCAACAGTTTTTAAGACAAGAAAATGTAACAGATTTTCAATAACAGTTTTAGAATCCCCACCAACATCAACTAAAGTTAAACGCACATTCGTTACCATATGCATTTTATGACATGCTTTCATTTATGTTTGAAAATCGAAAACGAATGTTTCTTAGCCAGGCAGAAAAATCAAATATGTACTTAATAACTTTTAAATTTTGAAGTATTTCCATCACGCTCTTATACTAGGTCGTTCGAATGCGACGGCGATATTTATTCAGTGACAGTTAAATCATTGCTCGTTATTCTGTCTGGCTTAGAAACAGAGTTTACGCCACCATATATCTAAAATGCGTATGGTAATATATGCATTCAACTGTCAAAACAATCTACTCATAACATGCAAACGACACTACAACCAAAGCATGCTAAACGAGCCAAGCACAAGCAAATGAGAGCAGACGTCAGCGGACCACGGAAAACAGCACAGACACGAATTAGCCTTGTAGGTACAGCGGGTACTGTCGGCCCGCGTCGTGGCGATACTGCGACGTGGCGTCGTCGTTAGTACTTTACATGTTGTTTACATGAACTTAGTCACTGTTACTGTTAAAGTTTATAGGAATCTCTCCGTTCCCGTGGGAGTATAAGATCCATTTCGAACAATGAATCTTCGATTCAATAGGAGTGGGGTATTTGAGGCTCAAATTTTATTAAAAAAGGCCAGGACAATATTTTAGCAATATTCTCTTTTTCTTTTTGTTAAAATATGATTTATAAATTAAGAATTACTGATATGACCTGAGTGAAAATAATTATATTAATTGCCCATATTTTTCTTAATATCTATACTTTAAAAAAAAATACAAGGTTCAGTTGAAAAAGAAAATTTTATAAGAATAGAATGAGTTTGTGAATTTAATTTAATTCTAGTAGACTAATGGCAAATATCCAACTAAGCTAAATTTAATAGCACACCCAGCTATAAAATCATTACCACTATACACCTTCACCAAACTTTCAGCGAATCCACTAAGCAACAGCAACTAACTTCATGTAAACGCATCATACACGGAGTGCATCTCATGTTAGTGGCACAAACGTCACAATGCTTAAAACTTATGTCCTTACTGCTACAGTGGAACCATTTTTCCCGACTCCGCCCCTCATAATGACCGTAACGTATCCCAATATTAGGTAGACTGCCAACGAGATCACCCCAATATTGGATACGAGATTGAGAGGCACGAATACTGTCGGTAACTGTTAGACATGCGATGTCGACGTGAAACGTTCGGCGGACAGCGGCGCGAACGGCGGCCAAAACAGAAAGATACAACATGCCATTAATATAAAAGATAAAAACAACCAAATGATAAATGGGACCTGCGGCGCTGTCACCTCTCATGGGCTTTCATTATGGTAAGAATTTCGATTATATTAAACCACTTCGCGATGAAACATGACTTTGATATATGTACTATATTTTGATTTTATGTTTAGACTTAGTTCGAGTTCCTAACTACCCTTAATCTTTGATGACAACGCAGAGACAAGTGTCATAATATAGAGCCCGTAAGGCGCGATTTTCCAAAAATGACATTAAAATATTTTAAGAATAGCAATTTAACATTTTGCGTTATATTAGTTACGCGCGTCATAGGTAAATACCAAGTTATTATTATTTATTATAGGCGGATCATTTGCATTGTATAATGATTCATTTAATGTTCCTACGAAAAGACATTTGAAAGAAGAGTCACTAACCCTTGCAATGACGTTTATATTGACGTATCCTAATGACGCAATGTTGCTAAAGTCTCCTTGTCAACTCATTTAATTTTAAAATTTTATTTATTAAGACGGGAAATCAGATAACTGATCTCTGACAATTATTCGCAAATCCATCATTGCCAGCATCCGTATATAGTCTGTATGAGTACAGACTATATACGGACTATATATACGGATGGTAGCTATGGTGAGCCATGAGAAACAGGCGTAACGAAACGGCGATACGAGTGACAGAGATAACGATTTGGGGCATTGTTTGTTTTTCCTTCTGCCTAAAAGATGGACTATACTATCAAAATTTATTGGCTCCTGAAAGCAATTCGGAACATTGTCCGTTTTTTCGTCTGCCTCAGAGATGGACTATACCCTCAAAATGTATTGGCCAATGAGAGACAACGCACTGACCGCAGGCTTTAACAAATCTAAATAGAACGGCATGTGCTGTCTTCACTCATTGCATCGTACATTCTTTGAGAAGCTCTACCTTAACCTCCTGAAGTATTGAGAGAATCGGTGTATTTACATTGAAAAGCCGAGTGTTAGTCACAATGGTAAGAGATAGAGAATAGAGAATACTCAGTCACAATTAGGAACATAGAAAAAGCCTATGAATGTGGGCCGGAACATTGACATAGATTTGTTTGGACAAATGGTTGGCATTAAAAATTGATGGAATGAAAAGCTGTTATTAATACATGTTATTAAACTCCCATCTCATAAGGCAAAATTTCAAGACTTTTCTAAAATTAATTTCGCCAGTATAGTTTTCAAAACCACATTAAATTATGATATCCGGTTCTCAAATCGAATACCTTATATAATAAAATGTTCAAAATTAAAAAGTAATAAATAGGCCTCCAACAAAGCATCAAGATCTTAAAATTACATATGGATACAAAATGGAACTAAACATAGAATAATATACATAATTTAGAGCTACAGCTCATACAGCGTTTTAATCCCTAACCAAATGTCCATAAAATCAAACGTCAATGTAAAGGAAGTAATGGGAGCTCACTAGGAATTCCAAACGCAAGAACATTGAAACTCCAAAGAAAGGCCCCGAATGAATGAATCGTCAAGTTAGTACAGTCGGCGCGTGATAATGCAATGTCCGTCTTACGGCGACCGTGGATCCGTTTTTGCCGCATCCCCTAATGCGGAAGGTGACCAAGAACTTGGTAACTAGGTATATTTGCGCTGGGTACGTCATCGAGCTGACGAGGAGGGTCCAGGGCGCCGCCAGCACGGGCATCTGCGCCGGCGTGCATAAAAAATATACAGCTTATTTGACGTCAAAAATAAGTTCACCGTTGTTGGCGCAAAAAAAGCGGCGCCACCATAGGAGACAAACTTTACAATTATGTTTTGTGATTAGATTTGTGTGTGTGAACCTTACGGGGGTGAGATAGTCACTGTGTGACAAAACTCATTAAATTTATTAAAGATTTAAAACAATAGGAGACCAGGCAACATTTTAATTTGATGCCTCTTTAAAAATCTCCCAATAATAGAATCAAATCAGTAGACAAATCATAAATAATTCCTTTGTTAACGCATATTTTTATCACACAAGAGCAGACTTTTTCCATACACACTATTTGTAAAACAGAAGTGTTTTCAATCTAGAATTATTTTTAAACCATAGATTTATTACTAGTCGCCGAATACTTTCATCATCACAGTTATTTGTGCTGTGGTTATTCATACTTTTAGCTTTTGACTGGATTAGTAGGTAGCAATAAGGTAATTAACTTGGAAGATTAATCATAAAAATGCCATTTTAAGCAATTTAGTTAAAAGGCACGGTGCTGTTATTATAACTAGTCTTGATTGAAAATATTCAAAAGAAATGTTAAAAGGAATGTTACAATATAACAATATGAATTAATAAAATATTTCGGAATTTTATTCTTATAGTTTTATATTGGTCGTCTAACAAAAATATGTTAAACTATCCTTCACTAACAAATCCACAAATGTTTTTTTCATATTCATAAAAATTTCGGCCATTTTCGACGCTTTTCAACAAACCTCTCGCTCTTTTCAATTTAACATAAAATATAAAATCACATTCAGATAGATCTTAATTAAAGTGCACACAAATGGAAGTAAGAAATGAGTGAAGACCCACTTATAAAATAAACAAGACAAAAGACTGTCACAGATATCGTAGTACAAGACGACACCTGGTTAACAACTTAAGACAACCCTGCTATGCCCAAGTTATTATATGTAACAAGACAAAATAACATTGAGCACTTGTATCGGAGCTAAACATGCTATTAAAAAAACCCACATGATAAAGCGATGGAAACGACGCCATTCAGAATAATTGAAACGCTCTTTAGTACTTATTATACGACTTTAAATCTCAGGGCATCCGGGGCCCTATTTTTGAAAGTATGACATACCGCTGAAAACGAATAGACTATTATGTCGCACTCGTCCTACTATGTCACTAAAAACATAAAAGCCGTATTTTTGAAATCACTCGTCTAGCAATGTTGCCAGTGATATGAAAATAATGCGAGAAATAATTTCTGCTCCATTCTACGCAACGAAAACCGAATCGGTAACGAATCATAAAAAAAATGTTCGTAAATTTTCAATCAAAGAGAACGTAAGCGTTAAACGGAACGCAATATTGAAAATTCTAATAGACTTCATCTATATCCGTATCCGGTTGTCTATGTCATTCATGATTTTGACGTAAAAAACGTTCGACCACCAAATCATACGAAAACGAGTGGTCTAGACCACTCGTTGCGAATTATTCGACATAGACAATTCAAAAATACGGAATAATGGATATCGAATGAAAAATCATTCGGCTCACGCTTTTTTGGTGAGTCACACTTTCAAAAATAGGGCCCCCGCTTCGTAACGCGTCCTCGTAGCACATATTCATGTATAGTAAGCTGCAAAGAAACTTGACCACACTAAGGTAGGGGGTCAGGTTTCTGCAGCTGACTGTACTCGTAGCAAATATTATGTCAAAATTAAGTGTGACAGCATAAGATATGTGTCTGAATACGCGTTAAGTCTACACGTAACGCAGCGGACGCGGATGAGCCACACTAGCACATCTGAAATGAGCTAGTCTGTCTTACCCCTGAGTAGACGATTTGGGCCTTCTCCCATTTATAACCACACACAAGACTTTTTATCGGACAAAAGCAAAGCCTGCACTGTTTGTGATTATAGATCAACTTACTTGATAAAAAATGCGAATTATACGATAAATGTGAGGAGACCCACTCGAGATATTGTCTCACACGAGGCTAGTTTCTCAAGCCAGTATAACAAGCCAGTGTTAGCAAGCTCGCTTACTAAAACTAGATTACTATTCTTGCTTGAAAAAATCAGTTTCGTGAATTACGACCTCATTAAATCAAATTATTATTTATTAAGTCAAATAGAAATGACCTTCAATGTCAAATGTACAGGCAGAATTATTTTTGCTCTTTTACACATTTGTCTTAATATGTCAGCAAAAATCGCCAACAAAAAACATTGAAAGTAAAAAATTTCGAAGTTTTTAGTCCGTTTTGTAAGGAGTTAAATTTCCTTAAATTTAAGTTAATAAATTAATATTCCCCAAAAAGTAAATGCCAAGTAGTAATAGTAACTTGTGCGTAGGCCGACTAACTATTTATGCCAATTATTTTACGTACTAACTATATTTAATCTATGGTTATTACAGAAATATCGTATTCACTGCACAGAAGTAACAAAAGCCCAGCTCATCCACGATTCCTAAAAAAAAACCACGGCCGGGAGTGGGGGGTGCTATAACTCATCTATCAAATGCTGAATAATGCAATATTTTTTACATCCGAAGATGTTTTTTCATTTATCGCCTGAATCGGGTTCCATCTGCATTTTATTAAGTTATGACTTCTGTTATACTTTAAGATGAGGGCGACCACTGCGTGACGGGTATTCCTGGCGCGTGTTCCTATTGTCTCAGTCACATTACCTATCTCATGTGGACGCAAGATGTGTGACTGAGACGGAGTGAGAAACGCGCTACGACTATTCGTAACGCAGCAGACGGCCTAACACAGGCGAAATAGATAAAGTTCCTAGCGACAAAAAGGGTTGCAAGAGAAAAGCTAAAAAACGTGCAAAATAAAAAGACTAAACGGGATATAGTATGATTTGCTTGCATAGCAGTTTTTGGTCGTTTTGAAAGGGATTTGAGCTTATATAAAAACCTACTTTTACCTACTTTAAAAAAACAGACTAAATTTTCGCATTCCAAAATGTGCATAGTTTATTTTGTATCTGTTATGTACAAGTTCTACTCATTAATTTTAGAATAACTTATTTCAATGCAACACCACGTCTGTTATGACATCAGAAAAGAGGCGTTGAACGTAACTCAGTAAATCATGGTTATAGAATGCATGGTACTAATACGTTGCACTGTAATAAATTATGAAAACCGTATCAATTTTAAAACCAGTTTAGAATGTTGTGGTCCGAATAAATCAAAAATAGTTTAACCCTTTAGCCGACAGTAAACATTAAAAACCGGGATAAAATTAAATCTTAATGATGCAAACTTGATTGCTAGAAAGAGTTCCAGGCCGAACGTGATGATCTGAGTACATTTAAGATTTGATGGAGAGATTTGCTCCGTGGAAAAATTAGAAAAAGTGGAACAGAGGTTGTACTTAAAAAATCAACCTCTTTTAGGTCCCGTTTACTATCCGTGAAAGGGTTGAGCAACGACATCAATTCTCGTGCTGTATCTATCTAGACAACGAGAGACTGACAACACGAGGCTTGAGGCCGTCATTGCATAAAATGCTTTTGAATATCCGTCCAAGAATGACCCTAATTGGCATTAACTCTCGCACACTTTACAATATGATCAGAAATTTGTTGCAACTAAAAAGGGATGCAAGTATATAATAGAAAAGGAAGTCGGACTTCCTTTCTTTTGTAATACCGTCCCGTTCTAGTTACGAGAAAGCAAATTGCAAAGAGACAATACAGTCGGCAGCACAAGATTCAAGACCATAGAAAGAAATGAAGAAAAGAGAGAAACAGCCCCCCCCAGAGCCCGGCCGGGTTAGCCTACTAAAAGCAATCCTCACAGCGACAGTGGAGCCGTTTTTGCCGACGCCGCCCGCGACGATGGCGGCCGCGAGCGCGCCTACCGTCAGGCAGGCGCCCCCCACCGCAGCCGCCGCCAGCGAGTACCGCGCTTCGAGTGCCCCCACCACCTATGTAGCCGAGACGGTGTTACCACAAAAATATTGTTTTCAACTGACATACGATTGTCGTTGTTCTTTGAGGAGGAAATGAAATCAAAATTCGAATTGGACTAAACGTTTTTTTTTTCACCTTTGACACAAAGAATAATAAAAATAGAAAGAGTTTGCAACATTTTTTCAAACTAAATCTCTACTTTTTACTAAACTTATATACTCTGAAACTTTTCGAACGAACTCGAAAAATTTACGAACGAACAGGAAACAGTAAAAAAAAAATATATAAAATGTGGAGTGGACAGGTATTGTGCTTAACGACCACAGAGAGAACCTTTACTACACTTTGTATAATATAAATATTATTTATTCGGACAAAAATATGCTTGATTAATGAAAACTACAAACGTGGAGGCAGAGAAGAAAGAAAATAAAATGTGAAGTGGAAAGGTCTCGTGCCAACGACCAAAGATTGAAAACCTTTACTACACTTTGTACAACATAGGACAAGCCATAAGACGACATCTGTTAAAGAGTACGTCTGTCTCTGTTCGCTCTCATTTCGAATATATCGGTTCACCTTGCTGTCACAGGACATATTCGGTAACTGATTCGTACTTCAATGAGGTGTCTTTTATTCCTTTCTTCTCAAGTACATCATAGCTTTAACTCTTAGCTATTACAGTAACTGGTGCCAGATTTTATCAGTCGCGTAAAAGTATCTAATATAATTTAACGGCCGCCACCTAGCGGCAGGCAGGAGCCATATTGCATACTAGTGGATAATTAAACAACTAATTTTGGATATATTGTTTTATTTACTTTGTAATGAATATCTGAAAAATTTGTTATTTATTGCTATGTAAAGTTCAAAACAATTTTTTGTGGTAACGGCAATATCTCGTAATCTCGTCGAAGAAGAGCTTAAGACAGGCGAAATAAGTTTTTAGGGGAGAAATTAAAGTTAAAAATAATTAATCCATTCATAGTACCTCTATCCGAAAATTTCGGCTAATCTTAATTAAGATAGTCAACTAAAATCCACCTTATTATAATGGTTATAAGATTGAAATTACAATGTGATTGCTTACTTTACAATCAGTTACAGATATTAAAATGCAAAAGAATAAATAATGAGTTACACTGTATAATAAAGTGTGTTCGATTCTAAACTACACAAGTAAATACGAATGCATTAACTACCTATATATACGTATATGAAGAGATCATTCTTCCATTCAATGTCTGTCTTCACTCCTCAGTCGCTAATAAACATTCGTACAAACCACAAGTGTTTTTACTCAAGAAATTTTCTCCATTCGATAGTGAACCTTATTGCATACACCATATGGTCCAAAACGAACCGGATAGCCAGCGCATAAAAATGTGTCGTCGTCGAGACCGAGAACAAAAGAAGACCGCATTCCTTAGATAAGGCTCGAGCGCAGGTGCACGGATTTGCACGTAAACAACTTATAACTTTAGGCAAATAAATGCTATTACGAAGAAGATTGGAATAAGACATTGTTGCGTTTATTATTCATTTGGAAGATTTCTGATTGGAATTTACGGTTAAAAAGTGCATAAATAAACAAAGAACATGTCTGCTATTGAACAGTTAGTGAGTACATTGGAAGATACGGCTATATTACTGCAAAAAACTCAAGTTAACCTACGGAAATGTCCCAAGCAAAGATTAACACAAGGTTACATAGAAGCTCGTATTAAATGTATTGAAGATTATTGGAACAAATTCCAGCTCGCTCACCAGGAGTTGTGTAAATGTACCCGTAAAGAAGAAAGGTTGGAAATAAATTATTTTATTAAAGAAGAATACTATTCTATAGAAGAACTATATTTATGTTTGAAGGCCGATCTAACAGATATGATAAAGAAGTCAACTCGAAGTAGTTCGGAACAATTAAACCGTGACGACACAGAAGAAAATATCTCGCACGTTAAATTACCTAAAATTCAACTTCCAAATTTTTCCGGTAAATATGAAGAGTGGCCGACTTTCCAAGATTTATTTACTTCCATGGTACATAACAACCCGTCTATAAGCAAGGTACAGAAATTGCATTATTTAAAAACTAGTGTCACTGGTGAGGCGGAATCTTTATTGAGACATATACAGATTACAGAAAGTAATTACACACAAGCATGGGACCTACTCCAAAAGCCGCTATGGAAATAAACGTCTCATTGTTACCTCTCTGTTAAAACGTTTTTGTAGTTAGAAGAAGATACCCATTCAATCGGCAAGTCATATTAAAAATATTCTCGATACTACAACAGAATGTTTGAATAGTTTAAAAAACTTGAAAGTTACTACATCCTGGGATCCATTAATAATATTTCTAGTCGTTCAGAAATTGGACTCTGAGTCCCACAAAGAATGGGAGGAGTACGCCTTTAAAGAAAATGCTGAAACATTACCAACCTGGGACGAGTTGAAGAAATTCCTGGAAACAAAATTTCGTACATTAGAATTGGTTACTCCGTATTCTTCTACATCAAAAGAGAAAGCACAAATAGTAAGAGAACGTTCATATCACACGGCGACAACTGCAACGATAACTGAGAAGACATGTTTTATGTGTAAGGAGAAACACACACTGTGTCACTGCAAGGAATTTACGAAGATGGATCCTACACAAAGAAGTCACTACGTGACTAGCAACGATTTATGCTACAACTGTTTGCTCCCTGGCCACAAGGTATTTAAATGCCGTATACCTACTAAATGCTACGTGTGCCACAGGCGTCATCACACTCTACTACACGAACAGAAGTACGATAGCAGCCGTCCGTTAGGCCTACCTCAGAACTCATCGCAACCTAACGTGACGTCACATTCAAGCGTGGAAGAGAAAGAGAAGGAAAATACAGTGATCGCGTCTAATTATGTAAGTAAGAAGAAACAGCAAACAGCACTTTTGGCAACTGCAATGGTGACAGTGAAGAGTAAGACAGGACACACCATTGTACTTAGAGCACTTGTGGATCCTGGATCTCAAGCAAATTTCATAAGCGAGAAGGCGTCTCAAATACTTCATCTGGAAAGAAAACCAGCACGAGGAACTGTTGTGGGAGTGGCTTCTACGAAGACTAACATTACACAAGTGGTTGAAGTAGACATTGCACCAAGATGGAAATCAGACACCAACTTACATATTCAAGCATATGTGATGTCTAAGCAGCTCACCACTAACATCCCACATCACACAATTATCGTCCATGATTGGCAACATTTGAAGGGGCTATCACTAGCCGATCCTAATTATTTCCAACCAGGATCTGTTGACTTACTTATTGGTGTTAAGGAATATTCTGAAATCATACTGCCAGATTTGGTTAAGGGTCTACCGGGTTCACCTACTGCTCAGAATACTAAACTCGGCTGGATTCTATTCGGAGACATCCATTCATCCACTGATACACAAGATTCTTCTTTTGTTGTTATGCATCACCAAGTCGATGTGGATGAAATTCTGAAAAGTTTATGGGAGATAGACGTTGATAATAAAAGGAAATATACAAATGAAGAGAAGCTTTGCGAAGAAATTTACGAGAAGAATTATACAAGAACTGAAGACGGGCGATACATCGTAAAGCTACCATTCAAAACGCAAAATCCCAAGTCTCCAGATGGCAATACAAGAGAGAGAGCCTTACATAGACTTAATCTACTAGAAAAGAGGTTTAATAGAGTATCAGGCCTAAGAGAAGCTTATACTAAAGTGATAGAAGAGTACAAGGAATTAAAACATGCTGAAGAAGTACCTGTAGAAGAAATACATACAAAAAGATCTGTATACATACCTCATCTTGCAGTGATCCGTGAAGGAAAGGAATCATCAAGGACGCGCGTTGTTTTCGATGCATCGGCGAAGGGTTCGAATGGAATTTCTTTGAACGACGAACTGATGCTGGGACCTTTGCTTCAGGGTGATCTTAGAAGTTTGATAATGAGGTGGCGAATGCATGCGATATGTTTCGTGTCTGACATCCAAATGATGTATCGCATGATATTAGTGGCCAAAGAAGACTCAGACTACCAGAGATTTTTGTGGAGAAATCATCCTAGCGAACCTGTAAAAGACTACAGACTACTCACAGTCACATTTGGAACGGCGTCCGCACCTTACCTTGCTATCAAGACTCTTACGCAGCTTGCAGTTGATGATGGTGATAAGTTTCCTGTAGCTGCAAAAATTACCAAAGAAGATTTTTACGTAGATGATGTACTGTCCGGTTTTGATACAGTTAAAGAAGCTATACATGCGAGTCGAGAGCTAAAAATGTTACTGCAACGAGGTGGATTTAAACTGAAAAAGTGGTCATCCAATAGCGCCGAATTTATGAGATCCATCGACCCATCTGAAAGATCAGCAAATGTACACTTGGATTTAAACATCGATGGTACTACAAAAGCGCTAGGCATCTTGTGGAATTTAAAAACTGACCAATTCCAATTCAACTCGGCTGTATTTGAAGATAGAAGTAAAGACATAACGAAGAGGAATATTCTGTCAGACATTCAAAAGCTATTCGATCCTGGGATGGATTGCACCATTGATAGTGAAAGCGAAGATACTTATACAGAAGCTCTGGCTTGAGAGAGTAGGTTGGGACGACCGAGTGAGCCAGCAAATAAAAGATGAATGGCTTGCAATAAGATCTGACTTCAATAATGTGAATCAAGTACATATCGATCGTTGGTTAAGTACTATTACTGTTGAGAAAGAAGCTATTCAAATTCATGGCTTCAGCGATGCGTCCATGCAGGCATATGCAGCTGTGATATACTGCAGAGTCACCAAACCTGACGGAACTATACAAACTCATCTCATAGCTTCACAAACAAAAAGTTGCTCCGTTAAAGACTGTTTCTTTTGCCTCGTTTAGAGCTTTGTG
Organism: Ephestia elutella; assembly: GCA_018467065.1. Taxonomy (NCBI): domain Eukaryota; kingdom Metazoa; phylum Arthropoda; class Insecta; order Lepidoptera; family Pyralidae; genus Ephestia; species Ephestia elutella. The sequence continues at coordinate 21,000,643 of CM031576.1, read as the reverse complement.
GTGCAGTGCTGCTTTCACGATTGCTGAAACAAGTAACACTGTCGATGAGAATTCCAATGTCTCAAGTATTTGCGTGGACAGATTCCACCATTGTAATTTCGTGGCTTCTCGGCGAACCGTATAGGTGGAAACCATTCGTGGCCAACCGAGTGGTGGAAATCATCGAAAATCTCAACAGTAAACAATTTTTTCACGTGCTGTCTGAATACAATCCTGCGGACATTGCATCACGAGGAATGCTGCTGAAGGATCTGAAAGATTGTTGTCTGTGGTGGAAAGGCCCGCAATGGTTATCCGAACCCAATATACCGATGAGAACTCCTGACGTTGCTGAAACAGACCTGGAAAAAAAGAAGATAATCATACAAGTCAACCTGAAAGTTAATAGCGAAAGAGAAAGAGAAAAAGAAAAGAATTTTACTCACCTGTTTGACAATTTTGATACGTTACATGAGTTACTGAAAACAATTAGTTTGTGTAAACGATTTTTGAATTTTAAAAAATTACAAAATGAAAATCCTACGGCTATTACTCCTAAAGAATTAGAAGATGCGTTACACATTTGCATCTTCAAAGTACAAAAGGAAGAATTCGGACAAGAAATAGAGGCGTTACAAAGTAAGAAAGAAGTGGGAAAGAAAAGCAGTTTGAAATTCTTAAATCCATATCTAGACAATGAAGGTATCCTCAGGGTGGGCGGAAGACTTAGGCATGCAGATATAGATGAAGAAAACAAACATCCAATTATATTGAGTCATGCAAATAAATTGTCTTCTATGATTGTTACCGATGCCCACTTGAAGACATTGCATGGCGGAATCCAAATGATGATGTGTTACATAAGGTCTAAATATTGGATAGTACGAGGGAAAAGTTTGGTCAAATCTCATGTTCATCGTTGTATAGTGTGCGCCAGACAAAGTGCCACTGTTCGAAACCAACTCATGGGTGATTTGCCCAAGGCTCGTGTTACACCGTCGCGAACATTCTCACATAGTGGCGTGGACTTTGCTGGCCCATTTCAAGTATTAACTTCAAAAAGGAAGAGGAATGAAGACAAAGAAAGCCTATGTAGCTATATTCATATGCATGGCCACGAAAGCTATACATATTGAGCTGGTTGGAGATATGACATCAGAAGCTTTTATTGGAGCATTCAAGCGATTCGTGGCGAGGAGAGGCAAGTGTTCACATCTATGGAGTGACCAGGGAGAAATTTCATAGGTGCGAATAGAGAGTTAGTTTCTGCATGGAAGGAAGCAAGTTTAGACTTCAAAGGAGATATTACAGACATGCTTGCGGCTGATGGAACAGAATGGCACCTAATACCTCCATACAGTCCGAACTTCGGAGGACTTTGGGAAGCAGGTGTAAAGTCTATTAAGCACCATTTGAAGCGCATACTGAACGCCCATCTTACTTTTGAGGAGCTTACTGCTTTACTCTGTGAAATCGAGGCTTGTCTCAACTCCAGACCCCTAACACCCTTAGATGACTCCGAAGCTACCCAGCCACTCACTCCAGGACACTTTTTAATTGGTGAAGCACCTAATGTTGTTCCATCTCCTAACTTACTGAATGTAAAAACTACCAATTTATCGCGATGGCAATACACACAAAAGCTGCTCGGTGACTTTTGGCATCAGTGGCAGCAAGAATATCTTTCAAGATTGCAGCAAAGGCCAAAATGGTTAAAGAAACAAAAAGAATTTGATATTGGACAAATTGTATTAATCAAAATGAACTGCTGCCACCAGGAAAATGGGCTTTAGGCCGAATAGTTGAGAAGCACCCTGGGTCTGATGACGTGACTAGAGTGTACAGCGTTAAGTGTGGTGGTAATATAATTAAAAGGTCTGTTAGTAAATTATGTTACTTTCCAGTGAATGATGATGATTCTTTGTAATTTTACATGTTTTTATTTTTATCAAAGAGCCCAGATAATTAGATAAATTAATATTGAGATTTACATTTAAGATTTTGTGAAAATTTACATACACTTGCTTACAGATTTTGTGATATTTACAAGTCCAGAATTAAATTTAAAGAATTTTTTTTATATTTACATTTACGTGAGCTATCATGTAGTTATGCATATTCATAAAGACTTTGTTTGTATACAATTTTGCATTTGTTTCATACATTGTAATTTTTAAAGGACCCATATGGTCCTTTGGTGGGCGGTATGTTCGATTCTAAACTACACAAGTAAATACGAATGCATTAACTACCTATATATACGTATATGAAGAGATCATTCTTCCATTCAATGTCTGTCTTCACTCCTCAGTCGCTAATAAACATTCGTACAAACCACAAGTGTTTTTACTCAAGAAATTTTCTCCATTCGATAGTGAACCTTATTGCATACACCAATAAGTTTTTAGGGGGAGAAATTAAAGTTAAAAATAATTAATCCATTCATAGTACCTCTTATCCGAAAATTTCGGCTAATCTTAATTAAGATAGTCAACTAAAATCCACCTTATTATAATGGTTAAAAAAATTAAAATTAAAAAAGCTCCTTTTATTCAACCAATAAAATAAATACCTACATGCTTTGAAATAGAAAATATTCAGCTATTTATATTATTATATCTTAAATACATTATTACAATACATACACATTAAAATATAATTACAATTTATAAATTTATATTTAATCTAATATTATGCTTTGTTAATTTCAAAACTAATACCTTATTATAATTCAATTATATTATTTTACATTATTGGAAGTCGCCTTACGGCGTATAGGCCTCCCCCTACCTATCCAGTTGGTATATCTAATATTTACTATGCGATAATAATTCAGATTTCAATCTAGTCATAAATTTATTGTTAAATCGCCATCTATAGGTATCATTAATCATTTAATAATAATTATATTGCTTACTTAACAATTAAGTTAAAATACACACATTCATTTATTTATTAATAATTTAAAGTAAATATATTGAAATTGCAGTACGTACATAAACACTTTACATTTATTAATTAATTATAAAACAATTTAGTTAAAATACTGACATCTATATAAATCAAAGTAAATATATATATTCAGACTGCAATAATCACTGACATTAATTAATTTATAATATTTCCTTTACTTGTGTATTTTTAATTATTTTATTATATTCTTCAATAATAATGAATCTTTATTTATATTTATTTGGTACTCTTATAACATGGGAGGGGGGTTATAGTCTACTTCCCCACGGAGACCAGCCGGCTTGGGGAAGGTGGAGGGGCAGCTACTTCAGGTTTTAGATGCTTGTGTTTTTTCGAAAGGCGATGGATTGTCCGAACTACCTTGGCGCATGTATGAAATTATATCTTTTTCTTTATTTTTCTTCGCAATTTGCTTCGTGCCATTTTTAGATTTTTCATTTTTGTTTGATGTATTGATGGGTGATTCCGATAGGTGTCTTTTGTTTGGTCTTTTTTCTATTGTTAGTTCTTTTGAAGATCCCTTTTCTGTTATTGTTATTATTTTATCATAACGCAGAGCCACATTTTTTCCAGAGTCTCTTGCTTCTTTAAGCTCTTTTTGAAGCTCTTTTCTCTTTTGAAGGACGGCTGGTGGATAGTCCTCTTTAATGTAAAGAGTGGAATTTTCAAGTGATTTTTTATTTTTCATAAGTTCTATTTTTCTTCCTACAGTTGTCAGTGTGACCGCTACAGGTCTGATCTTTCCGCTTTTCTTGCCTATTCTTCTTACACATTCTATTTCTTCTTTTCGGCACTGTATTTTCATCGAATTCTTTATTATGTTTAAGCTCATGCTTTGCAGGTCTTCGTAGCTTTGCTCGGTTTCTTCAACTCCAAAAAATACAACATTTTTCTTTTTCATTTCTTTTTCCAAGTAATTTATAGTTTTTTGTTGCTGAGCTATTTTTTCTTCTAAATCTTTTGTTTTGGCTTCCATGAATCTAAATTTTTCATCAATATTTCTATTTATATTCTCTTTTATTCTTTCTTCCATATCTATCATATCTTGTTTTTGACTTGATATATCAAGCTGTATTTGTTTCAAAGCAATCATAATGTTATCCATTTCTAAAAAAGTAGTGATCTCTATTAAGGCAATTAATGGTTCTTGACTTAGTTGTAATAGGTTATCTTACTGATTTGTTCTCTAATAAATATTTATTTTTGCCCCTCGCAGATAGATGGCGTTAATAAAATCTATATGATAAATAAATAAGTCATGTGGGTAGATTGCGTTCCGACTTTTGATAAAACAATTGTGTATAAAATACAGGTTATAATGATATTTATCAAGAAAACTGTCTTCTTGAATCTGGTATGGAAATAGCACTGACCTGTTAATTCTTCAAAAGCATTTATTTCACAAGATAACTTCGAGATCACAGTTTTATCACAGATCTAGTTCACAATGGGATTCTTTTAATTTTCAATGCAAAATGGGTTTTTTATGCTTCGATAACGTTTCCAATGATAGGTCACAGGTACAGTCACAAAAGTATTCACAAATATAAGTCCTTCAGGTCGTATAAATATTTTTAATTTTTTTATTTATCACGGAGTCGACGTTACTACGAGCTCAGTAGCGCCCCTCTTATAATGGTTATAAGATTGAAATTACAATGTGATTGCTTACTTTACAATCAGTTACAGATATTAAAATGCAAAAGAATAAATAATGAGTTACACTGTATAATAAAGTGTAAATAAATACCGTTAATCAATTTCACTATCATAACTGTTTATTGTAGGGCTGATTTACACTGTTCACATGTAATATCAACCTAAATCAGATAGAAATAAAGAAGCATTTCCTTGAACACTAGTTCAGTATAATAATACTGTAACTTAGATTAAAGGTTAGCCAACTTTGCGGATAGAAGACAAACTATAAAACTGGATGAAAGAGACTGCGGAGTAAAAAAGATAGTAAATTAATACCAAAAATAAAGTCATGTGGGTATTTTTAAAAGGTTTTAACGAATAGAAATGTATCTGTAAATATTATTATTAAATCAATATTTAAAATACACTGCTCACTAAAAATTCAAATGTAGTACGACTTCATACATTACGATGTGGACAGTACCTATTTTCATATAACACAATCGATAAAGGCTCATTCATACGCCTACAGTTGCTGGCGCATATTTTGAATATTACATATTTATAATTAAATTAAATATTACCAGCATCGAAATATGAACGCCCTTTCACGCCAGAGCTTGCAAGTTACTGACTTCATATAAAAACAGCAATGGATTGATCTCACGCTAATGGTTAGCTCGCCAAATAGTTCTTGTAAACAATCCATTATCGGGCAGCCAGCAACTTGTTACGTGTAAACCAGCCTTAGTGTTGCAACTGCGTGACATTAAATGTCTAGACACAACACGTTCCGATAAGCGTTCAATAGAGGTATAACGCTATCGTATGCATATGAAAATCTGACTTGTACTTCTACCTTCAAATCACACAGACGACTCTTATCTAAAATATGTGTTGTCATTATGACTCACGCGTATATCCATCGGATGTTTCATCGAATTTTAGTGGGTAATAACAATATACTAAAGCTAAATATTAGCATTAAACTTTGATTTTATAACGTTGTAAAGTTTTGATAGAGCAGTAATTTTTATTGATCGGAGTTCTCCAATATTCAATTCAAGTATTTATTTTAAGTAGGCTTATTTAAGTCTACATCGTCTACATTATCTCTGTTCATATTATTTTTTAAAGGTCATGTAAAAAATGGTTTTGCTACAACTTGACGAAAAGCATCAGTTTCACATAATTTCAGATCTGACCATACTTTACTGAATATAATTTCATTTCTCACACTCAATATACATCACTTCTTGATTAGCCAAAGGGACATTAATCTCTATATTCTATACGAAGTGGGCACTTTAACAAAATGATAAAAATGGAAGAATTATCTAAAACAAACTTTGTTGAATTTAGACATGATAATATTAGCCTAAATGATGACATCTATTATATAAGCTTCAAGATATCAAGCTAAATCCGATCATAGATCATAAGTAACAGAGTTTAATTACGCTTAACATCATAGGCAGAGTGAATTAATATTTGACAGCATTACCTGAGTGGACCAGAAGCTGGGTCCCAAGACAGCAGATACGAGGTGTATCGCTATAATGGAGTACTGGGCCTCAGTGACGTCAATGCGGCCCATCTTTAGCGTGCCCGTGACGTAGGCCTGCCAGTGCGCACAGTAGAAGAGCGTCATCGCGCAGATGCACTGGAAATTAGAAAATTGAAGCATTAATAGTTGTTTAAGACAAGGTTTCAGATCTTGTGAAGGACTCGAGATAAATTTTTGATTTTAGCTAACTATTTTAGGCGCAGCGACCCTAAGATGAGCCTTGGCCTCCGCTCCGATAATAAGGATCTCCATTTGGATCTGTCCTGGTTTTGATTTGGGCTGCAATACCTTAATTTCCTGATTTGGGATTCTTAAAAATGACAATGAATGCATAATTACTTATGCACTGCTGCACGCATGTTACCTAAATTGTACTGTAAGTTATTTTCATCCTGATTATATTTTTTTTTCGAGAAAACGAATATTATTTTGTTTATGACAGAATCATTGCTGTATTGCTTTAATTTCAGTCTAAAAATCCAATAGCATAGTTAACTAAATATTGCAATTTCGGCCAATTACCCTATTTAATATCTTATCAAACCGCACTTGACGAAGTACGCGATTCTGATAAAATATGGTCCGATTTTGATTAATTTATTTCACCCATTCACCACCTTATATCCAATATGGTGGATTATACAAAATTCCTTTTCTAGTGCTTACTTACGCTAAACTAATAAGGACTTAAGCAAAATTAAGTTTTTAAGTTCAACGGTTTCAGGCCTGCGCTTAATTACATTCTATCCGTTTACCAAATTTCATCGAAGTCTGTCCAACAGTTTTTAAGTGAAAGATTTATCAAACATTCATTTCACATTCAGATCAGTCTGAATATTAGCAGGATAATCACATACAAAATAGAGTACGTATGAAACCACTAGTTAATATCAAGCTTGTGTATAATCTCTGCTACTGTATCATTCAGCCACGACGCACGATCACGATGAGTCTCAGTTTTCATTGATTGTTTATATCCTTTCAATATAATGTTACCAATCAGATTACAGGAAAACCGCGTAAAAACTGCATAGCCACGCCCTCACGATAATTACAAGTTTTATAATGCCTTTGCTTACTAAAACTAAGACATCAAAGTCAGCTATTATCCATCAAAATGAATATAATACTTTTTATACTCTTTTAAATAACACAAACATTGATTTATTTTTATATTGTATTTATAAAGATAAATAAATAAATAATATTCAAAACTAGCTATGCATTGTGGCCATCGTGGCTCATAAATGTTGTTATCAAACACATTTCTATACACAAAGATATGTGAAACAATAACTTGTTAGAATCTTGTCTGGGACAATCTGTTAGTAATAATTTTCAGGTCAATGATTCAGTAAATGACTCGGGGCTTCCCGCAATTGGTTCTCAGAACGCGAGAATGAATGGGATATTATTAGGTACTGATGCACGCGTAGTTAACCATATATAACTGTACGGAAGATTTTATCACTAGCGTTTTATGGCAAACTAATGTGAATTGAATAGTCGGGTCTGCATGTAATCCAAATAATTTAGATTTATTGGTTTATAAGTATGACTAAAATAGATGCAAACGTTAGGAATCTAATCTAAATTCATAAAAAATAGAAGCTGAGAGATCAACAGGAAGGCCAAGAAGGGCTCATATATTCAGTACGAGTATAGATCAAATAAACGAATGGAGTTTGAGCACTTGAAGTGCGTAATGCAATAATGGAGTATTTTATTCCACCGGCAAGAAAATGAAGGAAACTATCCAATCTACAAGTAAGGTGGCCAAGGTAACAGGCAAGCAGACAAGCATCTTCTTCTTGTCGTGTTGGAATGGCTATTTCAATCAGTTTTTTTTTTTATGAAAGATGAGTTTGCTCTTGACCACAATCTTGTCCGAAGACAGAGATGAGGTCTACAATGTAGCGAGCTTACCCAAAAGCAGCCTAATAACTTTGGTTTTGTTAGTTTGGATCAGTATTTGTTCACGCTAAGCCCGGTTTAGGCAGACAAGCACCGGTTTAGGTAAAAGTGAGTCAGTGACTGGAAGTCAGCCAGATCAGCTTGGCGTGTCCCGACTTGGCAACAATCCCGATACAGCACTCTCAGGTCGGGATGTGGAAAATTTCGGCTATTACACAATTTTCGTCATACGGGTTTGTGGCTGGCACTGCCTGTAGATAGCAAGCAGTATCAATGATTTGAATCTACACTTAATTATTTGTGTATATGATTTTAAATTGACTTTATCATAACTATTTATTTGATTTATCTGTAATGAATAGAAATCCTTAATTTTCAATATTGGATATAAAACATCGATTATTGACGTCAATAATTTACTTATAGCATTGCTTATAGCTAAGTTTATTATACTCAAATATTAGACCTTATATAATGAATATAACTTTATATAAATTTAAAGTTTCGGGATTGTTACAATTTCAACAATCTTGAATAGGTTAAACATGAAGACAGATGATGTTTTGACCAAAACTAAAGTCCTTAAATGTATAGAATACAACTTAAGAATAAAAGAAACACAATGTTCAAAAGAGGACAATAATTAACATCTTTTATGACAATAAATGATTTCTAAATAGCAAAAATCAGTCCTTTTAAAGCAAGAACATAAAAGACCGCAATCAATGCAGTCAAATACGTGTAACGTTAACCAATAAACACACAAGTGGTAAATGATAATTCAGCTATAACCACGGGCTATAACTCGAAGGGAAATGATTACGAAATTGAATGCCCAGGCGCCTTGAGTGTGAAAGCGGGAACACAGTTTCCGCAAGGCAGCACAGCTATGTATAATCAGCCACAAGCCATAGCCCGACTGTATCATACAATTATAAGCCCTGCCTTGGAGCACAGAGATTTAAGAAAGCCCCTTTTTTCTATAAATAATGATTGGTTTGCTGAAGCTGTTAAGAGCGAAAAGGAACTGTATTTTACTATCAATTAAAACGGATACATATATGAAATCAACCACTGTACCGAATTTCAGCTTTCTAGACGTTTAAAGTGCTAGTGATAGATCAATGCCGATCAATGGTGATCGAGTGGTTATGAAGTAAAGACGGATTAAAAAGCCTTTGAAGCCTTCAAAACTTTTATGATGAATCTAAATTTGTCGATGATCAATCAATCCTTTCCAATATTCAGAAAAAATATAACTTTATACAATTTGCGTACAACAAATTGCGTGACTAAACGCATAATACGCGAATAAGCAATGTTAATCTGGAGTAAGTCCGAACTCTCTAATCACTAGGTAAATCGTACAAAGAAACATCTCAATTTGATAATAAAATTACGCAATGTTACAGATGCGGTTCAATAACTGAGTAGGGTTAGATTATACGTTAAAGTCCAAGTCTGCTCACGACTTAGATTTTTACGCGAAAGAAGTCCTTAGATTCCAGGCAAAAGATCTACGTCTTTAAAAAACATTAAAAAAAACAAAAAGCGGAGGAACCATAAAATAAGACCTGGACTTCTGAGTCTTAAACATATAACATAAAATTAAATTAAATATATATTTCGTAGTTCGATTACTAAATAATTAAATAAAAAGTATAAAACAAATTCGTCAGAAACATTTATAATAATCAGAGCAGAACGTGAATTTACCTTTCACTTTTTCACGGATTTTTTTTATTTCAGAAGACTTTCACTGATAGAGAAGTGATAAGTGTAACCATTTAAAATCGCATAGGTAAAATAAATTTTACATAGCTACACTACTTACATCTATAGACGGATTATTTTTATTTGCCTTTAAGTGGTATGCTAATTTTTATTAAGATTCGCTTTATTGTATAAAGCCTCTTCAAAAAATCTTACAATAATAGAATCATCAGTGAACAAAGTAACCAATTTTCAGGTACGCCACAAGGAACAATTCTGGGTCCTCTATAGATTTTTAATAACAAAGTCACCTATTTTCTATGGGAATTCCGACATGCTTCAACTGAAATATTAAATGCTTGTGCTATAATGATCGCGTGCGTCACAAGAGCGTGTAAGGGTTGCTACACACATTGTTGGTTCTGCATATTTGTCGAACAACAAAGCTGACCCGAAGCAAATAAAAAAAAAATCATAAATATCCACAAATATAATTACATAGAAATTTAGGACACTTGCTCGGCCGAACATTCATCTAAACATTTAACCGCACGGCTGAGCAGATTTTTGCCAACCCTAAGTGTCAAACGATGGTATCAATAAGTGGTGGAAATTATCCGTCCAATGAGGAAGTGGGCCTTATCAAAACGACTTGTAATATGAAAAACATACTATGACGTGATTGAATATTAATCTTTTGTCATTCAGATTTCGATGTTATGTTATTCGATGTTTATCTACAAAAACATTCAGCTACATTAGCGTACATCGCTCTTTTTACTCGACTGCAAAGGAAGTGTTATGTTTTTTCGTATGTATAATTATTACATCACAGAATAAATATATTTCTATGATCGGGTATGCATGAGTCACCCAGAAACAATATCACCTTAGGCGTCTTCATAATACGGTAATAGATACACACAATGGTATGTATTTTTTTTTTTCTCTAGCCTATTGAAGTGTCCCACTGCTGGGCAAAGGCCTCCCCTTTCTTCTTCCACAATTCCCTGTCCAGAGATACCCGCTTCCACTCCCGCAGATAACATTCAATGTCATCTCGCCATCTCGTTCGCGGTCTACCTCTAGGTCTACGTCCCTCTGGTACCCATAGTGTAGCTAGTCGGGCCCATCTTTTGGGCGGCATGCGGCAAACATGTCCAGCCCAGTTCCACTTTAGCTTAGCTGACTTGGCGCCTACGTCTTCAATTCGAGTTCTGGAGCGCAGGTCGGTGTTTCTTATTCTGTCTATGCGACGTACACCTAGTATACTGCGCGCCATAGCTCGTTGGCAGACCTTGAGCCTGGACTTTTGATCTTAGGTCAGTGACCAAGTCTGCGCACCATAGGTAAGAATGGGCAGAATGCACATGTCGAGGAGTTTGCGCTTAAGACAGAGTGTTTCCCTTCATTAGCGCTATGGTAGGTATATACATATATAACAGATAGGTATATAATGTAATGTATATACATATATATATGTGTGTACGTACACTCTTGATTAATTTAAAGATCTCTATCGACGTGTCATCTCAATCTGGAAGATACATTATGGTTGTTGGCACTTATGATATTACATTGTGCTAGATACGGATAATAAGTACTTAGGTAACGCAACTTTTAATAAGTACAAAAACTAACTTCAAATACACAATTCCTTGTCGTAGGAACAACTACATGACATGACTCTGTATATTTTGTACATTCTCAAACCCAATGTCTGTATGTATTTAATATGTCTATACATAAAACACAATGAAGGTCATAATTCGACAACTGTCAATATTTGTCGGCATCACTCTTGAACGGAATCTGTTTCGACGTTGATCTAAATATCTTAATTATATGAACATTGCGACAAGTGGGTTAAATACTATGCGAGTCCATAATCAATCCGATTGCTAACATCATTAGCTAGTCTATAAGCAAACGAGCTTAATACTTATACAAGACGAAAAAAGGAGTTCTATGTTTTTTTTTTAGGGTTAATGTATAGATGTATGTGATGGTATACATAATATCTCAATGATGTGATGTGACTTTCATATCCACCAGAATTCTCAAACGCCATAACAGATAGATATCTACATCTAGATAGATATGTGTATCTATGTCGCAATCAACTATGCAGTTTTTTTTTATTTTTGTAAAATTAGTTATTCCGTTAGTAAGAGCGCTTCGAATCACCTACCTAATCGCTCGTTGTGCGTACAGGAATTGTGGTGGAATGAATGATATTTAGTAGGTATTTCATTCCACTGGGACTTGAGTTTACGAGCACTTCGACTGCGCCATTTCAATGTAATGAACAAAGCCTTGGCGATATGAGTCATTTCCTAGCTATTGTACTATACACACTATACACTATTAATCGACTTACGTCTAGCTAGGGCATAGCTAGGGTCATTCATTATATACCTATCTGTTATATTACCTACTTGTTGCTGCTGGAAATTAAGAATAATATGGAGCTACAGAAAAATGAAATACATTTTTTTTTGCAAGAAAGTTTAACAGAAAATTTTTTTGTAGGTTTAGATGAGATTTTTAGCCTGGAATTGTGTCCCGCGTGTGAGCAAAAGCCTTCCCATTTCTCCACAAATCCCTGACATATTTCATACAAAAGACACTGGACGAAATCTGTCCTTTATATGTCCTTCAGGGGACTTGAAAAAAGGCGCATTTTTTAATCAGTGTCACCTTGAAAATAAATTGATTGATGAATCGAAGTAGGTAATAACCAACCCATCTCTTCCCGTGGGTGTCGTAAGAGGCGACTAAGGGATTTAAAACACCGGAGGATGGGCAGCAGCATCTTTCCGCGTACTATGCCATCACACTGCGATCGCCAACCCGCCTGCCAAGCGTGGCGATTACGGCAAAATCCCCTCATGGATAAAATCCTTGGGGGAGGCCTTTGTCCAGCAGTGGACGTCCTTAGGCTGAGAGAGAGAGAGAGAGAGGTAATAACCATATTTTGTTAAGGCGCGTTCATTGACACTAACTGTTTGCACAGCTTGAAACCGCGAAAAAAAAACAATAAGCATGTTTTAAAAATAAACAAAGTGAATAAATGCCAATCCATACAATAATGTTGATAGGCAATGTCACCACAGCCTAATAGCAAAGCCTGACAGGGGTACATTGTTCCTAAATACGTAGTGAGTCATAAGTTTTGTACAATGTGAAAAGCAATAGATGATTAGAATTGAATTAAAACAAAAAAACAAATAATACGTACTTGGAAAAACATCCACGTGGGGTACTCTCCAAGCTTGACAGCTATACACGCACCAAGCGCTATGAAGACCGTAGAGAGGCTGTCGCAGCCATGGTCAAACAGTTCCCCCAGTGGGGACTGGCTGTTCGTCCGCCGCGCCTGCTTGCCGTCGATGGCATCCAGGCTCTGGTACACGAACACTCCTAGCGCACACAGTGCGCACGCCCATCTCGGTGGGTCTTGCCGGGCGTCTGGACTATACCTAAAATGGTTTGAAGTGTTTAGTAAGCGAGCGGGTACTTTTTATTCAAAAATTCCCACTGGATTCCGGTTATTTTTCTACCCATCAAATTTCATCAAAATACATCCAGTAGATTATGCGTGACTGAAAGTAGGATTAAGTAGACATTTAAAAGTAGTTTCATGGGATGATTTGTTGTTGTAGATTCAGTGAAAGGAATTGCTCAGGTATATGTCTTCTTCTTCTTGAAATCCAATTCTTTCAAACAAAAGACATTATTGCTAAGGCCTCCCCCAGGTATATTTATTTATATATATACACCAATTAATAATAATACTCATTTTTAATCATTATTATTTACTGTTTGCATTCTATTGTAATGTATTGTATTGATGTTATAACAATAAGGAAAAAATAAATAAGTGATTGTCTTCAAGACTGACTGAAATATAGTTTTGGAAAATCATTATCATGGAAGTTAACATCGAAAACCAAAAGGTGAATAAAACTCATATACTCATCAAAGTATGTATTGTCACATAATTTTATTATTTATTTATCTGATAGCTACCACTGATATGCTAATAGCTGGAGGTAAGTAGGGGAGGTATTTAAACTCCCTTTTTGTCTCCCACTAATCCTATTACGCACCAGCTGGTGCTTATTGAATGTTGACATTTCATCAGGTTCTTATAATATAATAAGCTTCTTTATTTCCATTTACAGTTTTTGTTTTTACAATATTAAGGTATAAATTTCAATTTTTTGTTTTTTTATGGATCCCTTAGTGGGTGGAAGCCTCCTCCTCAATCTCCCTCCATCTTTCTCTGTCCTGGGCAAAGCCAATCCATTCTGTCCCTGCGATCTTTATGATATCAGTATAGGTTCTTATAACAATTCATATCCATTCAAATTGTTCCAATTTATGCAGAAGTATGATTTCAGTAATTATAGTAAGGGGCAATTTGATAATTATCAATAACCATTATAATAGCAATATCATGCTAACAGTTTTCATAGAAATTATCAAGTTATGCATAATTTATGTGAATAATGCGCAGCAAACACTGGCATTGATTTTATTAATTTTATAGATGGTCAGATGAACTTAGGGCATTCAACAGAAAGTGGATAGAAAATACCAGAGATAGGGACACATGGAAAGATAGTGGGGAGGCTTTTTCCCAGCAGTGGGACATTTTATAGCTACAAAAAAAACCTTTAAAAAATAAATATTTCAATAAGAATCAATTTTACAGTCTAAATCTAAGAAAACTAATAATAATCTAAGAACAAATATGTAAATGCATGTTGCGGATACATTTCTGTGTACATTTTGATAAAGCATGGTGTGTATCAAAATATGTAAAATTACCATTTTAAAAAATAAAATAATATCCAAAATGTAAACATCATTTTAGTCAGAAATGTCAATTTTTAAGTAACAAAATTAGTTTGTTACTCTTTCAACTACTGTACAGATTTTAATAAAATTGGGGCACATTTGCAGGGAGAAGAACCGGATTTACCTAAACTTTTATCCTCAATGAAAGCTATTGTAAATTCAATTCGACTTTGTTGTTATCATTATGCAATTGTTATTTAGTACCTACCAGCCAAATGTCTACTCAAATGATAAAAACAGCAATCTATTATAGGCAGACTTTAGCATCACAAAACTTAAAAAATTAATGATTCTGATAGCTCTCTGTCTGCATAGTGTGAATATTAGATTTCAGTAGGCTTGTATTGTATGTAAAATATACAGCACAAAAAATTAAATATTGACAAACAGAACTTCTTTTAATCAGATTAATCCTGTTATTAAAATAGACAGTGACTGCTCAGACCTGAGTAGGTATTACGATAAGTTATCAGTTAAGGGTGGCGCGAGTTTGACGACCAATGGCATCGCGTAGGTCGTGGATTCAAACAGACATACACAAACCACAACACTGATACAGTAATCAACTTCACGAAAGTTATGTAGGTTATGAGAAAGCTCTGGCGAAAGTGATCGTTCCGCTAGCTAGGTGTATACCATGTAGCACAAATTCTGCGACTGATATTAACCTTCAATGTACTTACCAAACTAAAATAAGTGTGGTGACTATATTAACTATTAAACCTAGTATAGTGATGAGATTCGGAGCGAGCCATAGCGGCGTCTTCGAAACCAACCAGCACCACCATGGCTGCAATAAGGAGTCCAAGATACTGTCACTTAAACATGAATACTTGTGTTCACTAAGTCTTTTTAACTGTGCAGCAGTTAGAATTTTCCTTTCCTTACAAAACTGCATTTTGGTTCACTGTCACGACATTTATTTGCACAAAATAATTACACTACACTTATAAAACCTATCGCCACTCGTAAATAGCAAAAATATCGCGTGTCGTCACATCACACCACCATGCGGACCATTGACAAAATGATATTTTTTTTTATTTTGAGCTGTCAAATGAAAGTGAAGTAGGTATAGCATTGACATAAAATTTTATACTGCCAACTAACGTCAACTGTCAAACGCAGCAGCTGACGTTTTCAGTGTTGCTATCATAAACAAGTTACCCATACTTATTGGAAAACTTATTTATGTGTAAATTGCGGAAACAAAGAAAATTAAATAAATTATGAATATAAAGCATTTATAATTTGTATTATTTATTGGATAAGTCCACAGCTTAATTTTAGTTCAAGTGACGAGAATTATATTAAGTTAGCACTTTTTCATTGCGTTTTATATAGGTAGCTTAAACTGTTTACCTATACGTAGTGCTATTCTGGTTATCTCAGTTACAAAACTTACGTGTGCAAGAGGATACTATTTGACAAAATTTATGCCAATTTGACTTTTGGGAAATTTGGAATGAGTCAAGGTGATTGTTATACAAATACATTACAACATAAAGCTTTATTTCAACAATAATTACAGTTTTATTAGGTACAGTAATATAAATTCATCATATTTTTTGAATATACATAATTATGTATTATAATAACCACATATAGGGAAATGAAATTGATATATAAAAAAATTAAGTTACAGGTATACAAACATTTTTTTAACTTTTTGTGCAAACGACTTATTCTAGATACAGGTCTTATTAACACGAGCTAGGTAGTACCTATCTATATTAACCGTTTATGATATGTAAGTTATACTCTAACTTTGAAATTAATTGAATTGTTTATCTTATTTATTATATTATCTCTCAAAGCAATCATTTTTCGAGCACCTACCTACTTCAAAACATGGTTTTCACTATCATTTAACATTTTTCTTATACGTAACTTTAGTAAATATTTAATCATTTAATTTAAATCTTCAGAAAAAATCAACAAATGGCCGTTGCTTGTTAACTTGTTACGTAGACAGTGTTATGTGTTTTTTTTTTTACATTATAAATAAACTAACTTAATAAAAACAGTCACTAATTGATTTTTCTGCTACCTAGGTTTTGATTGGCTTTTCCTAGCCTCAATTCGCTTTTGTAAAGTATTTAGTAGAGCACCCAAAACGTTATGTCCTGGCAGTCGTTTTCCAAATAACAAGCGTTTTACAGAATCATCGTAGGTGAGCAGAGCAACCATATTCTGTAGCAGGAAACCTTGACAGTATTCTAAAAGTTGAGTAGCACCATAGACCTTGTAAAAATAAATGTTATAAGTAAACTATAAAGGGCATGTTGTATAGCAGGCTATATCATGAGCAGTTCCCCAAAAATCAGAAATAATATCAAAAACCGATTAAGACCATCATATATTTGTTTTTTCGTGATCTTGTTATGGTTCAAAAATACATTCAATATCGCTTAATATCGTAAAATGGCGATACTGACATGGCGCCCGTACGTATGTTCAGAAATTATGATACAGAAAATCAGATACAATGCTCGATATTTTCATCATATTTTAGAAAATTAATTAAAGTAAATGTTTCTAACACATGTTACATGCAACATCACAAAAACAATGTGTATTTCACATAAATATATGAATAATAAATAAAATAAACAATTCTTTCCCGCGGGCACGTATGTAATATAAGTACATTTTTTAACGTACCGGAAATCGGAACTGTCAAATGAAGCGCGTCAACGTCAAATCATAATGGGTGTCGGCCATTTTGGCGGAACTCGTCTAACCTTCATTACGATTTTGTTGACTAAATGTATCATAGAAAGGCTAGCGAATTTACGGGATCTACTTATAAGGCATTGATCCTGACCCAAAAAATGAAAAGTTTGGATAGGTGCTCACGATATAGCCGGCTCCTCATACATTAGTGCAACAACCCCTTACTAGCTTTTGCCCGCGTGAATTTCCCACGGAAACAATGCTTTTTCCCAGGATGAAAGGTACCCTATGTCCTTTTCCGTACTTCCAGCTATGTGTATGCGAAATTTCAGGAAGATTGGTTCAGTAGATAAAGCGTGAAGAGGTAACAAACAAACAAACCAACAAACAAACTCACTTTCGCATTTATAATATTAGTTAGGATTTTTACTATTATTATTTAATTCAAGTAATTTATTATAATTCCGTACAAATTACCTACTTCTATTTTAATTTATACATCTGAGAAAGTAGGTATGTATTATATTACCTTTGCATGAATATAAACTGACACTAAATTATGTAAATCGACAGTTTTAGCAGCTCTTGCTTCGCAGTGTCGCTGCAACGGCAGGAGCTGGAAGAAGGAAGCGGCCGCCAACACTTCCAGCACGTCCGTTTCAGGTATCTCCAAGCTATTACACCCGCCAGAGTACAGATACTTCATTACTTGCTGGAATCAAAACATGCAAAATTTTGTTAATTTGAACTTAACGACAAAGCTAAATGGCGGCAAATATTTAGAAGGAGAATAGAATAGGAAAAAAGAAAAATGGTAGTAATAAGTAATAGTATGACGTGGCCCAAAATTGTAGACAATAAATTGATTGAGGCTATGTTTGTCACTAGGCTGGCAAGTGGCAACCAATCAATCATAAAAATTCAATTTGGTATTGCTATGGCTTTGGTACTAAGTAACTCATTCTACCCATCTTTACCAGGTTTTATCCCTTTATGTAGAAATGTTCCTAAATGCTATTTCATTACACACCTCAAATATATGATATCGAATATCGTTTATTTGTACTAAAGGTGGCGTTGCGTTTGCATGTGGCAGAGATTCCCCAGCAGGCCGCGGCGGCGCTAGCATCGCTCGTAGTCTGGGCGATTCTGATACTAGAACTATTTTGTGTCCGTAGAACAATCTTCCTTCCACCCCTGAAAATATAAAGTTAATTATTTTTATTTAATACATAGGTCCATATATAAATACATAAGGAATACATAATATCACGCCCTTTTTACGCAAAACATTATAAGCCGTATTTTTGAGTTGTATCAATTTAATTTAATGTAACCTGAAAGTGACGTCAGCCAGCTCCGGGTTGTTGACGTAGGTGGGGTCGACGCGGCTGGGCGCGGGCGCGGCGGGCGGCGGCTCGCAGACGGCCGGCACCGCCTCCCAGCCGTAGCACGCGCACAGGATGTCTGCCAGGAGCAGCACCGTGCCTTCCTTCTGTATTCAATTGGTGCACGTCATAATAGACAGAACTTACAGAAATAACAATACAAATTAATTTTTAACGTTAAAAATACTTGTTTTATATATCCAATAAATTATACTTAGCAACGTGTTAGTAAAAAGTATAATCATAGAAAAACACTATGCTAGTAATTACAATATACTAGAAGTCATAAAATATTACCTTGCTGTACCGTAGAATATTAAACAGCAGAGGAAGACACTCGTAAATGAACTGTTTACTGTAATGGCTGTCATCCGACGGACAAACCTGGAAATAATCACTTAAGTACAAGTATTTTTTTTAAATCATAATTAAAATATGGTTTTGAGCGAAGACTGAAATCAACGAAAAAATTATAAAACCACGGAGCTTTCTAGTAGCCTTCATCTTTATCACCTAATAGTAATGAAGTTGAAGAAGGGGTATTCATTTAGTTATACGTATTTTAAAGTCTGTTATTAATAACTTTAATGAAAATGTAAAACTACGCAATTCAACGTTGTTAAAGAGCAAGATACCTTTGTTGGACGAAGAAAAAAGTTCGTTCTTTACTACAAGGGCTTTATTTCTAGCTAAAAAGTTTAATTCAAATCAAATAAACAATACTATACCTGCAAGAAGTCTTGTAACAACTGGTCAATGACATGATCGAGAGAAGCCTGCGGCAGCTGCCAAAGACAAGGTCCATGCATGCAACGACCACGGGACTCCTAGTGCGCGAAGTTCTAAAGTTATGTCTGAATAAAAAGAACACCACGTGAAACGTGAACGTAAATTTGGGAATTGCGATGGAGACATCTAACTTGAACTTCGGGTCAGTGCAAGAAGGGATAAACAGCCTTCAGAAGACATAAGATTCGTGTAAGGAGAATCAGTCCTTGTCCTTGGTTGGCATTTCAAAAGCAGACAATAACGCAGAGGATACAGAATTATTATGGGATTGAGATGAGCGTTTGTCTAGTAGTGAGATACAACGGGCTAGTATAAAAAAAATAACAAAGAGAGAAAGGCAGCCTTACCCAAGTGGTCAGTCTCCGCACTGTAATACATCGCATCGGTGAGCGCCCTCTGCTGCTGCTTGGTGAAGGCGTGCGGCCGCGCCTGCGCGCCGGGCGCGCCCTCCGCCAGCACCTCCTCCAGCGACAGCACC
Source organism: Ephestia elutella (assembly GCA_018467065.1). Taxonomy (NCBI): domain Eukaryota; kingdom Metazoa; phylum Arthropoda; class Insecta; order Lepidoptera; family Pyralidae; genus Ephestia; species Ephestia elutella. The sequence goes on along the minus strand of CM031576.1, from coordinate 20,980,659 downwards.
GCGCCCGCCCCGCCCCGCGCGCCGCCCGCCCCGCCCCGCACCACCGCGCGCAGGCACGTGCGCCGCCCGTGCGTGCAGCATACTGCCACGGCACTGGACAAGTGTTATTATTGTAATCTTATGGTACTAGGTATATAAATAAAACTGCCTAGACCATCACATCTTATATTGGCATAGCGAGAGACAAGACATTAGAAGAAATTCTGCAATCTGTGTATTTGAGTTTTTTTATTTCACTTTAGGTACCTGTAGCATCCATACTGAGCTGCTGGAGAATAACACAAAGCATCGTTGAGCTGCGTCGACAGGAACGGATCAGCGCCATGCGATAATAATAGTTGTACTAACTCGAGATTACCAACTCCGCACGCCACCTGCCAAAAAATAAGTAATATTTCACACTTTGGGAAATTTACGTCGTAACTTGGCAACACTTTTGGTAAGTACAGAAACACAGACCATACAATCTACTTGTCTATGGTTTTTACAGAATATCATATGGAGTTTATTTTATTAAAACATTTTTTTTCATAAATTATATAATCTACTAGCTTTTGCCCGCTTCACACGCGTGAATTTCCCTCACGGAACAATGCTTTACCTGGAATGAAAGGTATTCCCTGTCAGTACTCCTAACTATGTGTAAAGTGCGAAATTTTAGGAAGATTGATTTCATTAGATAGAACGCAGAAGAAGAGGTAACAAACAAACTTACTTTCTCATTTATAATATTAGTTAGTATTAGTATTTGACATTATCTACCTGTAATGGGGTAAGTGTGCAAAACGTCATCTCCCTCTAGCAGGCGCTCCGTCCACCCTCTCGCACCGGCTGCCAACAACCTTCTGGCACATTCCACAGCCGCTGCGCCCCCGCCACTCCCGCCCCTGCCTCCCCCGCACCGCTACCCGCGCATGCGTATCACTCAATGCCCAGTCCAACCCAGAAAACACGTCATTTTATATAGGAAACCTATATCGAAGATCAGCATTAACAAGTTTTTAAGTTTGTTATATCATTTGCGACTTTAATAATTAATTACAGGTTCATTTACCTCAACTTAAATTCTGACTAATAAGAGACATTCATATAAAAAAAGTTAGACCTTTTGACGATCTATCTAAAAAATATTTAGCTAAAAACAAAATATATAAAATGTATAATAAAAATTGTTTCCAAGAGATCTTATGGGCTAATATAGGTACAGCTAGCTGTTTTTAAAGTCAAAGAAATTTAATGCTATTTTTGTACCGACACTGACCAGCAGTAGGTGGTGTGTAGTTTGGCGTTGTCTGCTGAGTGTTGGGTGACCGCGGAGACAGGGGTACCGCGTGCAGTGAGCGGCACATACTCCACCTGTCTCTATATTCGGGTCTGCACCTCGGCTTCTAATAACATCTTGGAAAAAATAAATTAGCAGAGGTAGGATAGAGCGCTGACATTGTCAAAGTTGAGGTGAGGCCATATATAAGAGAATTACACAAAACGCAAGGATGGCCAAACATTGAAGGACGCATACTTATCTTACAGCGTATTTTTGCAAAATGGAGTACCTAACTTTCTGCTTAAATTGTCTGATACCGAAGCAAATTGTCTAATGACCAATGGAAACCTCGAGTCGATGTCGAAATAAACCAGAAATGAAGCACATAGCGATGAACGATGATAAGAATTAAAATCAAATAACATGGAATGAGGCAAGGCAAAGAAAATAAGAGACAGAGTTGCTTACCGCTTACAATCTGCTCGTCTCCAGACAAAGCAGCCTTCATGAGCGCGGTGAGCTCCTTGCCGCGTCAGCCGCGTCGATGCCAGCTGAAGGGAGGAGTGGGTCTTCACTCCGCCCACCAGTTCCGGCCTTCCGCTGGAGTAACGTGCTCGCTGAGCTAGTCCTAAAGCTGCTCGGCTTAAGTCGTTTTGGTGGAACGGGGAGCATCGAGACCAAACGGGTTCCATAGTTTCTTCAACACTAAAATATAAAAGAATCGCAAAATATTCCTCAATAGACATATGACAGGGACTGTTTTGTCGGTTCATAGTTTACGACTAATATTTGGTCTTGGTATTCTGTAAATTTAACCAGCTTCATCAGCCTACATAAATTAAGGCTAACGACATGTCGAACTACGTTAGGCCCTCATAAAATCGTAAGTTAAAGTAAACAGTGAGGTAAAAACAGTCATATTAAGCTACTATTTCAATCTGGTAGTTGAAACTGATCGGTAAGGTTTTTTGTATTACAATAAAAATGAGATATAAAATCAGGACAAATAATATACCTACATGGAAATATATACTTTAAGCTTAAGCGTTCCTGAGAAAAGTTGGACAGACAGACGGACAGCACAAAGTAATCTTTATGTAAGGGTTTCGTTTTTGCCTATGAGGTACGGAACCCTAAAAAACAGACTGGCCTTGTATTGTAACACTTGTAACTTCACACGAGCGACCTCGGCGGGCAGTCGGCGTGCGGCAGCAGCAGCCGCGCGGCCTGCAGCACGTCGTCCGCGTCGGGGACGGCGGGCGGCGGCCGCAGCGCCGCGTGCGCGCGCGCCGCTCGCAGCCACTCCCCGAGCGGCGGCAGCGCACCCGCCCCGCGCTCCCCCCACAGCCCCGACGCACCGCAGCTGCCGCCCGAGCCGGAGCTTGTGTGCTCCAGCTGAAAACGACAGGTAATTAACACCTTTAAACTTACTGCATCTTATTTACTAACTACTTTAGGACTTCCTGCATCTGAGGTGCACAAAAATCCAAAAAAGGTATTTATCATTTGGTTTGGTTTTTTATTTAAGTAGGTACTTTAGTTCTAAAAATCTCTACACCATCATTATCAATTGAAAACAATTAAAACGTTTGTTTTGCCTACAATAGTATATTTAAAAAAATCAATTTTATCAAAAATCGGGGTAATTCAAATTCTAACCTGTGAACACCTCATAAAGTAGTACAAGGCTCGCTCAGCAGAGGGCGCTAGCGGCGGCGCCCGTGGTCTGACTCTCCTACTCTCCTTAGCACTGCTCGTAATCGCAGCGGACCTATGCAGGCGTCAGGTCGAGTGGTTAACACTGAGGCGCCTGATGTGCCTGACGCACCAGAACCGCCTGACGCGGCACAACTCGCGCTTGACCCGCCCGAGGTGCCTGAACCGCCTGGAAATGAAACAGATTAGTGAAAAACATTGAACTGACAAAGAGCAGAAGCCCAAAAAACTCATAGACAACATCGTGAGGAAAATGAAGCTGGTTTTGTTATAGAACGAGAAAAGAGTTTTAGAGTTTGCATTGTCAATAGATGGTCGGTGAGTTATGAAGAACATAATGTCTTGTTAGAAAATCTGACACCAGTTTTATCTTAAAACATACACTCGATAAGAAATGAACCATAAGAACTTACCAGAGCCATTGGTAGTGATCCCGGAGTCGTGACTGAGTCCCAACTGCCGATGTTCTGGTCGGGACACTCCTGATGATGAACCGGAGCCCAGGGAACTCATAGACTCCCTTGTAGCGGGATAAAGGATAATGCTCCTGGAATCAAAATATTATTATTATTACAATTTTCGTAACGGGTTGTATGTCACACGATGGGTTCTGGACAGCATTAGATGAGATCGTAGACAAATAGTAAAATATGTCTTAAAGGTGATGCCGAGTAACTTCACCATATACCCTTCACGAAGAGCGGTTTTTTGGTTGTCCCATTTTATCTGATATGAAAGTTTCTTTAAAACCCTAGTTGGTCGTGTAAAAGCAAGGAGAACATAGGTGGAGGAATACCTGAGGCGAGCCCCAGCGTTGAGATGGCTGTAGGGTTGTAGCAACCCTCACTCAGATCCGCACACAATACTTGGCCACGGCGTGGTCTATAACAGCCGGAGTGATGGGTCCTGCGCCGCCCTCCTCCCGCCAGTAGCGCCATCTCTTCTAGAAGGTTTTCTATGCCCGCGCAGAGGTATATTGCGGCGTATCTGTTAAAATTATAACATTCAGAGTTTGTAGAAAAAATATTGAATTAATTTGTTTGAAAGTGATCACCAAAAGCGAATAGAACATGAAAAAGTTGGACTTTGACATTTACCATATCGTCGTAAGTTATGAAGCTAAAATTACAATCATCAGCGTCGTGTTGTACTAAATGAGATCAGAATATTGGGCGGACGGCATGAAATTGCAAGATCTGATAATACAAGGTTACAAAGAAACATTCACCTCCAAATTCGTCGCGCACAAGGCATAGACGGAAGGAGGCCTATACCCAGCAGTGGGTCACGGCAGGCTATGAATGATGATGATGATGAAGGCATAGACACAAACTCACTCATATGAACGAAGCAAGCGACGCGCACATCCAGCATCCAAGCATGCGCTGGAAGCGCGGCCCGGCGCGAGGCTGGTCCGGCGCCTCGCGCGGCCGAGCCCAGTTCTCCCGTGCGCGGCGCTTCCTGACGTCGTACATACATGGTGGCTGCTCGCTGGCAACCCTGCAGATTCAGAAGCCTTGGCTCATTTTATGAGCATATATGAAGGAGGATACCTATCTTAGTTCCGGAGTACTACCAATCGAGAGTTTATACCCGGGAATTAACAAGAAAAGGGTTTTTCCCGCGTAAACCCATATAGAGCTTCTCTCTCTTTAGTCGTATTTCCTCATGACTGAGGGTCGTGGTCATTATATGGAATGAAACACATACAACGACTCTCTTGGCAATTTTAATGGAGTGGTTTGCCATTGCCTTCTCCATTTCACACACTAGCTGATAATTTTTCCACCAGAGTGCATGTTTCCTCACGATGTTTTCCTTCACCGGAAGCAAGTGGTGGTCGATGAAAACTAACATGAGTCAGATTGGTATACAAACTCATGTAGCCCGGGCAGGACTCGAACCTGGGATTTGCATCCACAGGCGGGCGCCCTACCACTCGGCCACCACCGCTTCTATCTAGAGCTTACGCCCGGGCATAAGGTTAAAAACAAATGGGTTATACCGGGGTATAAACAGGCAGAAGCCGTTTCTTCTCGGCGTAAACCCATTTGTATCATGTTTTACCAAAAGTTTGTTTCCTGATTAGCTAGCATTACGAGATAGTTTAAACGTCTGATTTTTTTCATAATAAGCCTACTAATAATAAGCCTACTAGGTACTTAGTTGACAACTAACAAGCTAATCTTGAAATATCATCAAAAGGATATCTCGATGTCAAAAGGACTTTAATACCTATCTACAACATCACAAATAAAGAAAAACATACCATAGGGAGATCAACTTACCTTGATACAGGAGTCAGCAAGTGGACTGCTCAGCACGATCCGGAACGCGCCTGCCACCTCGTGTTTGGAACAAAAGCCAAAGTTCTGCGACAATCTCTGGGCTTCTCTGGCGATTCGCACCAACGCCCTGAGGAGTTAGATGTCAGTAACCATAATCTTCAAATCAAGAACCATTGGTTGCAATTTAACATATTTCGTAATGTAGCTCCCAGTTAGGCAACTTAAAAAGGAAAGTTTTATTGATGTTCCCCAACAAATCTGCCGCTAAAGTCTGTCTCACGAAAAAAGTACTGAAGAAATTTGTAGAACACAACATTCCGTCGATGACTTCTTTCGTGAGACAGAGTCTACATATACCTTTGCAGTAGATACGCCAGTCTCGGCGGAGCATCGGGCGCCATCCTGTGTGCGATCTCTCTGCATCTCCCGGCTTGCAATGCGCGGCTCACTTCACTCGCAGTCCAGGGCACGCAGCGTAACTCTACTAGTCTGAACAAAAGAATACGAGAAAGTTCAAACTTTCACAGTTAACATCTCTTTCAGGATTTGAAGTAACTTATGAAGAATCGAATAGAAAGGACCAGATCGGCCACTAGTTGAAAGTAATTTAGTTCTGATTTAACAATAAGAAGACAGTTAAGAAAGGAAGAAACACTTATTTGGCTGCTGAGATAATTCTCTAACTAAATTATTATCTGTTATTGTTGTATCTGTGTTGTTCACAAATACTTTTCTTACCTATTATGCGAATCAACCCAGACGAACTCATCAGCACTGGTAACGTTAGTGCACACGGTGTCCAGGGATGGCTGCCGGACTAAAGGCGCTCGTCGTCTGCGCGCTTCTGCTGCACTGCCCGTTTCTGAATATTTACAAATGGATGAGTTATTAACAATGATGAATAAATAGACACGATGGTCATGAGGCTTTAAGATACAATTACAATAGTACTCCAGTCAGTTGATAAAGACCAGTTTTCTACTAGTTGCTTGAGGTGCGATATGAAAGGCATATTGAATACCTTATCTCAAGATACAACTTTATCTGTAAAGAGTTGTTTAGGGTGGGTTGCTGATGAAGAGTGCTTGATGTGTACCTTGCGTACCTTGGACTCCGTTGTTACTCCCGCCAGCGCTGGAGGCACCGCTGGTAGCCGTGCTGCTGCTGTCTCGAGACCGCAGCGTCAGCTGCTTGATGGCAGACCTGATGTCTTCCAGGCCACCGCCACCAGGCCAAGGGGATTGGAGCTGTAAAGACATAAATTGGTAATGATTTAGCATTCATACTATATACTTAATCGTAGCGAAAATGATATGTTGGAAGTTTTTGTCAGTTTAGATGACAGTTAAGATAACAATCATCAGGAGCTCATAAACCACTAATTTTCACGTGGACGAAAACGTGGGAATAACTGGTATAAGTCTTATACTACTTACTCCTTCACATTTACTTCTACTGTGTTTCTTTCCTGTGGGTGTTGCTTGTATTCTTTATCTTATTATATGGTCGCAGCCCTTGCGGCGGTTGCCTTCCTCCATGGCTGGGGCGCTTCGTCACTCCCATCGCAGTCCGACATGAACGTATTTAATTTCATGGTTTCCTTTCGAAGAATCAAAAACTTAAAGGATGGATCCCAGGATTACCTTGTTATGTGGTCGATGCTTGGTCCTTTGCGGTGGTTGCCTGCTCCTCCGCGGCTCTCCCCGCCCCTGCTCCCCTCCCCCGCCACTGTCCGACATAGATGCGTGGCCGGACGATCGGTTTTCGTCCGAGCTGCTGTTGCATTCGCGGACGCCATTCTGTAATGATGATGTCACATTTACTAGGCTTGAATAAGGACAACAGAAAATTTTCACAGTAGGTACTTTTTCAGACAAGTTACGTAAAGTTGAGCTTAGTTAAATAGGTAGATACTTACTCTACACGTACTAGAGACAAATATGCTAACTTCTATTATAGATATAGAAAAATTGTACAAAGTCGTGGACATTGCCGTTGGTTTTAACGAAACGTCTATGTTAGCGAGTCGCTTTTAAAGATTAGATTGAAAGAAAACAAAACAGTCTATTTCGATTTATCTATACAAACATACACCTTGTATTCTATACAAACATGTAAGTTAAAACATAACACTTAAAATAAATTGCATGTGGATAAGGCTGTTTTTGGTTTGATGTGATAATTTATTTGTGATTTTCTTTGTAAGTATATACTCAAGATGATACAACAAAGATGGTGCGAAAATTCCAAGCTTTACAAAATATTTTTTTCAAAAACAATGTTTTTTATAAATCACACATTTTAAAAACATCTGGTACAAACTAATCCTTTTTATAAAAATGATTATTTTACAAACAAATTACTTAACAAAGACTTCAATTGGTAAAACATGGCAAAATAAAACATCTTATGACAAAATACATCGTTCGCTAAATATTATTTACCAAAACTAAAAGATATGAAGTTTTAAACGTCTACAAACATAAGCGAAGTCCCCTACATGTTCACTGGGAAATTTTGCATTAAGGAAATAAAATGTTGTGGTCTTTTACTTACTTTAAATTCTCTCGAACCAAAGTCGATCACAAACATTGCAAGATAACACAAACGGATTTTCTCTGAATATAGTTTTGAAGCGATTATCCGCCATCGCCAATGATTTTGCATAACATCACTTCGACTACCGTTCAAGTTCCTCAGTTCATTAAACGGATTCCACATTAGTATGGGTTGTATGTATATCTTTGCTCGTTACGTCCATTGCAATAAGTACATCTTCGGTAGCAATGCTCGCTGCGGAGTCGATGTTGTTCAAGTTTGAAGTTGTTTGTTAAGCCATGGGACCCGCTCTAAAATAACGAATAAATAATAAACACAAATCTATCTCGTTGCCATGAATAATAGCAGGAGCTCTCCAGGAGGATGTTATCGATGCTGTCTCCCAGCGGCGCGGTTACTGTCATTTTGATAATTAAGAAATATAATATTATAATACTAAGTAAGTTCTAATCGGAAAGAGCAGACGAACTTGCTAAAGTGGAAAAAGGAGCAGGACAGAAACTTTCGTGTGACTCGAACCCAGACTTCCCCATAGCTTATGGGATAACGAAAGGCGTCATCACATAGAATGAAAGTTGAATCCAAAGAAGATGGAGAAGAACTAGAAGTCTAAGACAATCTAAAATCTTCATCAAAAAGCAGCAGACCAAAAAGAAATCAAAACATCTACTTAAATTGAGTAGGAATAACGTTGAATCTCATCATAGAATCTCACAGGACACTGTCAACTGAATAGACACTTGACAGTGATTAAGCAAAGAGATCCTATCTGTCCCAGCTGCCTGAAGAAGAAGAAACTAGCTTTCATCTAGTAGCAGAGGTCCCATTTGCTTTCGCTGCGAGGAGAGAAGTAATGGGCTCCAGACGCCCTATCTGAAACGATCTGAGCGACATTACAATAGGGCAGTTATTAAAATTCTGCAAAGTAACAGGTAGATTCAGTGGGTCGCCACCAACGTAAGTTACCAGGTAACTCAAACCCTATACGGGTCTCGGGGAATCGGGTGAAATGATCCCAGTATAAGTGGACTGATCACCCGTCTGGTGCCTGCGCTGGCGTCTCTACATAGTAAATAGTAAATAAATAAAAAGTTCCACTCGAGAGTCTTGAAGAAGAAGAGAAAGGCATTTACCCAGTACTGGGATATTGATGGCTATTAAATAAAAAAATAATAAATAAATGTGTTCCCATGGCGGCGCGGGCGATTGCCGGCGGCGCCGTCTATATGTCTTCCCGATAAACTTAAAAACTACTGAACTTCAGCTTCAACTTTTCATTAATAGACAAAGGATTGGGTTGTTCCCAAAGGGCTTGTTCCCAAAGTACTCCATTCTTTTGTTCTAAAAAGATAAGAATCTAAAGTATACGAGTTCCTCAAGTTACTCCACGAAATTATTATTATTAAAAAATACTTATTATTTTGTTTCCAATTCACTCCATAGGTATTTTGATTTATTCTCAATGTACTCCGCAGATTATTTGATATCAATTCTCAAACTACTCCATCTAAATAATTATTAAATATTTCACTATGTACAGTCAGTCACAAAATCGTTCAAACAATATAGTTCTGATTAAAGTTCTGAATAAGTTCTAAAATTAAAGAAAAAAGTTGAAAGCAAGTTTGAATTGAAAATGTGTTCATGTTAGCTTGTTATAATGGATATACGAACGAATGTGAGTCGCAACCTAGGTGCTAAGATGGAAATTTGATGTTTCTTTTTATGTAAATATTTTAAGTTTTTGCAAAAATATAAATTTTCAGTACTTTTTGAGTAGCCGAATTTCTATATACCTATAGATATAGAAAAAAATTCAGTAAAATTTAAAAGCTCATAGTTATACCACTACACGTACTAGAGACAAATATGCCAACTTCTATATACCTACCTATAGATCTGATATAGAAAAAATTTTAGTAAAATTTAAAAAAAAATTCTAGCTCTATGATTATACCACTACCTTACCTACTGATTTGCGAAAAAGCCCAAAATATGAAAGAAAGTAGAGCACCAATAGGTGATCCAGAAATGCTTTTGCGCTAAAAATTTCTCTCTTTCCTTTGTTTATGAAACAAGAAACTATACAACGAAATCACACGGACTCCTTCGCGCGGAAGTCCTTATTGCTCGAAGGACGGAACGGCTTGCGAAGACGTTCTAAAACTATATATATTTTTATTGAACTGTGACATACTGAATTAGTCTGTCACTTTACTAATAATTCAATGGGGAACATAAAATTAAATGATGTTACTCTTCAGCTGGGGACTTAAAATAAAATTGAGATTTATTAACTTTTTAGAGCATAGTTGACATCGTAAGAGAAGAATAGTTAACGTATGGTGTGACAGTTCATATAAGGCCCCGGATGACTTATAAATGTCACGTTACCCAGCGATGACCTCAACTTTCATAACCAACCGCGTAATTAAGAGTGTGTGCAGATTGTGCAGACTTTCGCTTTCGGTCCCAGCTTCCCGCGCTTTTCCTATCTGAGATCGTGGGACTGATCGGAGACAATGCTCATTTGCTTTTTGTAACACTTTCGCCGTTACGCGCGCTTATTATGGTATAATTGACGCGGGCAATTAACGAGGCAGGTGAAGCCGGGTGAAGCTGAATATTTTTAAAGAAATAATTTTAATGTCAGGTTTCAATGGACGCTGCGTTAGGACATATAGGTAGGGATTTAATGCAAAGATAGATCAGCATTACAGTGGTATAGGTGGAAGGAGACAATTGATCAGTTTTAGAACAGTTTACGTTAGAACAAAGTGTAATAAATCAGGTAAAGGATTTAATGCTGGCAACAGATGACAAACAAGTAGTCTCATAAGTAGTCCAATAAATCCCTCACAGGAAAGGCAGAAACATCCTGGATGTCAAATAAAGAAAAAATATTATGAGTTGAGAGAAAAAAGATACCTTCTGGTATCGAATAAGACTTTATTTATTTATTTATTCGTATGGCATTTATATTTAGTCGTTCATTTAAATTAATAGAAGTTTTAAATATTTGTATCATAATATTTTATTTTAAGGACGTGATAATTGCTATAAGTTAATAAGTATAGTCATTATTGCGTCCATGCTGTATTCCCAATCAAGACAATGCATAATTCATTCACCTAACTTAAGTGACAGCAACGGCAACGTCGGAAGTGTTACGTTAATTGACACGAATCCGCGACTTCCCACAACCACTTGACATAACATCACATTACATTCACATCACAATTGAATTGTGGCCAACACCGAATCTGATAGCGACCACAGATATAAGGTAAGATGATGATGATACTGAATCTAGATCACTTAAGTATTTTGGGAATATAGACCAACGAATAAGGAAAGATTTATAGGTTTTATAACAGGACTATCGATTTAATTACCTAGTTATTTCAAATTGATTTACCATAGAATACGCCGAACAGTTACCGAACAGATTAGCCCGGTGACGTCACACAGATGTTTACTCGGTGCGCCTGCACATAACTGACAAGAAGGTGATCGGATTTTTTCGGGGCAAGACTAATTAGATATAAGTTTGTAAGGAAGAGGTCGTTTAAAAAATAAAACAGTTTGTTACTACACTTTTACATAATCTTTACATAAATCAAATAACACATAATTTGATAATTCTGACAACTAATAGCTACAGCGCTGTAATGTCATCCTTTTGAATAAGATGAACAGATTTATGTCATCAGGTCAGACGAAGATGCAACGATCCGTGTAATTCTGTAAGTGATGCGTCGGCACACGCCATACGGAGATCAACGTTGCGGTATCCAGCGATAAGACAACGGCAATTTCAGCAGTTTTAGATTGATTAATAGATTAACAATAGATTTTATTGTTTTGAAATGTTAACGGTTGTAAATTGCAAAACTTCGAGGCCTTTTGTTCTGATTTATTTATGCAACTATTCGTGGATTATAAAGGCTTTCCTTTATAGGTTTGCAAATAATAAGTACCTAATAATTAAAATCAAAATTTCATTGAAATTTGATAGATTGCGTTATATCATTAACATAGACACTAATAAATAAAATTGCCGGTATAAATGTAATTTGCATTCTAAATTCTTGTAACTGAGTGTTAAATTTGTCGGAAGAGATTAATTTACCATACTCAGAATGCAAGCAAATGCAATAAATTTGAATAAAGCTATTATTACTTTAGAATAGATACCGGTAAACATAATCTCTTAACGTAAAGACGACATTCACTCACGAATTAACTTATAAAGATTAAAGGAACAAAGTTTTTCGTAAAGATTAGCACCAATATTTATTTTTATGTCTAGGATACTACTACATTCTTCTTCCTGTTCCCTCTCCTTTTTTGTTAACTTTAATTATCGCTTGTTATTCAACTCGACTATCCCTAATCGTCTCTCTTTGATGCAATCAGGCCATCTCTTTTTTGGCCTTCCCTAATTCTGAATTGAGTAGGTACCGTAATTATCCCTTTTATGTTATGTCATTTTTCTTCTTCTCAAGATATGTCCACACTACTCACTACTTCTAGATCAACCATTAAACTATCATTTTCAAAAGTGGAGCCTATAAAAATTCATGTAAAAGTTGATAATTTTCAATGTATGCAGAGTCCAGTTTATCGGTAAGCAATAAATTTCTCGTTTGCCGTTATAGCCACTGCTAATGCGGCTTTAACACCCGTAAATATAAATGCCGTGAACATTCCCATTAATAAACGTTATGTCACAAGAGCTAAAGACTGTTGTAAATCAACAGATTCATTTGGAGACTTGTATGATTATCTGCTACATTGTTACAATCTCGCATTACATAAAAAAATTTCTGTATATCAACTGTAACTGTAAAATTGACATATTATGTCGCTTATTTCACCTTTAGATTCTCAAAAAAAATTGCGAGTTAAGTAGAGTCATTTGCGTTAGAACTTTTTTTTATGAAAAGCATTTACTTGAATTGTTTGCTGAACACATCTTGCAAATTGAAATAGAACCACTAACTATACCACTTATCCTGTTAAGTTGAAACACGTATTGTTCTGAACACAATAGACTATCATCCCTGTTATTAAGATTTCTATGATTGTTGCAATCATGGCCTGAAGCTTTGGTTTCAGACGTTAAACATATTCAATAAATAGACAATAGCTAG